>CM042152.1:39535625-39578125 GCA_023376005.1 Doryteuthis pealeii | reverse complement strand
CTAAGCCCAAACCTGTATAAAGTATCTCCTACAACGATACAAATACTAACATTCACCTCAATATATATATATAATATATATTATATATATATATAAATATATATATGTAGATATAGATAGATAGATAGATAGATAGATAGATAGATAGATATGTAACTAGATCAACACTATTGCCTTTCTAGTTAATTCAGTGCAACGTCGTCTTCTCTGTGTAGCCTTTTAACTTATTATTAATAGCGATATATAATAGACTGAATGATTCATTTACCTATATACAATCAAGCATGCCTCTCGTTTCAGAGTGCAGCATCGGTATTCGTGGATTGTTGGTTGGCTTGTTAGGTATCTTTATCGACAGAATATCAACCTTTTCGAGTCGTTTAATGCTGAATAAAGTAATTTTGTTCAAATTACCCAGGTTGATTCATTACCTGCTGTTGCTTAAGGTATCGCCCAAGACGTGGCTGGTGCTAGAGATGATATTTAGGCTAGTCTCTACTCACCCAAATCCAATATTTAGCATCATTATATCCACCAATACACTACCACTGAATAAACAGAAGTAACAAGATAACTTATTACACTTATAAGAATATTTATACTTAATATATATAAAAATATTATCTATATGTTAATACTCGCGTGTCATAAAAGTACTCCCGTTATCACCTTGCGACACCCTCTAGTTAAAAATGAGACCGTCCAAGATGAAATACCAAAGGTATATTACCCTGATAAACTGGTGTTGTTTATCCGCCGAATTCTTATTTATGAGTGTCGTCACCTCAGCTAAATAATGGATCATTCCGATTTTATAAAAATTTTATTATAAAAGAAAGGGAAGACAAAGGAATATGCTACCAGAAACAATATAAGAAAGAGTGTAGGGAAAGATATAAGAATGAGTTTGAGCGCGAAGCGATATGCTAATCTGTTTCAATCTAACATAAGGAAAAATACGAAGAGATGGAATGAAAGAGAGAGAGAGAGAGAGAGAGAGAGAGAGAGAAGAGAGAGAGGAGAGAGAGAGAGAGGGGGGGACTAAATCAAGATTATTATACTTTTTACATATTGCACTATTTAGCACAGTTTTATGTAAATATATCAAACATTGCAATAATTAGATTATCATACCGTGGTGATATCCACAGGTCATGCTACAATTATAAAATATAACCTGCGTTTTCTTTATGTGTAAATTAAATAGCAGTATCATAAGCCTTTTCACTGGTGCCTGCATTATCCCTTAATGTTATATGTGCATCGAAGTAAATACAAGAGGGCGCCGTTTTTATATCAATATACTGACATGAGAAAATCATTGTCCAAACATCATTGCAATAAGAGATAAACTCCTTAGTTTTTGCCAGTAAGGCTGCATTTGTCTAACAGTTAGACTCTAACTGAATAACGTTCTCAAGAAAGATGGGAAATAAAAATAACAGGATCGGTAACTATGTCTATTCATATTACAGAAACTGCATGTGGTCAATAATTTGTCCCTTGGATTTCTTTTTCTTTTCTTTTTTCTTTCCTTCTTTTTTTTTTTCTTTTTCTTCTCGGCGAATACGCTGCTCGTAACGTAACCAGTCTTTTCTGCGCTTGTTGCAAATTATATCACCAGCGAAAAATCGAGGAGAAATGGAAGAAAAACAAAAACAAAACAAAACAAAACAAAACAAAAAGAGAAAAAGAAAAATGTCGCGTGCACCAGGAAAAGTAAATAAAATGGTCTCTCCATTTTCGTATTTGTTCCGTGGATACCAGCTTATTAATATTTTCTCACAAACAACCATCGAAATATATAGACGTGCAGGTAGATCGTTGTAAAAATTGGTTATGTAACTCCTTCTTTAACCATTTTTTTTTTTATATGAGGACAGCAACTACAGCACGGACTTTTCTTCAAGCAGCACACTCTATAGGACGAAATCGTTGTAAAAACGTTCGTGAATCCATCTCACAGATTGGTATGAGTCCGGATATAACTTTCAGCATATATACGTGTCTTTTGATTGATATCAATACAGGAAAATGTTTTTCAAAATATTGTTTACACCCAACGCAGCTAAAAAAATCTATATATCAATACTAGTGCTCCTTAATCTTCTGACCGTTATCAACTTGCAACACCCTCGAGTTGAAAAATAAAACCGTCCAAATCGAAATCCAAAATGTACCCTGATTATCTGGTGTTGCTTATCCGTCGAATTCTTATTTCTGATGTGTTTCGTTACCTCAGCTAAATAATGGACCTTTCCGTTTTTATTATAAAGAAAATAAAGGGAGAAAAAGCACATACTACTCAGAAAAAATATAATAAGAAAGAAAGAAAGAAAGAAACAGAGTAGTGGAAAGAAAGAGAAGTGGGAGATAGAGAGACGGTGAAAGCACGGAAACGGTAACACTAATCCGTTTCAATCGGACATAATGAAAAGATGAAAGAAGGAAAGGAAGAAAAAGGCGTAAGTGAGAGTTAAATCAAGAATATGATAGTTTTTAAATATTGAAATTTGAAATAGCTCTTAGTAATCATAATTTGGTATCAGTCCGAAACAGCGAATCTAACCCCTTTTCACTAGTACTAGACCAGGGAGATTGTTTTTGGTGGTTGAGATGGAGCCCCACCCTTACAATCAGTCCCACCTCTACCGCACAGAGACAAGCTGTGCTAATCAGACGTTGAACTGGCTAGGACCGGTATCGAGCGAAAACCTTGTGTTCCTAGGACGGATTGTTCTGCCGACTGAGCTAAACCCGGCACCTTACGTAGCAAGTAAGTAAAGTCTTCGGGGTGGCTTAAAAGTCGATATCAGCCAGAGGGAAGCGAAGGAGTCTATCCCCGTTTCACTTGCGCTAGACCAAGGATATTGTTTTAAGCGGCTCTAAGGTGGTGACCCATACCTACCATCATCTCCTCACTTCACCGACACAGGTCTCGTGCTACTCACAAGCTGAGTTGGCGAGGGCCGGTATCGAACTAGGAACCTTGGCGATTCGTAGTCAACTACTCTACCGATGAGCTAAGCCGGTCCTCTACATGATTAATTTGTACGTATGTTTCTCAATAGGAGGGATTTAACATAAAATACATTCCCTATTGTGAATAAATCTGGCACTAAAAAGGGTTAGTTAAGTTTAAACATTACGCACCGGGTAGCCATTTACCAGATGTAACTAATCGGACATTAATTGACAATTTACAATTTCAAAAGAAAAAACTGAAATGGAATTATTTCATCTTTGTATTCTAATTATACACATTTAATTAAAATGGAGATGTAAAATAATTAAATAGCAATAATGTTTTTGTCATAACAAAGAGACCAGACAAAATAGTTTCAATCGATAAATTTCATAACTGGCGTAAATTCATAAAAATAATTCGAAAATAATTATTCGAGACCTTATTAACCTCTAAAGATAATAATATTAAAATAATAATAAAATAATAATAATAATAAATAATAACACACGGCTAAAATATCAGAAGCATCCTGTAGACAAAGGAAACTTGCTGTACTCAGCTTCCATCAACCACCAGCTTAGGTGGGTGTGAAAATATCCATGAGTCAATAATAATAATAATAATATTAATAATAAATAATTTAATAAAAAAATATTAAAATGTACCCTGTAGACAAACGGAAACTTGCTGTCACTCAGCCTCCAATCAACACCAGCTTAGATGGGTGTGAAAAATCACATGGAGTCAATAATAATAATAATATAATAATAATATTGAATAATAAAATAATGATGATAAATATGAGAAGAAGAAGAAGAAGAAGAAGAAGAAGAAGAAGAACAGAGATCAGATAAAAATGAAGACCATACAGACCATCGTACTATTGAATCGGCTAGAATATGTAAAATATCCAAAAGATCGAACGAGACTTGCTGACAAATACTCTTCTGTGAAATAGCACTAGGAGGGAAATAATAATATAATAATAATAATAATAATAATAATATAATAATAATAAATACTTTGAAATTAAAACGGATCACCTTATCCAGCAAGAGGCCAGACCTAGTGTTGATAACAAAAGAAAGAAACTTGTCAACTGGTTGATTTTTGCAGTGCCAGCAGATCACAGGGTGAAGTTAAAGAAATGAAAAATTGACAAATATCTGGACCTTGCAGAAATGAAATTATGAATATGAAAGTGAAAGTTATACCAATTGTGAATTGGTGCACTTGGAACAGTCCCAAAGGGATTAGAAAAGGGCTTGGAAAGTTTGGATATCAGAAGAAGGATTGAAACCATTCAGAACACTGCACTGCTGCAATCTAGAGATACTAGAGTCCTGGAGACCTAGGAGACTTGCTGTCACTCAGACTCCAGTGAAAGCCAGCTAACACTGATGTGAAAACTCAAAGGAGTGATATAATAATAATAATTAATTGAATGTGAGTCGAAATTAGTTATTTACTTAGTGTCCTTGGAATGGTATCTAAGGTTATTAGGATACTGAAGGAATTTGAAATCAAAGAAAAATCGAGACCATCAAACATCAGCATTAGTAGTATCTTCTTGAATACTTAGAAGAGTTGGATGAAGAGACTTACTGTTTCTTAGACTGCAATGAAAAACTTTCAAGGAGCGTGAAGTAAAAACGAATCAGCCTATCCCAACCAGAAGACCAGATCTAGTGTTGTTACGTAGTGCCTTTTTCACGGCACTAAATCGGTATGTAACGTAGCGGGGTATTTACGTAGTGGTATGGTCGCAGTACCAAAAGCGATATATGTTCTGTAATGTTCTGGTATAAATTGATATCTGGTTGTATATTGTCTTCTTTGCTTAAATGTAGTTGTCGGCCTTAAGAAAACCAAAACCATGTGTATAGTAGAAACTGTTGAATTTATTTTTTACTCGGTTGGGGGAGCGGACGAGTTACAATGACTGCTGCTGGGATGGCTAGCGTTGGTGAGGTAGGGTGGCTAGGTGGGTCTCACAGCCTCTGGTGAGGGAGTAACCGGCTGTCCGGTTCACTTGTTTCTCTGTCCCGAGTCTTCTGTCTGACTAACCCTGGGATCTCGACTTTTTTTATATATTATAATATATAAATATATATACTATATATATATATATATATATAATATATTTGTTTTTTTATTTTTACTTATGAGCGGAAAATCTACTTCGAATTTCATTGTGTACTTTTTTTCTTTTGTTCGCTGTTAAGAAGGTCCTTTGTCATTTTTGTCGTCTTCTTTGTTTCGGTTTAAACGAAAATCCTACTTCCGCCCGTACGATATGCAACAGTGATTAACATAGAGAAGCCTTGTCAACTGGGTGAACTTTGCAGTTCATGCAGATCACAGGGTGAAGATGAAGGAACGAAAAGATGGACGATACCTGGACCTTTGCCAGAGAATTGAAAATAAAAAGCTGTGGAATATGAGAGTCAAAAGTGATACCAATTGTAGTTGGTGTCCTTGGAACGGTCTCAAAAATATTGGAAAAAAGACTAGAGGATCTGGAAATTAGACGAAGATTGAGACCATCCCAGACTACAGCATTGCTGCAATCAACTAGAATATCCAGGAATGTCCTAGAGACCTGAGGAGACTTGTTGTCACTCAGACTCCAGTGAAATGCCATCAGCAAAGGGTGATGTGAAAACTCTCATGATAATAATGATATCCAAGTGAAGGTAAAAGAAAACGAAAAGATAACCAAATCCTTGACCTTGCCAGAGTACTAAGAAAATTAATATGAAGGTAAAGGACTTACCAATTATAATTGGTGTCCTTGGAACTGTCGACAAGATCCCGAAGTATCAATATATATTATATATATATATATATATATATATATATATACACATGTGTGTCAAACGTATCGTGATTTTTGTACTTTCAACACACCTTGTATTCTGAAGAAAATAACGTTCTATTCATTCATGTTTCTTTTCAGAATTCAAGGTTTGGCAAAAAATCACTAATTTCAAAGATAGAAATGAAGAATGAATGGAACGTTATAATTTTTCAGAATACAAAGTGTGTCAAAATTTACAAAAAATCTCGATACTTTTTTCACACACCTATATATATATATATATAAATATGATATATATATATATATTATATATATATATAGTATATGATATATATTAAGGAATGCGAATACTTATATATATATATGTAATGAACACGGAAAGAGAGGAGAAAACCCATTCACTAAATATATTTGAAATGAGAACTATGCCTTGGAAGTGGATAAGAATTCGATATACATCTTTTTTGATATTTCAAATGCTGTATTATTTTTTACTTTTCAAAGGCCTGTTTCTACCAAAAAAGATGCTGAAAATGATCTTAGTAACATGTGCATTGTGAAAGATGTATTATCGTTTTCTGTGTCGATGCAGAAAACTTTATATCTTCCAGTATCATATTATTATATAACATACATACATACATACATATATATATATATGTGTTTGTGTGTGTGTGATTGTGTGTGTGTGTGTGCTAGAATTATTTGTTTTGCATTATTAATAGGTAAAATATTACAATACAGTCATCACCAGTTCAAGTTGCCTTCAAGTAAATAGAGTAGGAGTATTTTTTATGAAGCTACAATTATTTTAAACTTCTTTAAGAGATAATCACTCACACATATGTACAAGATAGAAGTAAATTTCCTAGGCCGCAATATCAGACGGGAGCGTAATAATAACGTTGTGAACATCAAGTATCATTTTGGCAACCGTTTCTTAGCACTTTGAAGTTTGATTTATTCAGTCTGTTCAAGAAAACTGCATTTTTGTAGCTGACTCTACTTCTAAAAAAGGCGCCTCGCGGGATATAATAATTAGCCAGCTATTCAAGTGATTTCATTCTTGCTCGTTTCCTCAGTACTCTGGCCCTTATGCCAAACTAAGCAAACCTAAGTACGAAGGTCGGTTGTAAAGTCCACTGCCTAACTAAGATCCTCCGCTACTCCTCCTCTCCTCATCATCATCATCATCATCATAGTCAACAGGAACTGAGAACAAGTGGATTTGATCATCGCTAGAGTCTGGATATGGACTCTGATGAAATAGCCGAATCGTCGTGAAAAAGGTCTGTAAAACCCATTGCTTGATTAAGATCCTTAACTCCTCTCCTCCTCTTCCTCCCCCCCCCTTGTCGTCTCTTTCCTCCTCACCATCATCAACTGGAATTACATGTTGGGTCTGATCATTGCTCGTGACTGGACATGGAATCTATTGAAATCGCCTTAAATCGTCGTGAAAAGCATCTGTACAGTCCATTGCTAGGGATTCGCCGCTCGTCCTCGATGTCCTTTCCTATCCACCTCTCCCTCCTTCCAGCACATCAATCATCATCATCATCATCATCATCAAACTGGAACTGACAATATTTAGAGTGTTTATCATCGCTAGGTGTTTGGACATGGAATCTGATGAAATATCCGAAATCGTGCGTGAAACACGTCTGGGACGCCAATCTGTGTAGCAAATATTTTTTTATTCCAACAACAATGGTACTCCGAATTATACAGATTTGGGGTAGATAGGAGTGTGAATTGTTTCCTCAGGGACCCTGTCTAGTCTGTACGAACAGTCAATTCTATCTATCTATCTATCCTCTCTCTCTCGCCTCTCTCTCTCTCTTCTCTCTATATATTATTATATATATATATATATATATATATATATATATATATATAATATATATATATATAATATATATATATAATGCCTGTTTCTTTTATATAGATTCAGTTTCTTTGTCTTGTCAGAATCAACAAAGGCTCATTAATCATGTATAGGTTCCGCTTGACTAAGGTCAGTCACGTTTACTCAACTTTTTTGAAGTTAATGACTCGTTTAACAACCGTGGGTTGAGGTCCAGATGACTACAGCATCCTAGTAAACAAATTCAAACTCCGGTTAAGTTATTACGTTCACATTCTAAAAGTAAAAGAACAAGCTACAGCTTAAATAGTGTGTCACAATGTTCTTTCTGCTATGAATAATGTCACAAAATAAATAGTTAATTCATATTTTATTTGACGGTGAAAAATTCGCTTTGTTTTGGGTATCGTCTGTCGTAAAAATCTTGTTTACGACAGAGTATAATTGTAATAAGTAATTGGAGGTTACCTCCCCTATTTTATTATTACCTCCATTTGTGTGAAACTCTTTGGTGTTTCTAAGAGTACATAAACTCTCAGTAACTTTAACATCAATCTAATAGAATAAAGCTTTCTTAAGAATATCCGTGTGTTCGTTTATCATTACACTAATCAAAAGAAAACAGTTTTGACACACCCTCAAAAAAATAAAAATAAAAAATAAAATAAAATAAAATTTATATTTGAATTAATTTGAATTGAACTGATAGAATCTTGGTTTTATAAGAAGAAAAGTTATTTATTTGAATTTTGACAGCAAAAACTATTTTTGTTTACTATTTAAAAAATATATCAGATTTTATTCATTTTTTACGAATGTCTTACTCGGCTTTTTTGTGTTTTATATGCTTGAAGAAATGCTGTATAAGAATTTTATTTGGTAAAAATCATGGCTGAATATAATATTCAATAAGTTTTAGTCATGTCTAATCAGAAAAGTGTAATAAAAGCTAGGCAATATTATTTATATATTCAGACTATTGTCCTCATCTTTACTGTTATCTGTACAACGTTTTCCGCTGATGTGCCCTCCGGCTTCTCTAGGTATTTAGTGTCGGACTCGAGAACCCTCTCGAATTTAGGAACCTTGGTACATTAGCCGAACGTTGTACAGATAACAATACGGATGAGGAAAATAGTCCGAAATAAAACCGTATAATACTAATTATCAAGCATCATCTCAAAATTTCATAAAAAAAGCTGGGGCAGTGAAACTTCTAATACAACATGTGCAAGTATATTAGAAAAAATTAGGGATTAATTATCTGCCCTTAGCACCATGGGCGAATCAGCCAATACCGTTGATCGGCACCCAAATTGATTTCCTTGACTAGTTACTTGTAGAGTGAGTACACGTCTAAATCCAGTCTCTCCCAGAATTTAAAGAAACTCAGCAAAATAAGTCTGGCAGCAAACGCAATTAAGTTTGCAAATTGGCATTTATGATTATATGGTTTATCTTCATTTTTGTTGTCTTCTTCATTCGAATGTAATTGATTACCCGTTAATGGGGGGGGATGTGGAGCCATGCGTGTAACCTGATATGTAAATTAACGCGGGAAAGTTTTTAGCAAAAGATATGTGTTAGATGAGGTTGGAAAGGTTTAATGATAAATCATCAGAGCCACATGGCATTGTTTTATTGGACGAGCGATGAGACGCGGCGAGGTGGGAGAGAAGAGGTGTGGGGGATGAGAATGACAAATTGAGTTTGGAACTATGATGTGAAGGAGCCAATCGGGCTTTGAGATATGGGGGAAATAACAATCTTAGGAGAAAAGAAAGTGGCCTTGTGTTATTACTAAATTCCTTAAATGGCACAAGGCAAAATATCCCTTAGCACCCCAATTATTACCAGCACCAAACATCATAGAATTGCCAGTCAACTGAACAGCAGCTCAGCAACCAGGATTCCAGTATGTACCAATGTAATACCGATCCAGAGATAAGGATACAAAGTTTCCCTACTCTTAGCACATTATCACTCTATTACGAAATGAGTGGCACAACGTAACAAACTTTGACACGTCATCTCTCCATTCCCAAATGGGGAGCATAGTGTTACACAGAACAAATGTCAACTTCTCAAACTAAATAAAATTAACTGGATAAAGAAGTTCTCTCTGGTAGGATTTAAAGTTAATTTTTACACCACCCGGAGGGATTTTTTGTTAATTCTTTGAACTAAGTGTTGTAGATAACGAAAATACTTTTAATGTCCAGCAGTAAATGAGTTATATTAGTTTATTTATTTTCAGTTTCCAAAATAAAAGCGGGGCCATAATTATCATGTGAAGTCAAAAATTCGACGGTGCATTAAAATGATAAACAGCTGTCCATTGAACCGGGTACATGTGCTTTATCTTTCCCATTAAAGAAATTTCTGAAACGATCGAATTTATCGACTTACACTGAAAACAACTCTTTTAGTTTAGATATTATCTTCATGAACATACCTGAATGTATTGTTAACGATCTTACAATGCAGGTGGTGAATAGTTTATTCTTTCAACTTAGAACGAAAATTCCTATATATATATATATATTATATATATATATATATTTATATATTATATAATATATATATATATATACTATGTATATATATATGCGTGTGTGTGTGTGTGTATGTGTGTATGTGTGCGTGTGCGTGTGCGTGTGTGTGTGTGTGGGTGTGTGTTGGAAAATACCACCTGTGTTCTTTGCTGTGAAAAAAAAAATAATTGAACCTTTTTTTGATTAATTACATAAGTATGCACCCTTTTTCTTCGAACAATTGCAAGTATTTAATGCCCAAAAAAATTATATATATATATATATATATAATATATATATATATATATATACTATATATACTTTGGTGCGGTACCAGTTTCTTTGGTACAAGGTGATTCTAGGTGGGTCCTAATTCTCTACCCGTAGTTTTGTTGTAGAGTTCAGGTTCCGTATGAGAGCTCAATGTTTAATTATTGTAAACAGAGCAAATTTACCCCCACCCGCTGAGAAAAAAGACATACCTTCCCTGCTTTCCACTTGACCCAATTAGAGCGAAACGACATCTAGACCATAAATTAAAATCCTGTTGGTCAGTCCAAAAATAAACTTAGGAATTTACCAAAGAGACTAGCAGACAAAGGAAATAAAAACCGCCAACCAAAGGGGAAAAAAAAAAAAAAAAATTTTTTCACCAATAAAAAAGACACTTGAAGAGAAAGAATGCATATGACCACCCCTGAATGAGGGAGGTGAAATGTATGAATATAAAATGAGTTTGGCCATGTGCCTGTCTAAATAAAATATATCAGTGGTCTGAAGAAGCTCGTGAACATACTCGCGAGTGGAAATGGTCCATACCACGATACCATGGTATTTAAGGCCTTTTTATTCACAAATATATATATATATAAATATATATATATATAATATATATATATATATATATAAATATATATATAATAAAAGAAGAGAGAGAGAGAGAGAGAGAGACCATTCGTTACTTTTTATATTTCCTGGTTTCAGATACAGATTGTCTGTTCTACAGATAAAACAATTCTTAAATGTTCTTCATCTAGCAAAAGCATAAGATTAATCACATATGAACTATTGATATACAAGAATAATCCGTAAGGTGCTTCCTATGAGTGAAAAAGTGAGTGTTCTCAATTAAATATAGAAAGAAAGAAATCGTATGAAGAAATCGTATTAGATACTAGAAGAGGCTACCCGGTGTCACCTGGGTAGAGGGGGAATTTAAATTTTTCAAATTTTTGAATACAAGGTGTGTCGAAAAAGTACCGAGTTTAAAGCTGTATTTACCAAGACAGAAATGAAGAATGAATGGACCCTTTTTTTCATAATACAAGATGTCTCATAAAAGTATAAAAAATATTGATACTCTTTGACACCTTATGTACCGTTTTCTTAATTAGATTCTTAATTTGGATTTTACTGCATGCCAACCAAAATGGCAAGATGATAACGGTCGTAGAAATAAGGAATACGAGTATTAATATCTACATGCAATTTGACACATCCAGTTAGACTATGTCACTGGATAAGAATATGAAATTTTAACATCTATTCAAATTTCAGAAAGAGGTATATGTCTGATACTGCTAATACGGCACTGTACTCAACTATACTCCACATCTCTGGTAATAAAATGCAAATATATTTACTATATATACTTACCTAGACAAGGTAGGGTTCTAGTGGCTTCGGTCGTGGACCGGTAAAGGAATTAACGGCGTAGATCCCCGTTTTTGCTCTAGTGAAGGTGTGAGTAAAATTTCTACAAGGTCAGGAAAACTAAGACAATAATCGTGGAGATAAGAACAATATTTAGCCTTGTAACAGGTATATGTGTGTGCGTTTGTGTGTGTGTGTGTGTGTGTGTGTGTATTGGACCCACCCTTAAATCCAAGGGGATGGAGTTAAATAGGAACAATATATTTGGGCCAAAATGACATCATAAAAATATTGTAATATTGAGTGGTCAGTCACTGGAATAATGGAAAACATTTTGAACCAATTCTCTTAGTGTGTAAAAGCTAATTTATGGGACAAAGAAATCTTCCACTTTGACTATAGTTTTGCTCTTATGTATAGTAGGGTACATCGAATTGAAGATGAGTTGGAAAAGATTTTTGGGATTAATCATTCTAGAGAAAATAATTGTCACCCACACCAACAAATTGGGGTATAATTACACCAATAAATCATCCCAATATAAATAAGTAAATAAATAAATAAATAAAAAGGTGCAATATACATTTTCAGATTATATAATAAATTAGAGATGGGTGGTTTAACAGGGACGGTTTAAGATATGCCTCCTTGATTTAAAGGCGTAGCACTGGGTTTATTGCCTAGTGCCTGAGGCGCACCCTTGAGGGGGGCCAACTGATGGAATATACACAATTTTTGCACCAAACAATCCTATGAGCTTCAGCTCGTGGGTTGTCCCAACTTAAAAAGACCTTGTGTCACACCCGTATACGTCGAGGTAAATAAAATCCAAATATCAATGTGTCAGTGTCTCGAATTTTTAAACTTTACTCCTAGAGGCCGTATCCCAACATATCATATTATGATCAAGTCATGCTGAAAACACCGGTACCCGCTGGATCACCGAAGTTAAGTAGCGATGAGCCCGTTCAATTATTAATTGGGTGACCAATTATCAAATTGATTTGATTCGGCATTAAATAACCCGAAAACGTGTTGATATACCGTAAAACAAAACAACAACATTGCCATGATGAAGAGTAAAAATGGTTCAATTTTATTTTGAAAAGAACTATTCTATTTCTCCGAAGAAACCAACACTGAAATAGACGCAGCACGGCGAAAGGAATAAATAAACTAAACGAAACTAAGATAAAATAATAAGGTACACTCTACAATTTGTAGATATAATCATATAATAAGTTAGAAATGCAAGTTTGCTCAGAAGGAATACAAAAATAGACCTAAAATATTACCAATAAAAATTGTGCAAGCCAATGGGAGTTCGCTCTGCAAACCAACGTACAAAACAAAGACTCACCTCGAGAATAAAACCGCAAAAATATCTGGAAAATTGCATTTCCCGTTCAACAGACCAGATCTAATTATAATAAACAAAATATAATTTAGCTGTGTATTTTTCTGTTCCAAAGGATGGTCGGGTGAAATTATAGAATAGAAATATTCAGTCGTCACGCGAGAATTGAAAATAAGTTGTGACACAAGTAAGAGGCAGATTTATTGTAGTTTGAAACAGCGCTGTTTGGATTACACATCACTGGGTGACGTCGTCAGTTATGTTATTACTAGCTCATAGGTCTTTAAAAATAATACCCCCTCGACAGTTAGACCCCACTAGGAACTATCACCCCCTTGTGCCTCCCCCATTTTATTCAAAGCTAGCAGCTAAACTGGCTTATATAGATTTTTGCCATTGTAGACGTGGGTTTCTGTGCACCTGATTGGCTAATGCTGGAGCCAATCAGTTTTCGAGTAGGTGTTATAAACAGGTCTACGCGGTGTGGACACTTTAAAAGAAAAACATTGGCTGGGTTGGAACTAGCAGTAAAAATAACAAGCTTAAAAGAAACTCATTATATATCATTATATTGGCTCACATAACAACTTTCATAGGTAACATTGAATTCAATATTAAACTAAACAGACTGTGTCACTACTACTATAGGAAGGTTTGTGTCAGGTCCGGAGAAGACAGGTCTTCTTTCTTACCTGCTGCAATACCATGTAATGCAGTACTACCTGTGTCGGGTTGTTGGCGACTAAAATGGCTCCGGCATTAGATACACATCGGCATGTCTAGTGAGGTAGATGTGTGGACACCTCCCATCACTAACAAGAGCTGTCAAAAGGCAGATGAACTCCACGCTAGCCAATGGCCATTTTCCCCGATGATACTAGGATTGATGTACTTACTAGTCAGATAAATCTACAATACATCCTGGCGCTAGGGTGCAAGCGCTGGGATTTCCGAGAAGACTTTCCTCTTGGGGAGTGAGTCAATACTACCCGTGACAGCTCCTTGCAGCAGCGCGGCAGTCGACCATCTCGGACTTTCCCCTGCCAACTGTCGGAATTCCAAGAGTGTGGACTGAATACTGTTCACTCTCTTTCCACTTAAAATATCTCGCGCACAAGTTTCACTTAATGTCGAGTAAGATAATCATCGTCTGCGACGGACTTCTACAAGCAAGTAAGCATAGGCGAGCTAACTAACGAATTTGACGACATATAAGACACACGGGCATATAAGACGCACCCCCCATTTCAGCAGGCCAGATTAAGGAAAAATGTTTTCAGTGTATTTAAGCATATATTGTTGAAAACAGTCTACCTGTGCATTACACAACCAGAAACATAACTGTATAACAGCAACGAAATAATGATGCATGAAGTTTAGGGTAGGTAAAAGTACTGAGCGTAAGCTGGGTTAGTTAGCATCATAGAGAAGATTAGCCTAGACCTACGGGAGGTCTCAAAGTTCACCTACAATCTTTTGAGCCAAAGTTTTGGAAAATAAGTGCGTCCTATATGCCGTCAAATACCCAGTTTAGGGTAAGATATTACAGTCATTAGTTCATATCTTTGACAAAAAAAAAAAAAAACATGAAATATCACTGAATCCTGCTGATACGTTTTACTCAATTACAACGCCTTGATGGCTTTTACAAAAGGGAGTTTTGAAAAAGAAAATAGTGTAATAAATAATAGAAAGTGCGTAAAGAAAAAAAAAACAAAAAAAAGAAGCGTTGAAAGAAAGATGAAAGTGTAGAAGTACAGGAATAATTAAATTCATGGGGCCCAACTAAAGCCGTCTAACTCCTACCTTGTAACCTATCCTGTGTAATTCGTTTAAAAAACTGTTGAAATGTATTTACAGTTGAATGGTGAGGGAAGAAAAAGGGAAAAAAAAAACACTGGGCTGTATGCATACGATTTTACTGCGTCTTTTTAGATTTGTGTACGTCCGAGACGCAGGACGCGTATCTATTAGCATCTCTGAGGTTCATATGTTTCCCAAGTGTATTAGTCCAAAAGTGAACGTTATAGTGAGACTGGAGTTCAAACTCACTCATTACAATGTTGCAGTTTAATACATTAGCCACTACGGCACAGAGATTCGCCATTTATGTTATAGTCGTCAATGGTTGACTTTCAAATCTCATTTTTAAGATATGATTATTGTCTTATAAATGTGTTAGTTTAGTTCTATTATTTTTGTCCACATTAGAATGCATGACAGTAAATGTGACAGGAAGAATGCAGAAGCAGTGATAGTAACCATTGAGTAGTAAAACAAACAACTAAATTTCTATAGGGAATTTGAAATTAAAATTCAGTAATTCATTCCACTATTTTATAATACTAGAGGATTTGTGAAAAAATGTAATGTGAATAGAATAAATGAAAATATAAGAAAGAATGATAAAAGAAAGAAAAAAAAGTAAAAAGAGAAATTAGTAAAAAGAAGTAAAATCTAAAGAAGTCTAAAAATAAATCAAGTAGAAAGATGGAAGAAAGAAAGTAAGAAAGAAGGGAGCGAAGAAAGAGAGAAAGAAGAGACCGAAGAAAGAAGTTAGAAAGAAAGAAAGAAAAGAAAGAAAGAAAGAAAGAATAGAGTGAAGAAAGCCAGCTAGAAAGAAGAAAGAAAGAAAGAAAGAGAAGAAACTGAAGAAAGCAAAAAAGAAGAAAGAAAGAAAGAAAGAAAAAGAAATGAGAAAAAGATAAGAAAGAAACTGAAGAAAGAAGAAAAGAAGAAGAAAGGAAAGAAAGAGAGACTGAAGAAAGCAAGCTAGAAAGAAAGAAAGAAAGAAAGAAGAATGAAGAAAGAAAGTAGAAAGAAGAGAGACTGAAGAAAGCAAGCTAGAAAGAAAGAAAGAAAGAAAGAAGAGACTGAAGAAGCAAGCTGAAAAGAAAGAAGAAAGAGAGATGAAGAAGAAAGAAGAAAGACGAGACTGAAAAAAGCAAGCTAGAAAGATAGAAAGAAAAAAAGAAAGAAAGAAAAGAATGAAGAAAGAAAGAAGAAAGAAGAGACTGAAGAAAAAGCAAAGCTAGAAAGATAAGAAGAAAGAATAGAAGAGACTGAAGAAAGCAAGCTAGAAGAAGAAAGAAAGAAGAAGAAAGAAAGAATGAAGAAAGAAAGGAAGAAAGAAAGAAGAAGAGACTGTAAAAAAGCAAGCTAGAAAAGAAAGAAAAGAAAGAAAGAGAAGTGATAGGAGAGAACTGAAATCAAGTTGTGGACACAAAGATTCAGATTTATCAATAAATGGCGCTCACGATTTATTGTGTTCAGATTATCCTAACTTAGTTATATATACTCTATCAGCGACATCAATCGCTATTCTCATATGAATATAGTAAACTACTTTATATATGCTACCAACAATATGCACCGTCTGGCAGCAAGTATTTACGTTTTAACTTAATAACTTCAATTAGAAAAAAACAACGAAACTAAATAAGAAGGCATATACATAGATTACTTTTATTTTAATTATATTTTGCAGTTTCTATATAAATCATTAAGTTCAACCTAATTGAAATAGTGATGGTATAATCTAAGAATGAATTAGTGTTTACACTAGTTCTTTCCTTGCTAAATTCTCCTTATTAATCTAAATTATAGAGTAAAGAATAAAATTACCGTTTTTTCTTTTGTTAATGGATTTCAATAAGAGTTATCGTTGTCATTTTTGCTCATATTTATTAAGATAAAACCAAACAATTAGAAATCAAATAAACTAAGCTAATAATTATTAAAATCATTTTAAAAAAAACTTTCAAACAGTCTGAATTAATTGGAAATACGACGAAACATCGAAGTCATCCAAAAGAAAAACAGCATTACTTGAAATCAAATAAAATACGAGGGACGTTCAAATATAGTTAAATGGTACGATATGACAACCTGTCTATGATAAGAAAAATTCTAAATTTAAACCTGTTAAACTCCTATGAAAATTGATTGTGTGTCCTATGTGAAGATTTTTAACCTTAATATGTTACAAATTATTAGATACCTAATATTTATGTGCAATAGGTGTATAAAAACAAGATGGCGTTTTAGTGCAAGCTGACGCCTTGAAGATTGAGTGACAAAGCTTGACCTCAGTCCTAACCCTATCTTCCGGGATAGCCGTGAGAACGGTAGACAGGACCCTCTCTTCCGGGTTAAGATAGTAAGTAAGTTTCAGTCAGTTAGAAGGTAAGCAGCAAGCTCGACGGGTAAGTCGCGTTATACCGCGTCCTCTCATCTGCGCCAGATTGTCTGGTTGGGGATTTAAAAATAAAGTTAAGATCAAAGCAAATCGGAGTCTGTGTTATTACCTCTGAAAACTAACAATGACACAAGGCTTCTGATAAGAGAAATCCCCAATAAAAAGACCAGACGAATCCCCAAGAAAGTCCAGACCAAGACCAAGATGTTATATAGATTCCAAAGACGGACAGAAGAATAGAGTAAGAAAGAAGTAAGTAAAGAAGTAAATGAAGAGGGTATACAAGAAGATTACAACCTGTCCAGAGGAGAAAAGAAACTCTCATTTCAAACAAGTTAATCACTGGTGAAAATTGACCTTTTCACAATCAGCATGATTGCTGTGAATGGCTGGTAAAAGGCATTAAATTATAAGGGATGGTTGCTGAAGGATTGACAATAGGAAGCACTGTTTAAAGTGCACCTTTTTTTAAGGATATGAATTGACAAAGACTTTTCATACCGGAAGACTTGTGGAGATTAAAATAAAAATTTAAAATAAAAAATAATAAAATAACAATCTCACAGGAGACTCAGATAGTAAGCACCTCGGTATGCGCAAAAAACCCCTTCACCGCAAGAGAAATTCCTTCGGCCAGTCTAGCATCCGTAAGTATTTATCTATAGATGACGAGAATAATATAATATATATTATATATATATATAATAATATATATATATAAACACTTCGCACGATAGGGTGGGGCACAGAGGTCAATTTCCTAAGCAGAATTACAAGAGTTTTCCTTCTCATATATATTTACCAACCCCTCCGCACGAGCAGAGCACACAAGTCATTTCTAATCGGAGTTCAGCAGGTGAATTCAGAGTTTTCCTTCTCATAACCGGTTGCCTAACCAAGGTTAAAGAGCCAGTCTGCCCTACTATTTACCATAAGCTGGAGGAGAGTAGGATTCATACCTCCAAGGGTATTAGCGCTAAGGGAAATGCCAATTACACGTCAGGATTTGAACTCGGGCGACGAGTCCCATTTCATGATTTAACCATTACACCAGCGCTCCTATCTCCTTCTCATAGACCGAGTTGCCAACAAACGTTGAAATGTCCCTATCTACCCTACTATTTACCCATAGCTGAAGATAACAATATATTAGATCATCCTTTTTAAAAAGGTATGTAAACAATATGAAATGCAAACAGCATTCTCTAGGATTTGAACCCGTGTCGATAGTTCATTCTACGACATTAACCATTACACTATTCGCGTTCGTATATGAAGCAAAATGAATCAAGAATTTGTTAGGAATTTCAGAATTATGTAGAATTATTCACACATCTAAAACAAACCATTGTCGAATGTTCACACTGGGCATTCCTGTATCTCTTTATCTATATTATCTATTCATACAAGCTATCATATCTGGATGAACAAATACAACGAAATTCGTGGTAAGAATTATGCAAAATTATAAGAAACCTCGCCCAAGGTCAATCCGTCTATCTATCTATATTGAAACATCATCGAATTCAAATCAAAATATTTATGTAAGTCTCGTACAAGTATATGATATTTTTGTTATAATTATAATTATAATTCTAAATAAGTATAACTTTAATGATTATTATGTGAGTTTCAGTGCGTTTATTTAATGCATATACACCCTTGGCTTATTAATTGCAAATCTGTCTTATATATATGCTTAGTGTGTCAAAGTTATTCAAACATTTTTGCACTTTTGACACACCTTGTATCTGAAAAAAATAACTTCCATTCATTATTTTTTATGCCTCCATCTGCCCTCCTTGGGGTCCGGGCAATTTGCAGACTACGTGAGAATTACCACACGCCTAATAAAAGACAGACAAGCATCTCATCGTTCTCAACAAATTCTTCATCTTCTCTTATAATCTTTTTTTCTTTCTTTCTTTCTTTTTCTTTCTTTTCACCTTCATTTTCCAGTATTTTTTCTCTGCTTCGTTCGTCTCATTATCCCTGAGTGTCGAAGTATCCTTTAATCTGAGAGTCCCCCTGTTTCACTTACAACGACGGCTTTACTCCTACAACTGCCGTGATTATATTTATATTATTTATATTTTCGTAAATTCTTACTGTTACGAACTTAAGAACGTCATTTCGGAGCCAAGGCCCATGTAATCACATCTAATCCGGAATTTCGACACAGGAACGGATGCTATACGATCGGACGGAAGGAGGCATGGCAAATCCGCCATACGATCCTAATATGGACTAGCACCGTACAATCTAGATCAGTGTTCTCAACGCAGGTCCATATGGACCCCCGGACCATATAACATTTTTTGGACCCAACAAGCAATATATTTAAACCTATAGAAATACAATGAATTTTAAACATCAATGGCTATGGGAGGTCCACCCAGAGTAAAATAGGGATTAATAGGGGTCCATAAAAGAAAAAGCTGGAAACCATTGAACTAGATCTTTCACTACTTAGTTATCTCTTTCTTTTAAAGAAAAGAACACTGCTAGAACTCGCTCTGGCTCTTGATAGTAATCCCGAAAAAAAATCTATCTCGTATTAAATAAACCCAACACTTTCAATAGCGTATCTATTAGTGATACTCTTGTTCCTTAATTTATCGAATGTTATATCTTCCCAACACACTCTGCCGTTCTTAATTGAACCGTCAATTATAATCTAAATATTCTGTTTCTTTCTTTCTAAGACTTCCTAAAGGAAGATGGGCTCTGCTTCACCCACACTGCTATAACGTCTCTTGAATTAACAGAAAAAAATCGCATCTCTTATAAATAACCCACACATGTCATATGCGTAATCTATATAGTAATACACTTGTTTCCTTAATTTGCCGACGATATCTTGCAACACACTTCTGCTATAATGAGACCGTCCAATGTATAATCTAATCTTTCAGCCACTTGTCTTCTGTTTCTTTATGAACAGAAAAACACTGCTAGAAGCATAATCTACACTTCATTCTTCTCTCCTTTTGCGGACTCCTAGTAAAGGTGGTCTCTGCCTTCACTCACACTGCAAGAACGTTATCTTGTCTCTCGGATAGAATCCCAGAAAAAAAAATCGGACCTCTGTATCAATTAACCAACACGTTTCATATAGTGCATCTATATAGTAATACACTTGTCCTTAATTTTCCCAACTTATCAGCTTGCAACACACTCTGTTAAAATGAGACCGTCCAATGTATAATCTAGATTTCACCACTTAGTCTCTTTTTCTGTTTAGAGCAAAAACACCTAGAATGTATAATCTACATCTTTCAGGCTTTTCTTTTTTGCGAGAAAAGTATTCGATCTCAGCTAGAATGCCACATACTACGATTGTATCGCATCCTACCCGCTTGCGAATGGGTTGGTAAATACCCCCCACACATGTATATGTGGTGTGCTAAATCCTACACCAACGGGGAATCCTCCACTTATGTGAATAAATCTTGAAGAAAGAATTTTAAAAGAAAAGAAAGAAAACTTATATTAAGCTTTCAACGAAGTATGTGGGATGTATCGTATCTTGTTTTTTGTTGTTTTGTTATATCTTACATTAGCCTATACCATCTCCGGCCTTTTTGCTGCGAGGAGGATGTAAGTTCGCAATATGTTGTAGAGTAGCTAGCACCCCTTTCTGCACTTTACTGTAATAGATTGATTGGTTGGTTTATTTGTTTACGCATATCAACCTCAGTGGTCATTTAATGCCTATAAATTTTGAAATAAAGCCATTTCCTTAATGGATACACAATTTTTTTTATAAATACATTTTCTATTCAACCCATAGATTTGACCTAACAGGTACTACCATCGCGCGTCAAGTTGGACCAGGAGCAATGATGATGAGGGTACTCCACATCCCCAAACTCCCAAACTGGAACCTCAGCATCAGATAGATTTAACGATATTCCCAGACATGAAACCCTCAGCCACGGCCTCTAGCACCCATATGAATAAAAAAGTGTTGTGGCTTGCCATAAGAGCAATAGGTTTCGGCAATCATATAGTGCTCTGGTTTGACGTGACCAGCGATTGAGTCGGAGGGAGCCATTGATCTTATGGCTAGCCACAACCCTTTATCATATATGTGCTAGAAGCAGTGGCTGCAGGGTCGTAATGTCCTGGATACATTAAACTCTATTCTGATGATGAGTTTCCTCTGAGCTATGGGAATATGATGTACCCCTTCATCACCATACTCCCGGACTAACCTAACCCTGCATCAACTGTTTACAATACCGAAAATGTCTCCCCCAAATGGGGACACCCGTTGGCCGTGGTGGTGACTCGTGATTCTTAAGGATGGACCAGTCCATCACTTGCAAACCTCCAATTGACTCTTAATTAGGCTATTAAATTTTATGGTTTCTTGTTAGACGGAATTAAAGTATATGCAAGTTTTCAAATATAATGACTTAGATAATCGGAGTTTTAGGTCGACAACGCAACATACCATGGATTACTTGAGACTCTTTTATATATAAAGATAATAATATTTCCAGTCGTTTGGCCAATTGTCCGATTATACTAATGAGATTTAACAGAAAGGATATTATCAACGTTTATATCAGGTGAAATTATCTGTCCCACCAAAGAGAGATTTGTGCAGAAAAAGGAAGATTTAATTAGATTGTGCACAATTAAATGGAACTTTTGATTTATTTTTTAGATATAAGCTGTTTTTTGTTCATAGTGTCCTCCAGGCTATGAAGGAAGACGGACGACAATTACGATATTGAGACAAGAGTCAAACGATCTAGAAAATGGCAAGTGTGGACTTTAGCTTTGCGAGAGAACATTAAAGAATTAACTTTTAAAGGGAGATAGATGTATCGTTGCGAGACACTTGTATAACCGTGGCACGAATTTCCCCAAACGTTCCCCTAATTAAGGTCTTGTATTTCTCTTATACCCATATTTTGATTACGAATCCACAGGCAAAGAAAGAAAACTGTCTCAAGTTTGCAAAGGGACGGAGATCACTTTTCTAAAAAAATATTAATCAACTAACTTATCTATTATGGGCGTGGATCCTCACGTTGGATACTAATACTTAGGACTAATAAATTTATATATATATATATATATATATAAATATATATATTATATAATCTATTATATGAGATTGTGTATGTTTTCGGTCTGTACCGAAACTAAATCACGACTCAAGTCACAATCCTTAGTTATTGACATCAACATTCACCATGAAAATCCTTATTTTAACCTCAATTATTAATTAAAATTGTTTTACGATTATTTTTACTGTTAACCGATATCTACATTCTAATAAAGCAATTGTATTTATATATAAACAAAATAGCGGGTTTACAGTGTGAACTGAAGGCTAATTTGCCTATTGTATAAAATGTAATTTTAAAAATATATCGTTAGATTATTGATTCTAACTGTTTGGTTATTAACTTATCTTATTTGAAGAATGTATAAAAAACAAACATCTTCGGATAAAATAAACCCAACAAGTGTTAAGTACCCTAAAATAACCAAACCACCTTCATATAACATATATGATGATCGTTATCCGTATATAATAATTATAATATAGAGCTTATAATTCGTATATAATAATTATAATATAGAGCTTAAATTCGTTCTACAATTGATGCAAAATTTACAATAAGAATAAAACGGAATACATATTTCACTGGAATATTTGCAATGAGAAATTGAATTAAATTCCATTTCATTAAACTTATTTTATAAAATTTAATCACTAAAAAAATCATCTCAAATTTTTTTAAAAATTCACATATTTTCTTTTTTTCTTCTTCTTATTGTTTGTTTTATTTGCACAGATTAAGATCAAAGTAGTTTGTTGATTTTTTTTGAGCGAGGTGGGGGTGACTTTCTTTCAGTTTTGATCTATGGTCCGCTGCAAGGGCATTATTTTGTCCGAAAATAAATCTAAAATACCAACTAAAATTTTAACAAACATTGTCTGTTTCATACCCTTTTTATCTCTCTCTCTCTCTCCTCTCTTCTCTCTCTCTCTCTCTCTCTTCTTATCTATCTATCTGATCTATCATCTATATATATATATATATATATATATATATATATATATATGTCTATCATAATAATTCATACAAAAATTCTACTCACATCCCATTTTCTGAAATATAATAGTATGGCGATCCCATGAGAAAGCTGATTTTGCTATTAGGATGAGGTGCGGGGATAATATAAAAAAGTAACCACCCTTGTATCATTGATGTCTCACTAACAGAGAATTTGCTGTGTCTGGACTCTAATAAACGGGAAAGGTCACAGACAGCACTTTTCACAATGATGCAACATCTCTGTGTAGCGGAAGACACTGCCTTCTACAAGGTAGTTTGTTGGGAAGTAAATATACCAATAATTCATTTAGAAGGAACACGTCTTATATGTATATATTTACCAACCCTCCGCACGCAGCAGGATGTGACACAAGGTCAATTTCTTATGCGGAGTTCAGGTTTTGAATCAGAGTTTTCCTTCTCCTAGACCTTGCCTACCAAAGTTAAAGAGCCCAGTCTTGCCCTACTATTTATCCATAAGCTGAGGGAGAGTAAATTCCTATCTTCCCAAGGGTATTAGCGCTAAGTGAATGCAATTACACGTCCAGATTTTAAACTCGGGGCACGAGTCCATTTCCTTTGACTTCAACCATTACACGCGCGCTTTCATATAACTGTGTCCAAGGAACTGGACAAAACAAACCTATAGGTCATTATTCCCCAACGTCTAGGCATGAAATAACCCTATGCTGGTTTGACCAGCCGCTTAAGATCAATCTGAAAGTAGATAGGGTGATTGTGCAAATATTTTAGAATCCCTAAAAATGTTCACATAATACATTTCGGCTTCTTCCTTAACCTCTTAAAAAAAATAACTGAATGGATAGCACCAGGTGGAGACTGCTAGATATAATTTCTTAACTAATCCTTGCTTTAACCACTTTTTCTATTAATGATAGAGATTCGATCTATTACCGTACCGAAACTATCAATGCTTACGTCACCGTCCATCAGGGAATAAGTAACTTTACCAAATGAGTATTAATTTTGTTGTGGGTTTTTAAGGTCAAATAAGACAAACGACGGTAACAATGTATATAAAGGTATTGAACAAAAAGAGTAGAAATTACAGCAAACGAAATGGAATTGCGTCCGACCATACAGTGCGAGCTGACTGCATTTGCTTCTCCCTCAAACCACAATTGTTCTGCCATCTTATAGTAGACTCGCGCATTCCATTTATGTACATATCACCTATAAAAAATTTAGTCAGGATCATTATTACATAAAAAATATCAAAATTCTATTGAAAAATCAATAATAGTAAATATTTCACGAAAATTTCGATACTTTATACACCTTTCGAGAATTTATGTTAAAGTAGTTTTCCTAAAAATATATTAGGGGAAATATTTTTACTAGTCGACCCCCCTTATGTAATTTTATTGAAAGAACGTCCGCCTCAGAATCACAAGGTTCCGTGTTCGATACCGTCCTCGCCTACAACAGTGTAGGAGTAGCACTGGGACACTGGGATAAAGTTAGGGAGTTATTTTTGGTGTGGCGCCACCTCAGACGTTAAAATAATCTCCTTGTCTAGCGCTTGTGAAAAGGATAGTTTCTTCGCTGTTTGGCTAATATCGAATGTAGGCCGCCTGACGACTTACTTTTTACTTAAAATTGTTTACAAATTATTATCAATGGTTACTGAAACTAGTACCGTATTTGACGTATATAAGACCACGGCATATAAGAGCACCCCCCATTCAGCAGTCAAATGTCAGGAAAAATTTTTAGTTATTTAAGCCATATATTGTTGAAAACAGTCTAGCTGTGCATTACACAAGCAGCAAACATGAGCTGTATAAAAAGCAATTTTGGCAGTACAGGCAAGCAATACGCCATACACAAGACATCTCAATGCAGGAAATAATAATAATAATAATAATAATACATAATAATAATAATACAGTCTCAAATTTCTCCTACATGTATAAGACACAGGGCAATGTTTTGAGCCGAAATTTGAAAAAAAGTGCATCCTATATGTCCGTTAAATAGGTAACTGTTGGAGAAAACACACTGGCTTGGTATTATACTAACCTAACAAGGAAAGAAAGATTTGTGTATTAAGCATATATTATTAAAACAGACTGGCTGTGCATACAAAAGCAGAAACATAAGCTGTAAAACCAATTTGCGCGTACAGGCCAAACAAAATGCATATACAAGACATCTCAATAGGCAGGAAATAAAGAAAAACAAGTGCTCCTATGTGCCGCCAATTATCGTAATGATTGAAGAAGAAAAACATATGGTTTTGCATAAACCTAACAAGGGTTGATATGCCATTAAAAACCAACCAAGCCAACAAGAAAACCAGTGATACCTTCGACTTTGCTGCTCGTGTTTGTCGTCTGTTTTCGATTACGTCACCGTGTTAATTGAGACAGCGAACTGATATACACTTTATGCAGGCGAATCAGTTTGCACCAATGTCATCATTGTGAGAGTTTGGTGTCTCTGTTCTTGTTCCATCCAATTGCAATAGTGTCACCAATGCATTGATTTGATTTATCTATTACTGTTTCTATGAATAAAGCAAATGATTTTATTATAAATTATTCTAAAGAGAAACAAACGATCACCTTTAGATTCCAATTTCTTTTGTCAATAAAACAAAAAAACACACACAAACTGCGCTGGATACTCAGAACTAGAAATACCTGATACACTGTTTAAAACCCTACAAAAAAAGAGTTCTCACAACATATCTGCATTTAAAAATAATCATTTTAATGGAGATTGGAGGTACGTGCTAATGGTTAGAGTCTTAGGAAATGGAATCGTTGACACGAGTTCAATTCCTACACGAAGCTGTTTGCATTTCACATGCTAATACCTTGGGAAAGGCTATGAATCCAAATTCACCTCTAGCTATGGAGATAGCAGGCGGACTGGTTCTTTAACCGTGGATAGTAACCAGTCTAGGAGAAGGAAAACTCTGATCAAACTTGAAAAACTTCCGCTTAAGAAAATGAACCTTGTGTCACACCCCTGCTCGTGCGGAGGGTTGGTAAATAATATTTACAATAGATGTTGTTTGTCTGTCTGTAACAAAATATAATTACTACTCAAGTAACAATCCTTAGTTAATTACGCCCAATCTCAATTGTTTATTTTATTTAAATTTATTTTATCTAGTAGCTCGCGTCTCCATAAAACATTTACAAATCTTATTCTCTACAAGCATTAAAAAATTTACCTACGTAAAACATTAAAAACTCTTGTATCCATACGACATTAAAAAATATTGTGCCTTCGTAAGCCATTAAAAATTCCTGCGTCTCTATAAAATATTAAAAACTTTGGCCTCCATAAGCCATAATAAAATTTTGGCCCCCATAAGACATTAAAATATCTCGTCTCCATAGTAATCAAAAAATAATGTGCCTACAAGAAGCAAAAAAAAACAACCTCCTTGGTCTAGCGCAGTGAAAGAATAGACTCCCTCGCTTATGCTTATACCGACGACTTACTTTTTACTACATAAGATTAAAAGGTCTCTATAACTATTAAATTTCTAGTGCCTCCAAAGACATTCCTGGGTACTACTTAAACTATCTGATTGGTGAGTCCGTTCCGAGTCTAGAATGTGTGAGCGCCCCTACATCAACCATTCTCCCAGGCCAACTTGACCCGAATGATATACTTTTAGGTTCCATCTAGCGCGTAAATGAATAAAAAAGTTTTTAAAAATGTATTCGCATAAAATGACCCAATGGGTTGACATCATAAAATCCAACAACCAACCAAAAACCTTTCTAGTAAAAAGTCAACTTGATCTTCATTGCTTATGATTACTAAAAAAATGTTTAAAAAAATGTGGATCCACCAAGAATTGGAAAAACAAAAATGTCTTCAGCATTAAATGACCCAACAGGTTGACATTGCCTTAAGCCAAACCAACCAACCAACCAACATAGACATTAAAATCTTTCTCCCATAAACATTAAGAAGGTTTATGCCTTCATAAGCATAAAAGGTATCCCTTAAGCTATTAAAAAGTGAGTACCTTACATAAAGGATAGAAAATGTGTCTCTAAAATTATTGCCTACTAAGACATTAAAAAATCGTTGGCTTCCATAAGCCATTAAAATATTGTGCCTTCAAACATTTAAATGTGTTTCCGTAAAAGCATTAAAAATCTTGTGCCTTCATAAGACATTTAAAAAATCGTGTTTCCATAAGTCATAAATATTGTGCCTTCAAGACATTAAAATCGCGCTTCATAAGCCATTAAAAAATTGAAGGCACAATAATTTTTAATGGGCTTATGGAAGCACGATTTTAATGTCCTATGGAGGTTCAAATTATTGAATGGCTTATGGAACGCGATTTAATGTCTTTGAAGGCACAAATTAATGACTTATGGAAACACGATTTTTTAATGTCTTATGAAGCACAGATTTTAATGGTTTACGGAAAACACATTTTTAAATGTCTGAAGGCACAATTATTTTATGGCTTATGGAAACACGATTTTTTAATGTCTTATGTAGGCCTCAATAATTTGAGACACATTTTCTATCCTTTATGTAGTACATCACTTTTAATAGCTTAAGGAGAATACACTTAAATGCCTTATGAAGGCATAAACCTCTTAAGTTAGGAGACAAGATTTAATGTCTAAGTTGGTTGGTTGTTGTTGGCTTTAAGCATGTCAACCCTTGTTGGGTCATTTATAGCTGAAGACATTTGTTTATTCATTCTTGTGGATTACACATTTCTTTTAACACAATTTTTTTAGTAATCATAAGCAATGAAGATCAGTTGAACTTTTTACTAGAAAGGTTTTTGGTTGGTTGCGTTGATTTTTGCATGTCAACCCATTGGGTCATTTTATGCCGAATACATTTTTAAAACTTTTTTATTCAATTTAACCCATAGATGGAATCCTAAAAAGTACATTCACTTCGGGTCAGAGTTTGGCCTGGAGTAATGGTGATGTAGGGGCGCTCCCATTCCCTAGACCTCCGGACTGGAACCTCACCATCAGATAGTTTAAAGTAGTACCCAGGAATGTCTTTTGGAGGCACTAGAATTTAATAGTTTATAGAGACCTTTAAACCTTATGTAGTAAAAAGGTAAAGTCGTCGGTATAAGCCATATAGCGAGGGAGTCTATTCCCTTTCACTAGCGCTAGACCAAGGAGTTTGTTTTTGCTTCTTGTAGGCACATTATTTTTGATTACCTATGGAGACGAGATATTTTAATGTCTTATGGGGCACAAAAATTTTATTATGGCTTATGGAGGCCAAAGTCTTTTTAAATTTTATAGAGACGCAGAATTTTTAATGGCTTACGAAGGCACAATATTTTTAATGTCGTATGGATACAAGAGTTTTAATGTTTACTAGGTACCAAGTTTTTTAATGACTTGTAGAAGAAATAAGATTGTAAATGTTTTATGGAGACGCAGCTATAGATAAAATAAATTTAAAAAAAATAAACCATTGAGAATTGGGCGGTAATTAACTAAGGAATTGTTACTTGAGTAAATAATTTTGGTTACAGACAGACAAACACACAATCTCCATTGTAATATATATTTACCAACCCCTCCGCACGAGACAGGTGTGACACAGGCAATTTCTTAAGCGAGTTTATCAAGTTTGAATTCAGAGTTTTCCTTCTCCTAGACTGGTTACCATATCACGGTTAAAGAACCCAGTCCGCCCTGCTATCTACCCATAGCTAGAGGAAATTTGGATCATACCTTCCCAAGGTATTAGCGCCATGTGAAATGCAAACAGCTTCGTGTAGGAATTGAAACTCGTGTCAACCGATTCCATTTCCTACGACTCTAACCATTAGACCACGTACCTCCAATCTCCATTAAATGATTATTTTAAATTGACAGATAATTTTTGTAGAGAACCTTTTGGTAACGGGTTTTAAACAGTGTATCAGGTATTTCTAGTTCTGGAGTATCAGCGCCAGTTTGTGTGTGTTTTTTTGTTTTTTGACAAAAAGAAATTGAATCTAAAGGTGATCGTTTGTTTCTCTTTAGAATAATTTATAATAAATATTCATTATCATAGAAACATAATAGATAAATCAAATCAATGCATTGGTGACACTATTCAATTGGATGACACAAGAACAGAGACACACCAAACTCTACACAATGATGACATGGTGCAAACTGATTCGCCTGCCATAAGTGATAAATATCAAGTATCCTGTCTCAATTCAAACCGGTGACGTAACTCGAAAACGACGACAAACACGAGCAGCAAAAGTCAAGTATCACTGTTTTATTGGCTTGGCTTGGTTGGTTTTTATGCATATCAACCCTTGTTAGGTTATATAATGCCAAAACCAGTATGTTTTCTTCTTCAAATAATTACGATAATTGGCGGCACATAGGACGCACTTGTTTTCTTTTTTCCTGCTATTGAGATCTTTGTATATGCTTATTGTTTTGCCTGTACAGCCAATTGGTTTTATACAGCTATGTTTCTGCTTTTGTAATGCCACAGCCAGTCTGTTTTCATAATATATGCTTAAATACACAAAAATCTTTCTTTCCTGTAGGTATATATAATACCAAAGCCAGTGTTTTCTCCAAACAAGTTACCCTATTAACGCTATAGGATGCACTTTTTTTCCAAATTTCGCTCAAAAAATGCCCTGGGTCATACATCGTAGGAGAAATTTGGAACTTATTATTATTATTATTATTATTATTATTATTATTATATTTCCTGCTATTGAGATGTCTTGTTATGCGTATTGCTTGCCTGTACTGCCAATTGCTTTTATACAGCTATGTTTCTGCTTGTGTAATGCACAGCTAGACTGTTTTCAACAATATATGCTTAATACACTAAAAAAACTTTTTCCTGAATTTGACTGCTGAAATGGGTGCGTCTTATATGCCCGTGCGTCTTAGTATACCGTCAAATACGGTACATAGTTTCAAGTAACCATTGATAATAATTGTAAACAATTTTAAGAAAAAGTAAAAGTCGTCAGGCGGCCTAACATCGATATTAGCCAAACAGCGAAGAAACCTATCCCCTTTCACAAGCGCTAGACCAAGGAGATATTTTAACGTCTGAGGTGGAGCGCCACACCAAAAATCAACTTCCCTACTTTACCGCACGTGTCCCAGTGCTACTCATCACTGTGTAGGCGAGGACCGGTATCGAACACGGAACCTTTGATTCATAGGCGGACGTTCTTTCATAAAATTACATAAGGGGGTCGACCTAGTAAAAAATATTTCCCTAATATATTTTTAGGAAAACTACTTTAAACATAAATTCATCGAAAGGGTATAAGTATCGAAATTTCGTGAAAATTTACTATTAATTGATTTTCATAAATTTGATATTTTTATGTAATAATGATCCTGACTATAAATTTGTTATAGTGATATGTACATAAATGGAATGCGCCGACGACTACTATAAGTAGCAGAACAATTGTGGTTGAGGACGAAGCAAATGCGAGTCAGCTCGCAACTGTATGGTCGGACGCAATCTCCACTTTCTTTGCTGTAATTTCTACTCCTTTTTGTTCAATACATTTATATACATTGTTACCAGTCGTTTGTCTTATTTTGACCCTTAAAAAACCCCACAACAAAATTAAATACTCATGGAAAGTTACTTAATTCCTGAAATGACGGTGACGTAAGCATTGACATAGTTTCGGTTACAGGTGAAATGATTCCGAATCTCTATCATTAATAGAAAAAAAGTTGTAAAGCAAGGAATTAGTTAAGAAATTATATCTAGCAGTCCTCCACCTGGTGCATCCATCAGTTATTTTTTTAAGAGGTTAAGGAAGAAAGCCGAAATGTATTATGTGAACAATTATTTAGGATTCTAAAATATTTGCACAATCACCCTATCTACTTCAGATGATTTAAGCGGCTGGTCAACCAGAATACGGGTATTTCATCCTAGAGGTTGGGGAATAATGATCGCTATAGTTTGTTTGTCCAGTGTCTTGGCACACAGTTTATATAAGACGCGCGCGCGTGTAATGGTTGAAGTCAAAGGAAATGGACTCGTCGCCCGAGTTAAAATCCTGACGTGGTAATTGCATTCACTGACGCTAATACCCTTGGGAAAGATAGGAATTCTACTCTCCCTCCAGCTATGGAATAAATAGTAGGCAGACTGGGCTCTTAACTTTGTTAGGCAACCGGTCTAGGAGAAGGAAAACTCTGAATTCAAACCTGAACTCCGCATAAGAAATTGACCTTGTTGTCACATCCTGCTCGTGCGGAGGGTTGGTAAATATATACATATAAGACGTTTCCTTCTAATGATATATGGATATTTAAACTTCCCAACAAACTACCCTGTAGAAGGCAGTTCTTCCGCCTACACAGAGATGTCAGCATATGGGTGAGAAAGTGCTGTCTGTGACCTTTCCCGTTTATTAGAGTCCAGACCCACAACAAATCTCTGTCTAGGAGACATCAATGATACAAGGGTGGTTACCTTTTATATTATCCCCCACCTCATCCCATAATAGCAAACATCAAAGCTTTCTCATGGGATCGCCATAACTATTATATTTCAGAAAAATGGATGTGAGTAAGAAAATTTTGTATTCGAACTTATTCATCATAACAGAATATATATATATATATATATATATATATATATATATTATATAGATAGATAGATAGATAGATAGAGAAGAAAGAGAGAAGAGAGAGAGAGAGGAGAGAGAGAGAGAGATAAAAGGTATAAAACAGACAATGTGTTAAAATTTTAGTGGTAATTTAGATTTATTTCGGACAAAATAATTTGCCCTTGCACGGACCATAGCATCAAAATGAAAGAAAGTCCACCCCACCCACCTCCTCCAAAAAAAATCAACAAATACTTTGATCTTATCTGGCAAAATAAAAAAAAAATAGAAGAAGAAAAAAAGAAAAATATGTGAATTTTTAAAAAAATTTTGAGATGATTTTTTTAAAGTGACATGTAACATTTTAAAATAAGTTTAACTGAAATGAATTTAATTCAATTTCTTCATTGAAATATTCCAGTGAAATATTGTATTCGTATTATTCTTTATTGTAAATTTTGCATCACATTGTAGAACGAATTATAAGCTCTATATATAATTATTATATACGAATTATAAGCTCTATATTATAATTATTATATACGGATAACGAATCATTCATATATGTTATATGAAGGTTGGTTGGTTGGATTTAGTACATTAACACTTGTTTGGGTTATTTATGCCGAAGATGTTCTGTTTTATACATTCTTCAATAAAATAAGTTAATAAAACCAAACAGTTAGAAATCAATAATACTAAGCATTATATTATTAAAATACATTTAATATCAATATGCAAATTAGCCTTCCAGTTCACACTGTAAACCGCTATTTTGTTGTATATATAAATACAATTGCATTTATTAGAATGTTAATATGGTTAACAGTATAAATAATGTAAAACAATTTATTAATAATTGAGGTAAAATAAGATAAATTCATGGTGAATTGATGTCAATAACTAAGGAATTGACTTGATAGTGATTTAGTTTCGGTTACAGACAGAAAAAACACCACAATCTCCATTATAATAAGAAATATATATATTATAATATATATATATATATATATATATAAATTATTAGTCTAAGATAGTATCCAACAGTGAGGAATCCACATTATAGAACTAAGTATAGTTGATAATTTCTTATTAGAAAAGTGATCTCCGTCCCTTTGCAAAATCTGAGACAGTTTCTTCTTTGCGGTGGATATCAGTATCAAAATATGGGTTAATAAAGAGTAAATCAAGACGCTTATTAGGGAACGTTGGGGAAATTCGTACCACGTTCATACAAGTGTCTTACGCACGATAATTATCTCCCCTTTAAAGTTAATTAACCTATTAAAGTTCTCTCGCAAAAGCTACAGCTCCCACACTTGCATTTTCTAGATCGTTTGATCTTGTCTCAACTATCGTATGCTCGTCCGTCTTCCTTCATAGCCTGGGGGACTACTATGATCACAAAAAAAACAGCTTATATCTAAAAAAATAAATAAAAAGTTTCCAATTTAATTTGTGCCACACATCTAATTAAATTCTTCCTTTTCTGCTACAAAATCTCTTCTTGGACAGATAATTTACCTATATAACGTTAGATAATATCCTTTCTTGTAAAATCTTCAATTAGTTAATCGCGACAATCTGGCCAACGATCTGGAAATATTATTATCTATATATATAAAAGAAGTCTCAAGAAATCCATGATTGCGTGTCGACCTAAAACTCCGATTATCTAAGTCATTCATATTTGAAAACTTGCATATACTTTAATATCCGGTCTAACCAAGAAACACATAAAATTTAATAGCCTAATTAAGAGTCCAATTGAGAGTGTTGCAAGTGATGGACTGCTCCATCCTTAAGAATCACGAGTCACCACCCACGGCCAACGGTGTCCCATTTGGGGGAGACGATTTCGGGTATTGTAAACATGATGCAGGGTTAGGTTAGTCAGGAGTAATGGTGATGAAGGGCTTACTCAATATTCCCCATAGCTCCAGAACAGGAACCTCATCATCAGATAGAGTTTATGTCATACCCAGACATTAAAGACCCTCAGCCACTGCTTTCAGCACATATATGATAAAAGGTTTGGCAGCCATAAGAGCAATGGCTCCCTCCGATCAATCGGCTGGTCACGTCAAACCAGAGCACCTATATGATTGCCCGAAACCCTATTGTCTTATGGCAAGCCACACACTTTTTTACATATGGTGTAGAAGGCCGTGGCTGAGGGTTTACATGTCCCTGGAATATCGTTAAACTCTCTGATGCTGAGGTTCCAGTTTGGGAGGTTTGGGAATGTGGATACCCCTTCATCATCATTGCTCCCTGGTCCAACTGACCCGAATGGTAGTACCTGTTAGGGTCCAATCTATGGGTTGAATAGAAAAATTGTATTTATAAAAAAAAATTGTGTATCCATTAAGAATGGCTTATTTCAAAACTGTATAGCATTAAATGACCCACTGAGGTGATATGCCGTTAAAACAAAATAAACCAAACCAAATCAATTCTACTTAAGTAAAGTGCAGAAAGGGGTGCTAGCTACTCTACAACATATGCGAAACTACATCTCCGCACCAAAAAAGGCCGGAGATGGTATAGGCTGAAATGTAACGAATAAACAACAAACAACAAAAAACAAGATAACGATACAATCCCACATAATTCGTTGAAGCTTAAATTAATGTTTCTTTTCTTTTCTTTTTTAAAATTCTTTCTTCAAGATTTATTCACAATAAGTGGAGGACCTCCCCGTGGTGAGGTATTTACGCACACACACATATACATGGTGGGAGGGTATTTACCCAACCCATTCGCAACGGGTTAGGATGCATACAAGTCCGTAATATGTGGCATCTAGTGAGAATCGAATACACTTTCTCGCCAAAAAGAAAGAAAAGACTGAAAGATGTAGATTATACATCTAGCAGTGTTCTTCTCTAAAGAAAGAGAAGAGACTAAGTGCTGAAAAATCTAGATTATACATTGGACGGTCTCATTTATAACCAGAGTTGTGTGCAGATGATAACGTTCGGAAAATTAAGGAACAAGTGTATTACTATATAGATGCACTATATGAACACGTGTTGGGTTATTTATACAGAGGTCCGATTTTTTTTCTGGATTCATCAGAGAGACAAAGATACGTTCTTGCAGGTTGATTGAAGCAGAGACCATCTTTACTTAGGAAGTCTCGCAAAAAGGAGGAGAAGACTGAAAGTTTAGATATCATTCTAGCAGTGTTTCTTTCATAAAGAAACAGAAGACTAAGTGGCTGAAAGATTTAGATTATACATTGGACGGTCTCATATAACCAGAGTGTGTTTGCAAGTGATAACGTTCGGAAAAATTAAGGAACAAGTGTTTATTACTATATAGATACGCTATAGAACATGTGTGGTTTTTAATACAGAGATGCGATTTTTTCTGTAATTCAAAGAGACGTTATAGCAGTGTGGGTGAAGCAGAGCCCATCTTTACCTTTAGGAAGTCTCGTAGAAGAAAGAAAACAACGAAATAAATCTAGATTATACATTGACGGTCTCATTAAGAACCAGAGTGTGTTGCAAGATGATAACATCGATAAATTAAGGAACAAGAGTATCACTATAAGATACGATATGAAAACTGTTGGGTTATTTAATAACGAGATCAGATTTTTTTTCGGGATTCTATCATAGAGCCAGAGCGACGTTCTAGCAGTGTTCTTTTCTTTAAAGAAAGAGAATACTAAGTAGCTGAAAGATCTAGTTCAATGTTTCTCAACCTTTTTCTTTACCTATGGACCCTATTAATCCTATTTTACTCTGGTGGACCCTCCCTATAGCCATTTCGATGTTTAAAAATTCCATTTATTTCTATAGTTAAAATATCTTGCTGTCTGGGTCCCAAAAATGTATATGTCCCCGGGGTCCATATGGACCCCGGTGAGAACCACTATCTAGATTGTACGGTGCTATCCAGTAAGAATACGAAAATATAAAATAATATAAATATAATCACGGCAGTTGTAGGAGATAAACCGTCGTTGCTCAAGTGATAACAGCGGGACTCTCAGTAAAGATTACCTTCGAACACTGCAGGGATAATGAAACGAACGAAGCAGAGAAAAAATAATGGAAAATGAGTAAAAAGAAAAAGAAAAAAGAAAGAAAGAAAAAATGAAAAAAAGATTTATAAGACGAAAAGAGAATGATTTGAGAACGATGAAGGAGATGCTGTCTGTCTTTTATTAGTCGCTGTTGGTAATTATCACGTAGTCTGCAAATTGCACCGACCCCAAGAGGCGATAGGCAGGCATAAAATAATGAATGAACGTTTATTTTTTCAGAATACAAGGTGTGTCAAAAGTGCAAAAATGTTTAATAACTTTTGACACACCTAGCATATATGATAAAGACAAGATTTGGCATTAAATAAGCCCACAAGGGTTATGCCATTAAATCAAACAGCCAACTGAACAACTCACATAATAAATCATTAAAAGTTATACTTATTAGAATTATAATTATAATTATATACGAGAAATATCATATACTTGTACAAGAGACTTACATAAATATTTGATATTTGAATTCGATTGATGATTTCAATTATAATAGAATTAGACGGATTGACCTGGGCGAGGTTTCCTAAAATTTTGCATAATCTTACCAACGAATTTCGTGTGTATTTGTTCATCCAGATATGATAGCTTGTATGAAATAGAACATATAGATAAAGAGATACAGAATGCCCATGTCAGAACATTCGACAATGGTTATTTAGATGTGTGAATAATTCTACATAATTCCTGAAAATTCCCATAACAAATTCTTGATTCATTTTGCTTCATATACAGAGACGCGAATAGTGTAATGGTTAAGTCGTAAGAAATGAACTCATCGACACGGGTTCAAATCCTAGACAATGCTGTTTGCATTTCATATTTTCTAATACCTTTATAAAAGAAAAATCTAACTATATTTATCTTCAGCTTATGGTAAATAGCTAGGTAGATAGGACATTTAACGTTTGTTCGGCAACCCGGTCTATGAGAAGGAGATAGGAAGCGCGTGGTGTAATGTTAAAATCAGGGAAATGGACTCGTCGCCCCGAGTTCAAATCCTGGACGTGTAATTGCATTCACTTAGCGCTAATACCATTGGAAAGGTATGAATCCTACTCTCCCTCCAGCTATGGGTAAATAGTTAGGGCAGACTGGGCTCTTTAACCTTGGTAGGCAAAACCGTTATGAGAAGGAAAACTCTGAATTCAAACCTGCTGAACTCCGCTTAAGAAATGACCTGTTGTCGCGTCCTGCTCGTGCGGAGGGTTGTAAATATATATGAGAAGGAAAAACTCTGTTAAATTCTGCTTAGGAAATTGACCTCGTGCCCCACCCTACTCGTGCGAAGTGGTATATATAAATATATACTATATTATATATATATATATATATATATATATATATCTCGTCATTATAGATAATCTCTACGGATGCTACGACTGGCCCAAGAAGGAATTTCCTCTTGGCGGTAGGAAGGGGGCTTTTTTGCGCATACCCTGAGGTTGCTTACTATCTGAGGTCTCCTGTGAGATTGTTATTTATATATTTTTTTTATTTTAATTTTATTTTAATCTCCACAAGTCTTCTCCGGTATGAAAAGTCTTATGTCAATTCATATCCTTAAAAAAAGGTGCAACTTTAAACAGTGCTTCCTATTGTCAACTCCTTCACCAACATTCACCTTACTAATTTAATGACCTTTTTACCAAGCCCTTCACACAATCATGCTGATTGTGACAAAAGGTCAATTTTCACCAGTGATTAACTTGTTTGAAATGAGAGTTCTTTCTCCTCCTGGACAGGTTGTAATATTCTTGTATACCCTCTTCATTTACTTCTTTACTTACTTCTTTCTTACTCTATTCTTCTGTCCGTCTTGGAATCTTATAACATCTTGTCTTGGTCTGACTTTCTTGGGACTTCGTGTTCTGCGTCTTTATTGGGATTCTCTTTATCAGAAGCCTTGGTCATTGTTTAGTTTTCAGAGTAATAACACAAGACTCGATTTGCTTTGATCTTACTTATTTTTAAATCCCCAACCAGACAATTGCGCAGATGAGAGGACGCGCGTATAACGCGACTTACCCCTCGAGCTTGCTGCTACTCTAAACTGACTGAAACTTACTTACTATCTAAACCCGGAGAGAGGTCCTGTCTACCGGTTCTCACGCTATCCCGGAAAAGATAGGGTTAGACTGAGGTCAAGCTTGTCACTCAATCTTCAAGCCGTCAGCTGCACTTAAAACGCCATCTTGTTTTATTACACTATTGCACATAAATATTAGGTATCTAATAATTATGTAACAATATTAAGGTTAAAATCTTCACATAACACCACAATCAATTTCATAGGAGTTTAACAGGTTTAAATTTAGAATTTTCTTATCATAGGACAGGTTGTCATATCGTACCATTTAACTATATTTGAACGTCCCTCTATTTATTTTGATTCAAGTAATGCTGTTTTCTTTTGGATGACTTCGAGTTCGTCGATTTCCAATTAATTCAGACTGTTTGAAGTTTTTTTTAAATGATTTTAATAATTATTAGCTTAGTTTATTTGATTTATTGTTTGTTTAATCTTAATAAATATGAGCAAAAGAACAACGATAACTCTTATTGAAATCCATTAACAAAAGAAAAAACGAATTTTATCTTTACTCTATAATTTAGATTAATAAGAGAATTTTAGCAAGGAAAGAACTAGTGTAAACACTAATTCATTTCTTAGATTATACCATCACTATTCAATTAGGTTGAACTTTAATGATTTATATAGAAAACTGCAAAATATAATTAAAATTAAAAGTAATCTATTATATGCCTTTCTTATTTAGTTCGTATGTTTTTTCTAATTGAAGTTATATAAGTTAAAACGTAAATATTGCTGCCAGACGTGCATTATTGTGTAGCATATATAAAGTAGTTACTATATTCATATGAGAATAGCGATTGATGTCGCTGATAGATATATATAACTAAGTTAGGATAATCTTGAACACAAAAATCGTGACGCCATTTATGAGTAAATCTGAATCTTGTGTCACAACTTGATTTCATTCTCCTATCACTTCTTTCTTTCTTCTTTCTTTTCTTTCTAGCTTGCTTTTTTCAGTCTCTTCTTTCTTTCATTTCTTCCTTTCTTCTTCATTCTTTCTTTCTTTCTTCTTCTTTCTTTTAGCTTGCTTTCTCGTCTCTCTTTCTTCTTCTTTCTCTAGCTTGCTTTCTTCTCTCTTCTTTCTTCTTTCTTTCTTCATTCTTTTCTTTCTTTCTTTCTTTCTTCTATCTTTAGCTTGCTTCTTCAGTCTCTTCTTTCTTTCTTTCTTTCTTCATTCTCTTCTTTCTTTCTTTCTTTCTAGCTTGCTTTCTTCCAGCTCTTCTTTCTTTCTTTCTTTCTGTCTAGCTTGCTTTCTTCAGTCTCTCTTTCTTTTACCTTCTTTCTTCATTCTCTTCTTCTTTCTTTCTTTCTTTCTCCAGCTTGCTTTCTCAGCTCTTCTTTCTTTCCTTTTCTTTCTTTCTGCTAGCTTGCTTTCTTCAGTCCCTTCTTTCTTTCTTTCTTTCTTCATTCTTTCTTTTCTTTCTTTCTCTTTCTAGCCTTGCTTTCTCAGTCTTCTTCTTTCTTTCTTTCTTTCTTTTCTTTCTAGCTTGCTTTCTTCACTTATTCTTTTCTTCTTCTTCTCTTTCTTCTTTCTAACTCTTTCTTCGGTCTTCTTCTTTCTCTCTTGTCTTCGCTCCCTTCTTTCTTTACTTTCTTCTTCCATCTTTCTACTTGATTTATTTTAGAATCTTTAGATGTTTACTTCTTTTACTAATTCTCTTTTTACTTTTTCTATTCTTTTATATTCTTTCTTATATTTTCATTTATTCTATTCACATGTACATTTTCACAAATCCTCTATATTATAAAAATAGTGAAGAAATTACTGAATTTTAATTCAATCCCTATAGAAATTAGTGTTTGTGTACTACTCAATGGTTTCACATGACTGCTTCTGCATTCTTCCTGTCACATTTACTTCATGCATTCTAATGTGGACAAAAAATATAGAAACTAAACTAACACATTATATAAACAATAATCATATCTAAAATGAGATTGAAAGTCAACCATTGACGAGCTATAACATAATGGCGAATCTCTGTGCCGTAGTGCTAATGTATTAAACGTGCAACATGTAATGAGTGAGTTGAACTCCAGCTCACTATAAACGTTCACTTTTGACTAATACACTGGAAACATCATATTGAACCTCATGAGTTCTAATAGATACGCTCCTGCGTCTCGACGTACACAAATCTAAAAAGACGCCAGTTTAAAATGTATGCTACAGCCAGTGTTTTTTTTTTCCCTTTTTCTTTGCCTCACATTCAACTGTAATACATTTCAAACAGTTTTTTAAAACGAATTAGCACAATTAGTTACCAAGGTAGGCAGTTAGACCTTTAGTTGGGCCCATGAATTTAACTCTATTCCTGTAACTTCTACCACTTTCATCGTTCTTTCAACGCTTCTTTTTTGTTTTTTTTCTTTAAACGCACTTTCTTATTTATTACACTATTTTCTTTTTCAATCTCCCTTTGTAAAAGCCATCAAGGCGTTGAATTGAGTAAAAGTTATCAGCAGGATTCAGGTGAATTTCATTTTTTTTTTTTTTTGTCAAAGATATGAACTAATGACTGTAATATCTACCCTTAAACTGGTATTGTCGCACATATAGGAACGCACTTATTTTCCAAACTTGGCTCAAAAGATTGTAGGTGAACTTTAGACCTCCCTAGTCTAGGCTAATCTTCTCTATGATGCTAACTAACCGCAAGCTTACGCTCAGTACTTTTACCCACCCTTAACTTCATGCATTCATCTATTCGTTTGCTGTTATTACAGTATGTGTTCTGGTTGTGTGAATGCACAGGTAGACGTTTCAACCAATATATGCTTAAATTACATGAAAACATTTTCCTTAATCTGGCCTGCTGAAATGGGGGTGCGTCATTATATGCCCGTGTGTCTATATGTCGGTCAAATCGTTAGTAGCTCCTATGCTACTTGCTTTAGAAGCCGTCGCAATCGCATGAATTATTCTTACTCGCATAGTGAAACTTGTGCGCGAGATATTTTAAGGAAAGAGAGTGAACATATTCAGTCCACACTCTGTTAATTCGAACACGTTGGCAGGGAAAGTCCGAGATGGTCGACTTGCCGCTGCTGCTGCGAAGGAGACTGTCACGGTTTGTATTGACTCATCCCCAAGAGGAAAGTCTTCTCGGAAAGCCCAGCGTTGCACCCTAGCCCAGATTATATTGTAATTTATGACTAGTAAGACATAAATCCTAGTTGTCATCGGGGAAATGCAGTTGGCTAGCGTTGGAGTTCATCTACCTTTTGACAGCTCTTGTTAGTAATGGGAGCTCCACCACATCTACCTCACATAGACATGCCGCATCTGCTGTATCTAATGCCGGAGTCCACTATTATTTTTAGTCGCCCACAATCCCGACACAGGTAGCCTACTGCATTACATCGTTATTGCAGCAGTAAGAAAGAAACGTCCTCTCCTGGACCTAACAAACCTTCCTATAGTAGTAGTGACACACGTTAGTTTAATATTGAATTCAATTACCATGAATAACGTTGTTGTCGTGTATCCATACATATAATATGATTAAATATTAAGAGTTTCTTTTTAAGCTTGGTTTTATTTTATACTTGCTAGTTCCAACCCATGCCAATGTTTGCTTTTAAGGTCCACACCGCGAACCTGTTTATAACACCCTACTGAAACTGATTGCTCCAGCATTAGCCAATCAGTGCACACGAACCCCACGTCTACAATGGCCAAAAATCTATATAAGCCAGTTAGCTGCTAGCTTTGAATAAAATGGGGGAGCACAAGGGGGTCGATATTCCGTAGTGGGTGTAACTGTCGCAGGGGTATTATTTTAAAACTATTGAGCTTATAACCTAACATAACTTGACGCACCGTTCACCCCAGTGATGTGAATCCAAACAGCCATTCTGTTTCAATACTAACAATAAATCTCCGCTTACTTGTTCACAAACTTATTACATTCGCGTGCACGATGAATATTTTCTATTCTATTAATTCACTCCGACTCATCCTTTGAACAGAAAAATACACAGGCTATCTTATAATTTTGTTTTTATAATTAAGCTGGTCGAATTGAATCGAAAATCCTAACTATTTTCCATTATTTACTTTGCGCGTTTTTATTCTCGAGTCGAGTCTGGTTTTTACGTTGTTTGCAGAGCAACTCCCATGGCTTAGCACAATTTTTATTGTAATTATTTAGGTCTATTTTTTGTATTCCTTCGACAAACTTGGCATTTCTAACTATTAATATAATATCTACAAATTGTAGAGTGTACATCTTTTTTTTTATCTTAGCTTTATCTCTCTTTTT
>CM042152.1:39481661-39535525 GCA_023376005.1 Doryteuthis pealeii | reverse complement strand
CCAAAATTGGCACATGAATTGATAATAAGATCTTTTCCGTTTTATTTTGTTTTGAATTCGGTTTTGGAAATAATAACCTTACATTGATCCAAATTGGCATAACATTATTAAAATAAAACCCATTCCGCCCATAACCTTTTTTACTTTATATATAAACAAAACACGATAAATATTTAATCATTTATTAAATACAGAACTTAAAAATAATAATTAAAAATAAAAATAATTAATCGTAAAATAAAAAATTAAAAAATTCCTTTTCTAAAATAATAACATATTCCGCCCATAACTTTTTTTTTTTTACTTTTATATAAAAAACAAAATACAGTAAATATCTAATCATTTATGAAATACAGAACTTAAAAATAAAAATTTTAAAAAATAAAAAATAATTAATCGTAAAAAAATTCCTTTACTAAAAATCTTTTGAATTCCAACCGTCACATTCTTTAATACCCATCCCTTCCGTTTAAATTGTTTCGTCTTGTTGCCAACATCTCAAAAATCCGCTACATTTGGATATGTTTTACTGACAAAAGGTATACAAGAGACATGACCGACATATATATGGCGTGAATGCCCACATTGGTGAATAATGTAACAACTTTCGTTCTTTTTTGCAGTATTAATGTTTTTTGTGTTTGTGAACTGATTTGACATTCTCTCCGACCCAAACAATTACGGAGTGAATGAGCCTTGATGATGATTTTTGTAAAATCGAAATATTGATCAGTATCAGCTATATTATATTATAAATTGTTTTCTTCTTTAACAGCATTGTGTGATGTTTTCATTCCACCTTTTCATACTCATATATATATATATATTATATATATATATATATATATATATACATATATATATATATATATATATATATATATATATATATATATATATATAAAATGTTGATATATATTAAAGTATAGAGTTTTACGAGAAAATTCTTTTACAAACAAGAAATAGTGATTTTTCAATATCAAGAGGTTAACTAATATTTTACAAATAAATACCCCCGATTATGTTTAAATATATGTGAAAAATATTCAAAATAATTTAATGAATAATTAATAGATGCACGCAACATTTTAATTTGAGGGCGACAGAACTAAGTTTCCATTTCAAATTGTTTGTTTTGTTACGCTTTTAATAAATTCCATTTTACTTACTTATGATACAAACCCTCTGACTGAAATATTTCAAAAATAAATTCTTACAGCGCTTGGGGGAGTGTATACTTTTTTGCTAGTCATATATATATATATATATATATATATATATATATATATATATATATATATATATATATATATATACAAGGTGTGTCAATTATCGAGATTTAAGCTGTATGATATGATGGAACGTTATGAACGTTAGTTTCTTCAGAATACAAAATGTTTTTAAAAAACTATCGAAATTTCTTGTTACTTTTTGACACACTTGTATTCTGAAAAATAAACATTCAATTATTAATCATTTTCAGATTTCAAGGGGTGTCAAAAAAGTACCAAGTTAAAAACTGTATCTACAAGATAGAAATGAAGAATGAATGGAACGTTATTTTTTTATTTCAGAATACAAGTGTGTCAAAAAGTACTAATTGTAAAGCTGTTATTCACCAAGATAGAAATGAACATTTTTTTCAGAATACAAGGTGTGTCAAAAACTACGAAAAAATGTTGATACTTTTTTGACACACCTTGTATATAACCCAGTGAATAATGTTAGTGTAAATACTAACTTTTTTGGCTAATTATCTTTCCAATTCTTTTTTTTTTCAATTTTCTCCTAAATTTACAAAAAAAAAGCAACAAAAAAAACAAAAAACAAAAAAACAACACAAATGTTAATTTTATTTAAAATGTCAATGATCAAAGTCAAACCTTTTATTTCTCTCTTTTTTCTTCTTCTTTCATTGGCATGTCTAATCCTTTCCTAATTCCCGCGTCAAAACTAATTAACTTCATATATTCTCATTACCAAATCGTGCGCGCAGACAGACGACGCATCGACTGTTCATTAATGTCAAAAAGAGCGTTCTGGTGTAGTTTTACCGCTTTAATCACTTTGCTCAAATAAACCAAACATGATTCTGGGTGATGAATTAGAAAATGTTCCATTCAAATGTCTTTATCAGTTCCATTCCGCGGGGTGATAACACCAATCAACATCAATGTTCCTTTCTTTCCTCTCTTTCTTTGCATTGCTCGTATTTTATTATTACTGGGATCACTGTCCAACATCGTAGATAGTGTCGTGTTGTCAGAGAAATACCACATTTTGTAGATATATGAGGAAATATATAATCTGATATGTAAAATACCATCTATCTATACATATATAAAGAGCGGTTGTGGTATGGTATCCGGAGGGAAATTTACGAAAATAAAACAGTAAAGACTAAGTAAATATATATATATATATATACGCATTCACTGTTATTAAGTCTAGCTTTTTGTGCAAAATTTATAAAAGATTTCATTTATATTAGCAACGATATTTCAAAATAAAATAGCAAGAAATGCTGAAAATTTGTACACTGCATTGGTGAGACCTCGTTTAGAGTTTGCTAATGTGGTTTGGAGCCCAAAACTTCATCAAGGACACAAAACTCATTGAGGGAGTCCAGAGGAAGCTACTAAATTTAGTGAATAATTTAAAATCCCTTTCATATGAAGAAAGACTTAGGAACATTGACCTACAAGTCTGGTTTTTCCTACGTTTAAGAGGGGATATGATTGAAGCCTACAAATACACGCATGGTTTTTATTCAACGAACTCTGACCTACTAAACATTGCTCAAAATACCTATACAAGGGGACATAGATTAAAACTCCTTAAAAAATCTTGTAAAGCGAATGCAAGACAAAATTATTTTAGCTACAGAGTGGTGAATACATGGAATAAACTACCTTCATCAGTAGTGAATGCCCCATCTCTAAACTCCTTCAATGCAAAGTTGGATAATCTGTGGAATGACATTAAATATTTTGTGGATTTAAAATGAGTATTTATAAGGAACAGCTGACATTATACTAGCTGAAAAGATTATTATTATTATTATTATTATTATTAAAATTATATTTAAAAATCAATATGGAAGCGCAAAACAATCACCTTTTTTCTTTTTCTTTATATATTTTTTATGACGGGATTGATATAAGATTTTGGACATGAGAATTTTTTGGGCATCCGTATCCAGCGATGATTAAATTCACTATTCTGAAGTAACGGATCTGCAAGACTAGCTTTATAACCATTATACCACATTGTTCTTTTTTTTCTCCTCTAACTAAGTGATGCCAGGTAGTCACTTCTACTACATATATAAAGGATATATGCTGTGTATGTCTGTCTGTATGTATGTATGTCCGGAGGAAATGAAGAAAATACAACAATTAACCACAAATTAGATATATAGACACATTAAATATCACCACTTCTTGTTTTTGGAGCAAAGATTATGAAGATTTGATTAATATTCACGAAGATATCTCAAAATCAAATAATATATATATAGCAGTAATGGATCTGGAGACTACCCGTTTTTTTTTTGGTCCCCACCTCTACCAGGTGATGCAGGGAAGCCGCTTCTAGCATTACATATTGTAAGTTATCTTCTGTCCCTCCTCTCCTCTCTCTCTCTTTCCCTCTCTCTCTCTCTCTCTCTCCTCTCTCTCTCTTATCTCTTTGACGCTCTAAAACAACAAAAAACAACACACACACTCATATATATAAACCTGTTAAACTCCCCCCTCTCTCTTCTATCTCTCTATCTCTCTCTCTCTCTCTATTTTATCTCTTTGACGCTCTAAAAAAAACAACAACAACACACACACTCATATATATAAACCTGTAAACTCCCCCTCTCTCTCTCTCCTCTCTCCTCTCTCTATTTTATCTCTTTGACGCTCTAAAAAAACAACAACAACACACACACTCATATATATAACCTGTTAAACTCCCCCCCTCTCTCTCTCTCTCTCTCTCTCCTCTCTCTCTCTATTTATCTCTTTGACGCTCTAAAAAAAACAACAACAACACACACACTCATATATATAAACCTGTTAAACTCCCCCCTCCCTCCTCTCTCTCTCTCTCTCTCTCTCTCTATTTTATCTCTTTGACGCTCTAAAAACAACAAAAAACAACACACAGACACTATATATATAAACCTTAACCCCCCCCCTCTCTCTCTCTCTCTCTCTCTCTATTTTATCTCTTTGACGCTCTAAAAAAACAAAATAAAACAACACACACACACTTATATATATAAACCTGTTAAACTCCCCCCTCTCTCCTCTCTCTATTTATCTCTTTGACGCTCTAAAAACACAAAAACAACACACACACACTCATATATATAAACCTGTTAAACTCCCCCCTCTCTCTCTCTCTCTCTCTCTTCTCTCTCTCTCTCTCTCTCTCCCTTTGACGCTCTCAAAACAAAACAAAAAAACACACACACACTCATATATATAAACCTGTTAAACTACGCTTAATAAATTGACCAAAGTTAGGGGTAGCATGGACAAGAAGTCAATAGCACTAGGTTATTGATAATTTCTCCATATGGGATTATCAATTCATTTGGTGTGGTGTGTGTGTGTGTGTGTGTGGTGTGTACTATAACTATATAAAGCTATCGCGTTTATTTTCGTATATACGAGTCATCTTATAACTCAAATAAAATAAGTCATTTCGCATTAAAATCGCGCATAAATCTTTGATATGTTTCTAATAAAGCAAAATCCAGAATTAAGTTTGAATTCTTACTGATAAATTCAATAACTAAATATTTAATCGTTTAGTAACAATCTCACAATAAAAAAGCTCGCCTTATAAATTAAATAAAATACTCGATTTTCGGATTATTCTTTTTAAATAATATTTTTAATATAAAAAAAACAAAAATGTCTAAATTAAACGGATACTGGTAATATACGAATTCTTATCGTTATTTTTTTTATTTGATAAGAAACTTGATAAATGATTTTCCTCTCATTTACATCTCACTTCACCTTTCTATTTCGCTATTTAGTGTTCCTAAAGTACTTTTACGCTGGTCATGAACCAGCTACTTAGTTAATACACACACACACACACACACACACACACACACGCATATAATATATATATATCTTATACCTATATATATATATTTAATATACCAAACTTGTTGGTAAATCTTCGCGGTGAGAAAAACCAGCAAATAGTTTGATTGTAAGAATTTACTACCAAACATCAACCGGGACAAAAAAATTTTGGAAAAAAGAAAAGACCACGATAATCGTAGCAACAAAAGATAATCTATTAGTACAATACTTTGGCAAAGAAAAAACAATTTATATGCATATATATATATATATATATATATATATATATATATATATATATATATATACAAAACCGCCAGGGACTAAAGCTAATAAGTAAAAAAGTGCTCAATACCTAAGTAGAGCAAATAATAAAGATACATCTAATGAATCAGACGAACCTACTAAAAGTTTCGCTTAATGCTCTTCAGGTCTTAGATCTGACTCTTATATATATATATATATATATATAATATCAAGATCATAAAGAATAATGTACTGGATTTTTTAAACATTAGAGGTATGCAATTCATGATACAAAAGTATTAATGATAACAAATACATTTAACTTACCGATTGTGTATTTAAGTTTTATATATAGCAACTAAGTCTGTCTCTGGCTACCGGTTTTAGAAAGTAGGGATCTAATATTGGAAAAATGTTTTTTTTATTAGGTAATGGATTCCTAATTAGAATGTAATTGGAAAACTAAAGGCAATAACTGGTCTTATAAATTTTAACTGCATAAAGTTTAGTGGTATCAAAGAAATTGTTATAACGGATTGGGTAATTTTTAAATTGAAAAAATCGTCGATAATAAAATTTACAATTTTTTTGGTATGTTGCGTGATTGAGGTGCATAGATATATATATATAATATATATATATAGATCATACATACATGCCATCTTTCTTGTAGACTTTTGTGTGGTTTTGTGTTTTTGGTTATTTGATAATATATATGTATATATCATCATCATCATCATGTCGCGCAAGTAGCACGGACATCCATGACAATCTCACGCCAACCCCTATCATTCATTGCCTCCGGGAGCTCCTCTGTGTGGTATCCAGCATCCACACATAGTTGTCAATATAGGGGTCCTTGCTGGGCGCCCACACTAGCCACCCATGTTTTGGCTTCCACAAGAGTATGTCACTTATGAGCTCGTCCTTGCTTCTCCAGCAGTGTCCCCGCAACCTAGTCCGTCTTATGTGTGTGTGTGTGTGTGTGGTATATGTTTATACATATATGTGTGCTTTATGTGGTATGTATGTATGTAGGTGGATCTCTATCTGTTTCCCTTTATGTCTGTGTATATTTTTATACTTATGAGATCATCAATTTGCTGATTATATGAAGTCTGAAATGCATAAAATGTTATTCTCTTTTAATCGTGCTATTATGTTATATTCAAGTACACTATTGGTTTATCAAGAAAAAAGTTCAATAATAAGTTCGTAAAATAAATCAATACGCTTGGTTTACAGAAACCGACTAAGTTTTAATTGTTTATTCAAATTTTTCTATATCATTCAATAATATATATATATTATATATAATATTAATATATATATATGTAAACAAGGTTTGTTTAGAATGGCTTTTTGCCGATAATTTTTGGGAGGAATAAGTGCGTAATTGGAGTCGGACCTAATTTGAAAATTAATTAATAATAAGAATTAGGCGGAATACCTATTAAATGTTCGCAAAAAGCCATTCTAAACAAACCTTGTTTACAACTTATCATATCGTCGTGTAATAAAAGTCACTAGAAGAGAATATTAACCTACTCTAAACAAATCATAAAATCTAAGAGGTCCGTTAGTGTAGGGGTTATGGGATCGGCTGTCGCTGGCAGCCGGTTTCAAATCACGCACAGGGCGGTCTTCCGATCTATGGCTCTGCTGTGGGGCCTGATGGGCCGAAATGTGCATACAGAGATGATTTTTCTCGATTTGTTAGCCAACATTTAATAGGTATTCCCGCCTAATTCATTTATTAATAATAATTTTCAAAATTAGGTTCCGACTCCAATTAAGCACTTATTCTCCCAAAAATTATCGGCAAAAAGCCATTCTAAAAAACTTGTTTACAATTATCATATCGTCGTTGATAAAAGTCATAGAAGAGAATATTTAACCTACTCTAAACAAATCATAAAATCTAAGGGTCCGTTAGTGTAGGGGTTATGGATCGGCCTGTCAGCTTGGCAGTCCGGTTCAAATCAGCACAGGGCGGTCTTCCCGATCTATGGCTCTGCCTGGTGGGGCCTGATGGGCCGAAATGTGCATACAGAGATGATTTTCTCGATTGTTTTAGCATACATTAATAGTATTTCCCGCCTAATTCATATTATTAATTAATTTCAATTAGCGTCCGACTCCAATTAAGCACTTATATATATATATATATATAATATATACTATATACTATATATATTATATAATAAAGTTAAAAGGAAGGGAAATTGAATCGACGTATGAGTATGAAAAAGGTTGATGAAAACATCACACAATACTGTTAAGAGAAAACAATTTATAATACAATTCATAGCTGATATTGATCAATGCTTTCGTTTTTACCAAAAATATAACGGTTTTTTGTTTTTGAACTGATTTGACATTTATCTCCGACCCAAACAGCACGGAGTAAATGAGCTCTGATGATGATTTTTGTAAAATCGAAGCATTGATCAATATCAGCTATGATTGTATTATAAATTGTTTTCTCTTTAACAGTATTGTGTGATGTTTTCATTCAACCTTTTCATACTCATACAGTCGGATTCATTTCTTTCTTTAACTTAATATATATATATATATATATATATATATATATATATATATATATATATATATAAGTGCTTAATTGGAGTCGGACCTAATTTTGAAAATTAAAATTAATAATGAATTAGGCGGAATACCTATTAAATGTATGGCTAAACAAATCGAAAAAATCAATCTCTGTATGCACATTTCGGCCATCAGGCCCACCAGCAGAGCCATAGATCGGAAGACCGCCCTGTGCGTGATTTGAAACCGGACTGCCAAGCTGACAGGCCGATCCATAACCCCTACACTAAACGGACCTCTAGATTTTATGATTTGTTTAGAGTAGGTTAATATTCCTCTTCTAGTGACTTTTATCACACGACGATATGATAAGTTGTAAACAAGGTTTGTTTAGAATGGCTTTTTGCCGATAATTTTTGGAGAATAAGTGCTTAATTGGAGTCGGACCTAATTTTGAAAATTAATTAATTAATAATGAATTAGGCGGGAATACCTATTAAATGTATGGCTAAACAAATCGAGAAAAATCAATCTCTGTATGCACATTTCGGCCCATCAGGCCCCACCAGCAGAGCCATAGATCGGAAGACCGCCCTGTGCGTGATTTGAAACCGGACTGCCAAGCTGACAGGCCGATCCCATAACCCCTACACTAAACGGACCTCTTAGATTTTATGATTTGTTTAGAGTAGGTTAATATTCCTCTTCTAGTGACTTTTATTACACGACGATATGATAAGTTGTAAACAAGGTTTGTTTAGAATGGCTTTTTGCCGATACATTTAATAGGTATTCCCGCCTAATTCATTATTAATTAATTAATTTTCAAAATTAGGTCCGACTCCAATTACGCACTTATTCTCCCAAAAATTATCGGCAAAAAGCCATTCTAAACAAACCTTGTTACATATATATAATATATATATAATATATATATATATATATATATATATGATATAGAAAAATTTGATAAACATTTAAAACTTAGTCGGTTCTGATAAACCAAGCGTATTGATTTATTTTACGAACTTATTATTGAACTTATTTTCTTTGATAAAAAGCCAATAGTGTACTTGAATATGAACATAATAGCACGATTAAAAGAGAATAACATTTCTTAATGCATTTCAGACTTCATATAATCAGCAAATTGATGATCTCATAAGTATAAAAATATACACAGACATAAAGGGAAACAGATAGAGATCCACCTACATACATACATACACACATAAACACACATATATGTATAAACATATACACACACACACACACACACATAAGACGGACTAGGTATGCGGGACACTGCTGGAGAAGCAAGGACGAGCTCATAAGTGACATACTCTTGTGGAAGCCAAAACATGGGCGTGCTAGTGTGGGCCGCCCAGCAAGGACCTATATTGACCAACTATGTGTGGATGCTGGATACCACACAGAGGAGCTCCCGGAGGCAATGAATGATAGGGGTTGGCGTGAGATTGTCATGGATGTCCGTGCTACTTGCGCGACATGATGATGATGATGATATATACATATATAATTATCAAATAACCAAAAACACAAACCACACAAAGTCTACAAGAAAGATGACATCTATGTATATGTATATATATATATGTTATATATATATCATGCACCTCATCACGCAACATACCAAAAAAATTGTAAATTTTATTATCGACGATTTTTCAATTTAAAAATTACCCAATCCGTTATAACAATTTCTTTTGATACCACTAAACTTTATGCAGTTAAATTATAAGACCAGTTATTGCTTTAGTTTTCCAAATTACATTCTAATTAGGAATCCATTACCTAATAATAAAAAAACATTTTTCAATATTAGATCCCTTACTTTCTAAACCGGTAGCCAGAGACAGACTTAGTTGCTATATATAAAACTTAAATACACAATCGGTAAGTTAAATGTATTTGTTATCATTAATACTTTTGTATCATGAATTGCATAACCCTCTAATGTTTAAAAAATCCAGTACATTATTCTTTATGATCTTGATATATATATATATATATATATATATATAAAGAGTCAGATCTTAGACCTGAAGAGCATTAAGCGAAACTTTTAGTAGGTTCGTCTGATTCATTAGATGTATCTTTATTATTTGCTCTACTTAGGTATTGAGCACTTTTTTACTTATTAGCTTTAGTCCCCTGGCGGTTTTGTATATATATATATATATATATATATATATATATATATATATATATATATGCATATAAATTGTTTTTCTTTTGGCCAAAGTATTGTACTAATAGATTATCTTTTGTTGCTACGATTATCGTGGTCTTTTCTTTTTTCCAAAATTTTTTTGTCCCCGGTTGATGTTTGGTAGTAAATTCTTACAATCAAACTATTTGCTGGGTTTTTTTCTCACCGCGAAGATTTACCAACAAGTTTGGTATATTAAATATATATATATAGTATAGATATTATATATATATATGCGTGTGTGTGTGTGTGTGTGTGTGTGTGTGTATTAACTAAAGTAGCTGGTTCATGACCAGCGTAAAAGTACTTTAGGAACACTAAATAGCGAAATAGAAAGGTGAAGTGAGATGTAAATGAGAGGAAAATCATTTATCAAGTTTCTTATCAAATAAAAAAAATAACGATAAGAATTCGTATATTACAGTATCCGTTTAATTTAGACATTTTTTTGTTTTGTTTATATTTAAAATATTATTTAAAAAGAATAATCCGAAAATCGAGTATTTTTAAATTTAATTTAATAAGGCGAGCTTTTTTATTGTGAGATTGTTACTAAACGATTAATATTTAGTTATTGAATTTAATCAGTAAGAATTCAAACTTAATTCTGGATTTTGCTTTATTAGAAACATATCAAAGATTATGCGCGATTTTAATGCGAAATGACTTATTTTATTTGAGTTATAAGATGACTCGTATATACGAAAATAAACGCGATAGCTTTATATAGTTATAGTACACACACACACACACACACACACACACCAAATGAATTGATAATCCCATATGGGAGAAATTATCAATAACCTAGTGCTATTGACTTCTTGTCCATGCTACCCTAACTTTGGTCAATTTATTAAGCGTAGTTTAACAGGTTTATATATATGAGTGTGTGTGTGTTGTTTTTGTTTTGTTTTTGAGAGCGTCAAAGGAGAGAGAGAGAGAGAGAGAGAGAGAGAGAGAGAGAGAGAGGGGGGAGTTTAACAGGTTTATATATATGAGTGTGTGTGTGTTGTTTTTGTTGTTTTTAGAGCGTCAAAGAGATAAAATAGAGAGAGAGAGAGGGGGGAGTTTAACAGTTTATATATATAAGTGTGTGTGTGTTGTTTTATTTTGTTTTTTTAGAGCGTCAAGAGATAAAATAGAGAGAGAGAGAGAGAGAGAGAGAGGGGGGGGGTTAACAGGTTTATATATATAAGTGTCTGTGTGTTGTTTTTTGTTGTTTTTAGAGCGTCAAAGAGATAAAATAGAGAGAGAGAGAGAGAGAGAGAGGAGGGAGGGGGAGTTTAACAGGTTTATATATATGAGTGTGTGTGTTGTTGTTGTTTTTTAGAGCGTCAAAGAGATAAAATAGAGAGAGAAGAGAGAGAGAGAGAGAGAGAGAAGGGGGGAGTTTAACAGGTTTATATATATGAGTGTGTGTGTTGTTGTTGTTTTTTTAGAGCGTCAAAGAGATAAAATAGAGAGAGAGAGAGAGAGAGAGAGAGAGGGGGGAGTTTAACAGGTTTATATATATGAGTGTGTGTGTTGTTGTTGTTTTTTTTAGAGCGTCAAAGAGATAAAATAGAGAGAGAGAGAGAGATAGAGAGATAGAGAGAGAGGGGGGAGTTTAACAGGTTTATATATATGAGTGTGTGTGTTGTTTTTTGTTGTTTTTAGAGCGTCAAAGAGATAAAATAGAGAGAGAGAGAGAGAGAGAGAGAGAGAGAGAGAGAGAAAGAGAGAGAGAGAGAGAGAGGAGGGACAGAGATAACTTACATATGTAATGCTAGAAGCGGCTTCCCTGCATCACCTGGGTAGAGGTGGGGACCAAAAAAAAAAACGGTAGTCTCCCAGATCCATTACTGCTATATATATTATTTGATTTTGAGATATCTTCGTGAATATTAATCAAATCTTCATAATTTTGGCCCAAAAACAAGAAGTGGTGATATTTAATGTGTTATATATCTAATTTGTGGTTAATTGTTGTATTTTCTTCATTTTACTCCAGACATACATACATACATACAGACAGACATACACAGCATATATCCTTTATATATGTAGTAGAAGTGACTACCTGGCATCACTTAGTTAGAGGAGAGAAAAAAAGAACAATGTGGTATAATGGTTATAAAGCTAGTATTGCAGATCCGTTACTTCAGAATAGTGAATTTAATCATCGCTGGATACGGATGCCCCCAAAAAATCCTCATGTCCAAAATCTTATATCAATCCCGTCATAAAAATAATAAAAAAAAAAGAAAAAAGGTGATTGTTTGCGCTTCCATATTGATAATTAATAATAAATATAATAATAATAATAATAATAATAATAATAATAATAATATCTTTTCAGCTAGTATATTAGGTCTGAGACCTGTCAGCTGTTCCTTATAAATACTCATTTTAAATCCACAGAATATTTAATGTCATTCCACAGATTATCCAACTTTGCCTTGAAGGAGTTTAGAGATGGGGCATTCACTACTGATGAAGGTAGTTTATTCCAAGTATTCACCACTCTGTAGCTAAAATAATTTTGTCTTGCATTTGCTTTACAAGATTTTTTAAGGAGTTTTAATCTATGTCCCCTTGTATAGGTATTTTGAGCAATGTTTAGTAGGTCAGAGTTCGTTGAATAAAAACCATGCGTGTATTTGTAGGCTTCAATCATATCCCCTCTTATACGTCGGAAAACCAGACTTGGTAGGTCAATGTTCCTAAGTCTTTCTTCATATGAAAGGGATTTTAAATTATTCACTAATTTAGTAGATCTCCTCTGGACTCCCTCAATGAGTTTTGTATCCTTGATGAGTCTTGGGCTCCAAACCACATTAGCAAACTCCAAATGAGGTCTCACCAATGCAGTGTACAAATTTTTCAGCATTTTTTGCTATTTTATTTTGAAATATCGTTGCTAATATAAATGAAATCTTTATACATTTTGCACAAAAAGCTAGACTCAATAACAGTGAATGCGTATATATATATATATATATATTTACTTAGTCTTTAACTGTTTTATTTTCGTAATTTCCTCCGGACATACATACACACAACCGCTCTTTATATACGTATAGATAGATGGTATTTTACATATCAGATTATATATTTCCTCATACATCTACAAATGTGGTGTTTCTCTGACAACACGACACTATCTACGATGTTGGACACTGATCCCAGTAATAATAATGATACGAGCAATGCAAAGAAAGAGAGGAAAGATGGAACATTGATGTTGATTGGTGTTATCACCCCACGGAATGGAACTGATAAAGACATTTGAATGGAACATTTTCTAATTCATCACCAGAATCATGTTTGGTTTATTTGAGCAAAGTGATTAAGCGCGTAAAACTACACAGAACGCTTCTTTTTGACATTAATGAACAGTCGATGCGTCGTCTGTCTGCGCGCAACGATTTGGTAATGAGAATATATGAAGTTAATTAGTTTTGACGCGGGAATTAGGAAAAGGATTAGACATGCAATGAAGAAGAAGAAAAAAGAGAAATAAAAAAAGTTTTGACTTTGATCATTGACATTTTAAATAAAATTAACATTTGTGTTGTTTTTTTTTTTTTGTTTTTTTGTTGCTTTTTTTTTGTAAATTTAGGAGAAAATTGAAAAAAAAAGAATTGGAAAGATAATTAGCCAAAAAAGTTAGTATTTACACTAACATTATTCACTGGGTTATATACAAGGTGTGTCAAAAAAGTGTCAACATTTTTTCGTAGTTTTTGACACACCTTGTATTCTGAAAAAAATGTTCATTTCTATCTTGGTGAATACAGCTTTACAATTAGTACTTTTCGACACATCTTGTATTCTGAAATAAAAAAAATAACGTTCCATTCATTCTTCATTTCTATCTTGGTAGATACAGTTTTTAACTTGGTACTTTTTTGACACCCCTTGAAATCTGAAAATGATTAATAAATTGAACGTTATTTTTTCAGAATACAATGTGTGTCAAAAAGTACAAGAAATTTCGATAGTTTTTTAAAAACATTTTGTATTCTGAAGAAACTAACGTTTAACGTTCATTCATTCATAACGTATATATATATATATATATATATATATATATATATATATATATATATATGACTAGCAAAAAAGTATACACTCCCCCAAGCGCTGTAAGAATTTATTTTTGAAATATTTTCAGTCAGAGGGTTTGTATCATAAGTAAGTAAAATGGAATTTATTAAAAGCGTAACAAAACAAAACAATTTGAAATGGAAACTTAGTTCTGTCGCCCTCAAATAAAATGTTGCGTGCATCTATTAATTATTCATTAAATTATTTTGAATATTTTTCACATATATTTAACACATAATCGGGGGTATTTATTTGTAAATATATTAGTTAACCTCTTGATATTGAAAAAATCACTATTTCTTGTTTGTAAAGAATTTTCTCGTAAAACTCTATACTTTCAATATATATATATATATATATATATATATATATATATATATATATATATATATATATATATATATATATATATATATATATATATATAAAGTATGAAAAGGTGGAATGAAAACATCACACAATGCTGTTAAAGAAGAAAACAATTTATAATATAATCATAGCTGATACTGATCAATATTTCGATTTTACAAAAATCATCATCAGGGCTCATTCACTCCGTAATTGTTTGGGTCGGAGAAGAATGTCAAATCAGTTCACAAACACAAAAAACATTAATACTGCAAAAAAGAACGAAAGTTGTTACATTATTCACCAATGTGGGCATTCACGCCATATATATGTCGGTCATGTCTCTATGTATACCTTTTGTCAGTAAAACATATCTAAATGTAGCGGATTTTTGAGATGTTGGCAACAAGACGAAACAATTTAAACGGAAGGGGATGGGTATTAAGAAATGTGACGGTTGAAATTCAAAAGATTTTTAGTAAAGGAATTTTTTACGATTAATTATTTTTTATTTTTTTAAAATTTTTATTTTTAAGTTCTGTATTTCATAAATGATTAGATATTTACTGTATTTTGTTTTTATATATAAAGTAAAAAAAAAAAAAAGTTATGGGCGGAATATGTTATTATTTTAGAAAAGGAATTTTTTATTTTTTATTTTACGATTAATTATTTTTATTTTTTAATTATCATTTTTAAGTTCTGTATTTAATAAATGATTAAATATTTATCGTGTTTTGTTTTATATATAAAGTAAAAAAGGTTATGGGCGGAATTGGTTATTATTTTAGATAATGTTAAGCAATTTGGATCTAATGTAAGGTTATTATTTTCAAAACCGAATTCAAAACAAAATAAAACGGAAAAGATCTTATTTATCATTCATTGCTTTTGGGAGGTCCTCAGCTCCCCATCATGTAACTGGGCAGAGTAGACTGGTGAATATATTTACCAACACCTCCGGATAAGCAGGATGCGGCACAAGGTCAATTTTCAAGCGGAGTTGTAATACACAGTTATCTTTCTCCTAGACTGGTTATGTTTCCGAGGTTAAAGAGCCCAGTCTGCCTTACTATTTATCCATAGCCGGAGGAAGAATATATGAATTGATACTTCTCATGGTATTAGTGCCATGTGAAATGAAAACAACCTCGTCTAGGATTTGAACTCGGGTCGGCGAGTCCATTTCCTACGATTCTAATCATTACATCACGCACCTCCGAAGGCCTGTTCGATCTAGGTTTTTGTTGGACGGTTCACACTGACGTGCCCATGTTCTGGTTTTCACAGGAGAAGGTTGAATATCCAGCAGTGTCCAGCATGTTTCAAATATGGTATGATATGTTGTGCTAGAGTTTCTAGGAGTAGGTAAATAAAGTCGACGGAGTGGTCTATTGTCGGTATCAGACAGACGGCCAAGGAGTATATCCCTTTTTCACAAGCACTAGACCAGAAAGATGATTTTCGCATCTGAAGTGGAGCGCCATACCTACCATTACCTCCCCACCTTATCGCACATATCCCTGTGCTACTCATACGCTGAGTTGCGAGGGCAGGTATTGAACCTGGAACCTTGTGGTTCCGAGCTGGATGCTCTACCGACTGAGCTAAGCAGGCCTTTTCTAGGAGTAAATTCTTAAAAAAAAACTGACTCACTGACAAACTGACATTTATTGTTTGAAAAGGTGGGGAAAACTTCACTTAGCCACCTGAACAGGAAAGGTTATACAGAACTTAACGGACCTAATTTTCACCATCGTATGCCACCGTCGAAAGAAAATAATTCTAGAATCAGGGATTTAACCAAATTTAATGAAATTTTCCGTGTTGATATATTTATGAATAAAGAATATAATTCATCAGTTATTTAATTTAAAAACTTATACATTTTTTGAACCACGGATCTTTGAAAATCTGTGTCACACCTGAAAGATTAAAAATCTAAAAAGTTATTAAATAAAATAACTGGTGCATTTTAGCTTTTATTCATTAATATATCAACACAGAAAATGTAATTAAATTCGGTTAATTACCTGATTTTTGGTATTTTCTTCTTTTGGCGGGTCGACATACGATGGTGGAATTTAGGTCCGTTAAGTTCAATTTAACCACACAAGATATACGCAAAGTGCAATAGTTTATTTTTATTAACCAAAACTGCTGTCTGTTCATTTCCATAAATTTATTCTTTGTGTAGAGATTAGATATAAAGAAAAAAAAAAGAACCGACAAAAAAACAAATTAAAATTCTAGAAATTTATAGATATCGATGGCTTTAGCAGATCCATGAGATTGATTTTATTGCCTAAGTATTAAAATGTGTTTACCGATTTGTAACCGGTTATGGTATGATATGTTGTGGTAGAGTTTCTAGGAGTAAATTCTTAAAAAATCTAGCTCACTGACACACTGATACACTGACATTTGCACTTATTGTTTATGAAGGAGGGGAAACTTCACTTAGCCACCTGAACACAAGATATACGCAAAATGAAATAGTTTATTTCATATTAACCAAAACTACTGTCTGTTCATTTCCATAAATCATTCTTTGTCTAAAGATTAGATATAAAGAAAAAAGAACCGACAACCTCCCCCCCCAAAAAAAAAAAAAAAAATAAAAAACAAAAACAAAAGACAAATTAAAATTCTAAAAATTTATAGATATCGATATTTTTTTAGCAGTTCCATGAGATTTGCTTGACTTTATTGCCCTGAGTATTAAAATGTGTTTACCCAATCTGAAATCGGATCAATACTGATAAATATTTACTGTGAGGTGGGTGTCAGAAAATAAGGCTAAATAAGAAATAAGATTAAAGATTGAAACATTTCTGTCTTCGCTTTGGGAATTGATCCGGCTTTTGCAATAAATTAATACTGAACTTTTTTTTTCTTCTTACGTATCTATACAACTCTTTTATTTACAGTTTGATTTTTCATAGTTTTTGGTATCTTTTTTATTTTTTAATATCTTCGTTGTACATTTTCAAATTCGGTTTTTATTGATTCAGACCTTTCAAAAATTTAATTCTTACCATATATACCATACATACCATATATATATATATATATATATATATATATATATATATATATATATATATATATATATATATATATATATATATCTGTGTTATATACGATGAGTCTAAAGATGAAAATTAAAGAAAACTAAAATGCTTAAGTTACAAATATACACATATATATATATATATATATATATATATATATATATATATATATATATATATATATATATATATACATACATATATATTGATCTGCATGCATATATATATATGTGTATATGTATGTGCATATATATATATATATATATATATATATATATATATATATATATTACATATGAAAAGGATATGCCTGTATATATAAAATACACACACATGTATATATATGTATATATATATATATATATATATATATATATATATATATATATATATATATATTGATTAATGTGTATATTTGTATCATAAGTATTTTAATTTTCTTTAATATTATTTTTTTTTCATCATACAGAAGAAACACGCAGCCACACAGCCAAACACACACACACACACACACACACACACACACACACACACACACACACACACACACACATACACACACACACACACACACACAATATATATATATATATATATATATATATATATGTATATATATATTTAATTATATATATATATATATATATCCGTTCGAATTTCTTTACTGCAATTATTTTCGTTACTCTGTTTACTTATAAGATCGTTTTTTCTCTGTCTGTGATCCTGTTTAATAAAAAATCATCTGCAAAACACGTTGTATTTTTAATCTGTAAAAAAGGAAATATTCACAGATCCGAGAGAGAAGTGTTTATACATACATAAATGACCCTGTCATTTTGAAAATAACAATAGTAATTATCTCATATTTACTATCTTGTAGTTGGAGTACCCGTGGTGTAGTGGCTAACGTGCTGGTCTGTGAGATCGTAGTAAGTGGGTTTGAACTCCAATATCGCTACTACCGTGTTTCCCCGAAAATAAGACATATTGTGATTTTTCAGGATGATTTTTAATACAAACACTACCCTTAAAATAAGCCCTAATTGAGAGCGGTAGACATACGAAAGAAATAAGCACTATCAGGCTACCTGGATAAGAACTTTTCATTCAATTAGAACTCTAGGCTTGACATGAGAGAGTAGGGACGAAAATTCTGCAGGAAATCATTTACGAAAATTCCACAAGAGACTTGCAGGACAATAAATTCCAGAAAATGACGATATGGTTATTTTGGATGAGTTGTGAATGCGTTTTTGAATAAAAGAACATGTTAATAGTAAATAAATGTACATATTTACCAACCCTTCCGCACAAGCAGGATGTGACACAAGGTAATTTTTGGGCGGAGTTTAACAGGTTTGAAATCAGAATTTTCTTTCTCCTATACTGGTTATCTAACCAAGGTTAGAGAGTCCAGTCTGTCCTGCTATTTACCTATAACTGGATGGAGAGCAGGTAGATGCATACCTTTCCCAAGGGTATTGGTGTTATGTGAAATGTAGACAACTTCAACTAGGATTTGAACTCGGGTCGATGAATCCATTTCCTACGACTCTAGCCATTACACCACGCGCCTCCAATGATTAATAAATGTAGATTGTTTTAGTAATTTTCTTGCTCATTTCATGTTACATCAGAATCATGCTGTTCTGGATAGAAATCAATGCTACTATGGATTGAAAATTCTATCTGGAACAGCATCATTCTGATGTAACATGAAATGGCATGAAAAGTTTGTGCTGCAATTACAAATAAACCATTTCTCTAAATTTTTCGAGATAATGCTTGATAATTTGGATTATTTGGATTATTCGGACTATTGTCCTCATCTTTATCATTATCTGCATAACATACTATGGTACACTAACCCATTAGGATATCGTAATTGTTTTAAACTTTTTATCCATATTCCCTAATTTTGGTATTACAGCCGACTGATGTAATGGTTACCGTCGTATGAAATGGACAGGGTTCAAATCCTGAACGAGGTTGTTTACATTTCCCATAGTACTAAAATGTGTCGGCATTAAATGACCCACCGTGGTCGACATGCTTTTCAGCTTTAAACACTTCATATTGCAAAACATTTACACGACATGAGAATAAATAGCTTACTGACATAATTAAACAGTGCAAGCAAAGTGTAAGTCCCGTCGGCTGAGGATTTAGAATACACCGACTGCACCTCTGCAGAGCGGAGAGAACTCTCCCCCATGGGGACATCGTTTGGCGTGTGGGAGGCGACCCGTGATGCTTAAGGATTTAACACTGGTGGCTGAGCAATCCACTTCATTTTTAGCTATTATTTAATAGACGGGCGTTCGGAGAGGGGGCCCTCCGTTTAATCGGATGGTCAAGTCGAGCCTAAGCACCTATATGATTGTCCCAACCCTATGGCCTTTATGGCAAGTCTCAATCCTTTTTATTATATATGAGCTAGAAGATGGTAGCTGAGGGTTTTAATATTCTGAGTATGACGTTAAATTATATCTGATGGTGAAGTTCAATTCTTGAGCTCTGGGGAATATGGAGTACCACTTCATAACCGTTAGTCCCAGTCCACTCTAATCCGGAGTGGTAATACCTGTCAGGGTCCCATCTATGTGTAAAATAGAATAAAATAGATTGAATAAAATATTGAATAAAAAAATGTTGAATACAAACTAAACGTCTTTGGTATAAAATGATCCAAAAGGTTGACATGCCGTAAATATGACCAACCAGCCAACCAACAAACGTTAAAGGATAAATCAGACAAAATTCAAACGAAAGATATTTTAAAGAATAACCTCAGCTGCTAATAAGCTCGATGTAAAAACACCTCCTTTGTCTGATGTTTTAAACAGAGGCTTGATATTTTGCATTATTTAGATCTTTCAGAATGGTGTGCCAACGCGTGCCCTCTGACACCTTTCAGGTGTTTCTTGTCGAACTCGCCAAACTTCGATGGCCGAGACGATAAGGAGCCGGACTGACGAAAATCCAGTCGGCCTCGCTCCCGACTAGAAGTAGCTATTTTTGTTATATATTGTATAAACGGAAATATGAACTTCCGGTTTTATTAAACAAAGAAGTTTTTACAACTGCCCGTTATCAGATCAAGAGATAAAAATACGTGGGTGTAGCTATGAATAAAAAAGAACCGAGGGCCCGAGACAGGTCAGTAGTCAGTTAGACCCAGAGGCAGTCAGCTGGAGGAGAGAGAGTGAGGTGATCGGGGTCAGGTCGGGAGAGTCGATGCGAGGACCGAAAGTGTAAAGACTGAATATATTAATTAAACTGATCCTCTCTCTCGAAGTTAAGAAGCTTGAATTTATTTCAATAAACTTCTGGAGGATAACTTTGGTGTTATTGTCATCCCTTACAACGAAGATAAAACTATTGCAATTTAGTACAGTGACGACGCGCTATGCAACATTTTTTCTAGCCACACTGATGAGGCGTAAATGTCGAGACGCTGTGTCTGTGGATGACTACAATATTCTCCCAATACCCGGTAGAACTCTGTAGAAGGGGTCGTTAATTGAAATTCCACCGCTTACCGTAAGGCATTAATCGCCTGTTGTTTACAGACTTGAGTTCTTTGGTGATTGGAAATATACATCTACGGAAGATGTATCAGTTAACTGTTGCCTCTTACTGGGGGTTAGCAACGGTCGAGACAGACAGTATATATATATATATATATATATATATATATATATATATAATAAATAATATTGGGAGAATAAAAAAGCCATATCAAAACACATCGTCTGTGTATTTACTTCTTATATATATATATATATATATATATATATATATATATATGTGTGTGTGTGTGTGTGTGTGTGTGTGTGTGTGTGTGTGTGTGTGTGTGTGTGTGTACGCATCCATGTTTGTGCTGATTTTAATTTTTTAACACACAAGTAGTTGTCTGAAAAGTTCATAGATTGACCAAGATACGCTCATGGAATATGAGTACAGGATTATTTATGTATATAAGGAATTAAGCAAACTATATAATGAATATTTTTGATAGGGGCGCGAGGTTGATTGGTGGGATTTTGCAAATTTCAAATTTATATATTAAAGTTTTTCAATAAAAACTTTTAATTCAAAATTGCACTTTATTAAAGACTAAATATCTGATACTGTTGCCATTAAGTCTAGCGATACGGGTATTCTGTAATTTGATGAGGGCTCGGCATGGCCAAATAAATAGTTTTACTGTCGTATTGCAATTAAAAGCCGATGGAGAACTCTGTCCCTCAAACTGTTTCCAGCCCCCAAACACGAACAACTTTTAATATCTGACACTAATTAAACGGTTCGTCTGTTCTGGTATCCCCTTTTTATATTCATTATTCTTTCTCTTTCTTTTCCGTTTTAATGTCATGACACAATAACTTTAATTTCAGGAAATTTACTTCTAATAATATTCTGATTTGGTGGTGCGTGATCCAATAAGGGCGTTCCTTTTTAAATACGTGCTTACCAATGATAAGAAACTCCGTAAAGTACGTTCAATGACAGCATGTATATCAGCAGTAATTGCAAAGGAAATAAAATTCCGACGTTTATTGAGCTCTCATCTACTTGGGTCGAAGTTGCCACGAAACCTTTAATGTCTAGGGGGTGGAAATCCCCTACCTTGTCCCATTCTACCTTCAGGTTTAATTACCTCACGTTCGGGGCAGAGTTTATATTCATCCAACGCTTGACCGTTTTTATGTAAAGTGAATTGTTATTTAGCTTCAGAATCGTGCTGAACGTGCTTTTATGGAAGTAATGTTACCGAGAATATCCCTGACTCCTTCGAACAATGCAGCTATCAAATAGTAGTCCCAGTCTGTTTATAGCAGTAATAACACAAGTACTCGCAGCTGTAAGTAATATTACTAGAATAATTGAACTAATTACGTATTATAGTGGTTTGTAATGTTAAAGTTTACTAACTAATTATTAAAGTTCTTAACATTTTAAAAAGAAGTTATTTTATTTTATTTATTTTCTTATTTTTATCTTCTTTTTTTACTAATCCTCTTTTCTATATTTTTTGCATATTTTTCTTTTCCTTTGTTTTAGTGTGTTTTTAAAAAATTTCCTTTACCTTTTCTATTCACTCTTTTCCTTCCACTCACTTTTGAACATTTTTTTTATTTTACTTTTCTTTTAATTTCATATTCTTTTCCTTTTTTCTTTTCTTTTTCCCTTTTTCTCCCTTGTCTTACCTTTTCTTTCTTTTCTTCTTTTCTTTTATAATACATATATATATATATATATATATATATATATATATATATATATATATGTGTGTGTGTGTGTGTGTGTGTGAGTGTGTGTGTGTGTGTGTGTAAGGTATCCAAAACTGGTAGTAAGGGATTATTCTACAAGAGATCTTCAAAATCTCACTGTATAATTATTGCAAGTTTTAGTAAGTGCAAATACAAGGATTTTTATTAATCCCTAAAGAGAGCTCAATGTATAATAATCTTCTTTTATTTTTTTATTTGTGCCGCCAGTCTGATGAGAATGGAATTCTGAGGAGTTTTAGAAATTTATTTAAATTTCTAAAAGCCTTTTAAGTTTTGGTCGAAATACATTTATTACAGCATGACGGTTTATTGATTTTTCCTTCCTTTCTAAGGTATATATATATATATATATATATATATATATAATATATATATATATATATATATATAGAGAGAGAGAGAGAGAGAGAGAGAGAGAGATAGAGAGAGAGAGAGAGAGAGAGAGTGAGAGGCTGCGATAAGCAAACTGGAACAGATAGATAGATATGAGTAGACTGAAATAGACAGATATTAGAAAGATGACTAGAATTCATAAACAATCTAAATTTTGTAACATTTACTAAGAATGTAATATCATATATTATCAATATACTATTTTTTATTTATTTATCCTTTTTACTCCAAGTTCTAAATGCACAATACTTAAGGATTTAAATAATCTTTTCAGATATATATTTATGATAGCTTTTAGATTTTAGGTTTAGCTTTCATTATTTTAGAAGTGATAATTGTGTAAGCTTATCAATGAGTATTTAATTTATATTCAAAATCCTTGTTACGCAGAATTTTAGTATGTAACATTAAACGGTCGACAATGTTTTTTTTTTTTAAACAAGTTTTAATAAATACATGTTCGGTATTATATATTTATCAATTTCTTTTTTTAAATATTTTTTAGTCTGCCCTTTTTTTCAGTAACAATAAGTTAACTAAAAAGTTTACAAATAACTAAATACCTACGATTTTGTCTAAAATGTATGTGTAAAATATTCAACAAAACTATTTAATTAATTCCCCGCCCCAGGTGATATCTTTCAAAAATTAACTTTTACACCGCCCGAGAGCGTTTTATATTTTTATCTAGTATTCATTAGTTCTAATGACGTGGTATATACATATTATACATAGAAACTGTGCTAATGTGTTTCCTTGTAAAAGTCCAACGACAATATCAAAGAAATCTATGTCAGGTGAATGAACCTTATAAAAATAATTTCCAATGAATTTTTATTATGAAATAATATCCATAACATATATACATATAATTGTATCTATATGGAAGGTTGGAAATTATATAGTCAAATATCAATCTTGTATGAATTAATATATGACAATACAAATGCCAAGGAGATCAGTAAATCTGTGTAAGATGCGGATTAATTATTTGAATAATCTATTTCGCAAAACGTTCTTGTTTGGGAAGAAAATCTTCCAGTGTACTCGTAGAATTTTCTTTTATAACAAAGTCCATCCATAACGTTTTTACTTCATATATAAAAAAACAAAATACAATAAATAATTAATCATTTATGAAATACAGAACATAAAAATAAAAAAAAAAAAAAAAATAATTATCATAAAAATTCCTTTTCTAAAAATCTTTTGAATTCCAACCGTCACATTTTTTAATACCCATCCCCTTTTGAATAAGTTAATTCGTCTTGTTGCCAACATCTCAAAATCCGCTACATTGGATAGTTTACCGACAAAAAAGGTATACATATCGACATGACCGAGATATATATGGCGCGAATGCCCACATTGGTGAATAATGTAACAACTTTCGTTCTTTTTTGCAGAATTAAGGTTTTTTTGTTTGTGAACTGATTTGAAATTTTTCTCCGACCCAAACACCACGGAGTGAATGAGCCCTGATGATGATTTTTGTAAAATCGAAATATTGATCAGTATCAGCAAGATTATATTATAAATTGTTTTCTATTTAACAGCATTGTGTTATGTTTTCATTCCACCTTTTCATACTCATATATATATATATATATATATATATATATATATATATATATATAATATATATATATATATATATATATATATATATATATATATATATATATATAAGGTGTGTCAAAAAAAAGTATCGAGATTTGACACTCCTTGTATTCTGAAAATATTACCGTTCCATTCATTGTTCATTTCTCTCTTCGTAAATACAGTTTCAATCTCGATACTTTTATGTCACACGTTATATTCTGAAAAATAATTAATCATTTCTATCTTGGTAAATCTTGTCATCTTCATTGTTCATTTCTCTCTTAGTAAATACAGTTTCAATCTCGATACTTTTATGACAACCTTGTATTCTGAAAATATTAACGTTCCACTCATTTTCATTTCTCTTGTAAATACAGTTTCACTCTCGATACTTTTATGACACTCCTTGTATTCTGAATTAAATTAACGTTCCATTTATTGTCCATTTCTTGTAAATACAGCTTCAATCTCGACATTTTTATGACACACCTTGTATATGTGTATGTGAGTGTTTGTGTGGGTGTGCGTAAGTGTGCATGAGTGTGTATACGCACCTGTGTGTGAAACTCTGCGTGAATGTTATGAACAAACAAAGGTAAGGCAAACTGGAGTAATCTACTTGAGTTTGATATTTCTCTATCAGTTTTGGCCTTAGGCAATAAACTGAAAAATCAAAAATCTATCTCCAACAATCTTTTAAAGAAGAATGCCTTTTCAAAAAATATAGATACACCACTTGAATTTAATGAAAAATAGATTATACACACACACACACACACACACACACACACACATATATATATATATATATATATATATATATATATATACGCACATATATATATATATATATATATATATATATATATATAATATATATATATATATATATATATATAGTCTTCATAAAGTCCTCCACCAGTTTAAAATTCTTAAATGTAATAATTCACGTTGTACAAATGATGGAATCATTTTGTAAAAAAAAATCCCAAAAAAACATGAATTTTCAACTCTTGAAATCCTATATTTATGTACATTTTGATTATTGAATTTCAACAAAACTTCCATCTTTGTTTAAACATTTCAAATATATTGCCGGTCTTTATATATGCTACAATACATATATATATATATATATATATATATATATATATATATATATATATATATATATGGAGGCGCGTGGGCTAGTGGTTAGAGTCGTGGAAAATGGACTCGTTGATTCGAGTTAAATTCCTAGGTGAAGCTGTTTGCATTTCACATAGCGCTAATACCCTTGGGAAAGGTATGAATCCATATATTCTCCCTCCAGCTATGGGTTAAATAGTAGGGCAGACTGGGCTCTTCAGCCTTGGGTAGGTAACCAGTCTAGGAGAGGGATAACTATGAATTCAAAATTCCTGAGGTCGGTCGTTGATTGGGTTTGTGGCAACACTGGTTGCACCAATTCTTTCCTATCGACTGTGCCAAAAAGTGTGGATGGTCCAACACAAGCCTCCACCACTATAAACAAATCACTGTGTGGGTGTTCATTGTGTGTGTGAACCCTCCTGCGTCGAAAACCGACGAGAGAGTCCATAATATATAAATATATATATATATATATGTACGCACACACACACACACACACACACACACACACACACACACATATATATATATATATATATATATATATATATATATATATGTGTGTGTGTTTTGAGCAAATGGAACTTTTGATATTTTTATTAATATATTCGTATGGCAAAGAATATTTCTTTTTAAATCTTATTGAATATTTTGGCCCAGCATGAAATTAGATTTTCTTCTCTGAGATAATTTTCACACTGCTTAATATTATTATAAGTGTGTAATATATATATATATATATATATATATATATATATATATATATATATTCTGTTTGACCAAAGGTTTTTTTTAACGAATATACTCGTATGGCAATGTAAGTTTATTTTTTTAAAATCTTATTGGATATTTTGGCTAAACAGAAAATTAGTTTTTCTTCTCTGAGATGATTTTCAGAACTACGTAATATCAGTTTATCATTTTCTATTTTTCAATTTTCTCATCTTTCTCATCTTGTTCTCATATTTATTGTGATATCAATAACGTTTTGGCAGATATGCTCTCTGACCTTCTTATCGGAGTTGGGCACATGTAGTAACGGATATAAGGGTTTAGTTAAGTTCCAAGTAGAAATCGTCCAAGAATAAATAACATATTTAACACTGGTACCCGGTCATGGTCAACGGAACGTAAATAGTCTACTCTAGTGGATTGAATGAAGGTTCGGTTCGAAGTTCCGTGAAGCCTCCCGATTACAACATAAAGAATCCTGAGTTTGAAGAGTAGGTTCCCGGGTTCGAGAAGGCCCCGAGTACGACAAGTAACACCTGACGAAGTCCGGGCGAAATATCGGCCGAAACTTTGTCCAAAAAAATTAATAACATTAGTTTATGATCTCATGAAAAAAAAAATTCCCATCAAAAATAGATAAAACAATTCAGAATAATAAAAAAAAATACAAACATAGCGATACGAGTAAAATCCTGAATGAGGCTAGTTGCATTTTACATAGCGCTAATGATACCCATGGGATATGAATCCAACTATTCTCCCTCCAGCAAGGAATTGGGCGAACTGGGATCTTTATTCATAGTACAGCAATTGTTCAGGAGAAGGGGAACTCTGAATTCAAACCTGTTAAACTTATTGTTATAGGTGATACACCTTATAAGACTAATGGAATGCGCCGACGGGTTACTATAAGTATAGGGACAATTGTGGCTTGAGAGTAAGCCAATGCAAGTCAGCTCACAATTCTATTTGCCGAACGTAATTCCCACTTCTCTGTATTGTATTTGTCTACTTTTTGTTAATACATTTTCCTACATTTGTTACCCGTCGTTTTGTTCTCATTTGACCCCTTAAAACCTCACAACACTTATAAATTGACCATCATGTTCAAGAGGTTTGTAAATACATACAAGGGTGTCTTGGGCATGCTGTTGTAACTTTGTGGCTCTTATTTCTAATGGAGTGATGATGTGTCATACGTATCTCATTTTCGGTGCTACATGGAGAGGCTTGAATCTGGTTACTGGGCCGATGCTGAGTTGGTTGACAATTCCTTGATGTTTGGAAAATAACTTGGGGGTATGAGCATTTTGCCTTGTGCCATTTATAGTTTTTAGTATTAACACAAGGCGACTTATCACATGAGATTTTTTATTTTCCCCAAAGCAAACTGTCCTGAGCGAGAGCTCATGTCCCATTTAGTCAATGCATTGTCCCAAACTCCCGTAACATTCTCACCTCTAACTCATCCTTTCTCCCACTTTGCCATGGGACGTCTCATTGACAAATGAGAAATGATTCATCCTTTAACATTTTCAATACTAACCTACCGGCTCTCTCTCTCTCTCTCTCTCTCTCTCTCTCTCTCTCTCTCTCTCTCTCTCTCTCTCTCTCTCTCTTATGTTACACTAGTAAACAAAGAAACCACGAAACAATTTATACATATATAACCGGCAGTTGCTGTATATGTATGATGTATATGATTGTTAGAGAGAGAGAGAGAGAGAGAGAGAGAGAGAGAGAGAGAGAGAGAGAGAGAGAGAGAGAGAGAGAGATCATATATGAATAAGGTGTTGGGGTTCTTGTATTGGGAGTTCCCAGGCATCGACTTTGGTTTGCTGATAACTTCAGTTAAATCAACTTTAAAATTGACAAGAAGAGGAAGACTCATTTGAGACTCCTCAACTCTTCGTCTGCCAACATGTCAGCTTTTGCTTCTCACTTCTCATTTGTAAAAAGTAAGGTACTATGCCACGTGAGCCAAAAGTTACTGTTCATAAATGAGATACAGACCGCTTTATATCAGAAGGATATCAAGGTGTTTTGTGCTTCTTCGGGCATATGGTCCAAAAATTTCTTCAACTGCACCACTTTTGGCAAAGAATAGAATCACCTTATTGAAAACCTCAGATGTAATTATGTGCCGTTGGTATGAATATTTTCGAGATCTCTTTCCCAATCCTTCCAAGGTGCATGTTGCTGCAATAGATAATGTTCTGCAGCGGACTCTTCAGCTTGAACGAAGCTCCAGGACTAGATGGCATTCCCGATGAGCTTTTGAAACATTGTGCGGTCCTATCTTTGGTGATGTCTGTATGGAGAAGAGCCCAGTTTGTCAAAACTGGATGGATGCCATTCTGATTATGTTGTACAAAAGAAAAGTGTAAGAATCCAGACTGTGGTAATTACCATGGTGTTTCACTGCTGGAAGCTTTTGGAAAAGTATTGTTACATAATCATTTAGATACCTAATGATTATGACAATAGTGTAGAAATCATATTAGTGCAGCGGATGACCTTGAGAGTGGGTGACAGCGTTTGACCTCACTCTGACCTTGCGTTCTGGGGATGATCGTGAGAATCGGAAGCCGATAGAGGCCCCCTTCCGGTTTAGGGTGTAAGCAACTCAGTCAGTTAGACAGTTAGAACTTTAGCTGAGCTCACTGCGTGATTGTCTGGTCTGGGGTTCTACGAATAAAGTAACATCATCGTAAATCGAAGTCTTGTTGTTATTACTAAAAGCTAACAATAGCACAGGGCTTTTGATAAGCATTGATCCCCACAGAGACCAGACCCTGGATCCCAAGAAGACCAGACCAAGATAGAAGATAGACGATAGAAGAAGCAAAGCCGGCCAGAAGAGAAGTATATAACATATAGATATTTAGTGCCGGTAAAGAGGTATGCAACATATACCTATTTGGTACCGTCAAAGAAAAGGCACTACGTAACAGTATTTGCACGATTCCGACTGGAGAAGTATATCCGTCCCGATGACCTTCCTGAATCCCAATCTGGTTTTAGAGATGGAAGAGGGATCTTAGACATTATATTCTCTGCTATACAACATTTAGAAAAATGTATTGAACAGCGCGTGTCACTTAGTCTGGTTTGTTGACCTAACTGAATCATTTGACTCAGTGAATCATGAGGGTCTCTGGAATTTAATTGGGACATTTGGCTGTACACTTGCTTTCGTAGAAAAGTCCAAGCAACTGCATCGCTGCATGAAAGGTCGTATCAATTTCAATGGTCAGCTATCTTGATGAACTTCCCATTGTTAATGGAATGAAGCAGGGTGATATACCTGAACCAATATTGTTCTCAATGGCTATAGTGTGATGTTAATTAAAAATGATAGGTATTTCTGGCGGAAAGTTCAACTAGAAATTGATCTGGGGATCGTTACAAAGCAGCGATCTTAACTACTTTCTGTCCGGTAATCTCATTGACAATGTCTACCAGAAATAACTGCTACTGTTGGAAAAGTCTATAGATATAAGTGACGATTTTGCTTATATTTTATAACACAGATTATCCAATTAATTAGTCCGAAAGTGAACGTCAATGCGTGACTTGAGTTCAAACTCGATTACTACGATGGCACACACCAGCCCGTTAGCCACTATGCCACGGAGACTTCTCCAAGAAATCAGGGATTCGCATTCGTATACGGTAGTTATCTGCATTATAGCTCCAGAATTAGGATTATTGAAATATGAACACCAGCACATCGTAAAATTGATTTTTGCGATTGCCAATATGGAGGCGCGTGGTGTGATGGTTAGAGTTGTAGGAAATGGACTCGTCAATCCGAGTTCAAATCCTGGAGGAATGTTGCAAAATGGGTATATTCCTGACTTTTGTGAGCTAGGACTACTAATGGAAGGAGGAGGAAGAAATGATAAAGGTTTAAAACAGGATGAACGATGGTTTGACCGTAGCGTGACCCCGAACGAAGAATTGAGTGGCAAGCGGAAGTCGGGTGTTGACCGCAAGCGGAAGTCGGGTGTTGACCGGAAGTCACGTGGTGACGTGGAACAACATAGAAAGCTATCAGCCTCTTTTTGCCGCCGCGGTCGTAGGGTACGGACCTGACCTTGGGTCCCTCATGAGAGCACAGTAATCTAGTAGTGTTCTCTCTCTCTTTCTCTCTGACTTTCCCCTCTCTGGTACGAGCCCACTATACGAGCACAATAATAAAGGCTGGCAGTTGTGACGACATGTTTCTCGTGTTATAATTTCTATCGGCACCATTTTGGCACGGTGAATTTGGAGGTACGTGGACGAGGCCCGCTACATAGTATACACCGCAGCCGCCGCCTTATGGTTATAGTTTTAGTACCAAGAAAGAAAAGGACTACGGTACATATATCGTTTTAGTGCCGTGAATATTACAACATAACATATATCGTTTTGGTGCCGTGACCAGTTTACATTTCACATTGTGCTAAAACCGATTGGGGTCGTCACTACTAGAATAGGCTCAGTTCTAATTAGTAATTTATTCCATTAATTTTTTTTCTTCATTTTTTTAGTAAAGAGGTTTACATAGAAACCCATGTCAATGTCGATGTGTTCAATGAACTGATCTTCCCAGCAAAACAAAATAAAGATGTCTCCGATGATATTTCATGAAATATTGCACACAGACGATAACGCATTTGTAGCAAACATTGCAATAGATATGCAGACACTAATTCAGAAATGCTCACCAGCAATATCTCGATTCAGTTTGAAAATCGATATAAACTCTCAATATAAACAACAACGAAAAAAAGTGATTATTTCTATCAACCTGTCAAAACCAGCAATATAATCAGCTAAATTTCGGTGATTGAAATGAACAACGAGTGTCTGGAACAATGTAAGATGTTCACCTCTCTTAGCACTACTGTCTCACAAAATACTTTTCCTCAACAACGATATAATATGTTAAATAAGAAAACAAAGTGTGGCATTCAGCAAACTATAGGAAAGCCAGTATAAGAAACTGAAGATTTTTTTGACTTCGACCAAATCCAGATTGATGCATATTAAAACTGTGGTCTGAAGACGACGTAAAGCAGTGTTACGATTTTTGTCGCCATTTTAGGCTGCAGGTGAGAACACTTTACAGTGGACATCCCATGTGTTAAGCTGGGGCTTATTCTTAGTGAAGAATCCTTTGTCACTTAGTTTGTCACTTAGTTTTGGGTAGAATCCTTTGGTTGTTCCTCAGTGTGTCCTAATGTTGGGTAGAATCCTTTAGTTGTCCCTCGGTGTCCTGAAGTGTTGGTTAACATTCTTTGGTTGAGCAAAGTCCTTGGATGCAGGTCCATTCGTCAATGTCGAACACGTGCAAATGAATGGCGTTTAAGATCGCGGATTAGATTGTTGACTGGCTGGCATGCAGAGTCTATACGTTTCAGTGGTAGACTACAGCAGACCTTATATCACCCAAAATATTCCAACGAGCACTTTCAAACGTCAGCCAGTGATCACTATATTTGAGAGAAAGGAGATGACTGAGTACCCCAGAAACCCACGATAACCGACCGCAATAGACATCACATGGCATGTCCAACCCTTTCCCACGCATTCTGCATGCAGTGACTCGTACCGGTTTTCCTACCGGTCGTGCACCTCATCACTGTTGTTTTCCCAAGGGACATTCACTTAAATTAAGAGGACACTCTTATTTAAATCGGACAACACTATAATGTAAAGGCGCTTGTCTGTTTGGATGATATGTTCTGGAAATTGTAGGGATATCATGAGATTTACTGATACTTTCCTGTCACCAGCTCCTTTCACGAGCTTCATATAGGGAGTCGTTTGATTTTTCCTTCCAGGGCATTCCCTTCCTTGTAAAACAGAATTTCAGATTCCCTAGATGTCACAGGCTACTGGTTTGGTTTATTTAATGTTATGGCATGTCAACCCTTGTTGGGTTATTTTATGCCAAAAATAGTTTGTTCTATTCATGCATGATGGGTTTTCAAATTCATTCTAAGTTCAATTTTTAATCACATTCTTTAAAACTAATTTTTTTTTCTCTATTTAATCCATAGATGGGACTCTAAAAGGTACTATTTCTTAGGCGGCTGCTCTACTGATTAAGCTAATCCGGCCCCTTAGATCTGTATGATAGAATCAAACTGAAGAAAATATAACTTGGAATTGTGTTGTTTCAGAAAAAAAAATGTAAATTCATAGGCGTTTTTAATTAGATCAATTTAGATTTAATAAAATGAAAAAAGAAGTGTAATTTTTGTAAAAACAAGAAAAACAAAACAAAACAAAAAAAACAACAATAATTTTGACGTTTCGGACAGTTGTCCTCATTTTTATTGTGGTATATGTAAACACAACGTTCAGGCCGTTCTGTCTCGTGCTTGTTTACATATTTACCAACCCCTCCGCACGAGCAGGATGCGACACAAGGTCAATTTCAGAAGCGGAGTTTATCAGGTTTTAATTCAGAGTTTTCATTCTCCTAAACTGGTTAACTAGCCAAGGTTAAAGAGCCTAGTCTTCCCTACTATTGACCCATAACTGGAGGGAGAGTAGTTGGATGCATACCTTTCTCAAAGGTATTAATGCTATGTGAAATGGAAACAGCCTCGTCCAGGATTTGAACTCGGGTCGATGCGTCCATTTCCTACAACTCTATCTATTATACCACGCACGTCATGTCTTGTTTAGATGTTTCCTGTTTACTTTAGACTACACTCCTTATCATACGATAACTTGAGGATACAGCGGCCTTATGACTAACCATTTCATCTGGGCAAACGCTAATTTACTTCCGGTAACAGGCAGGTCATACAATTAGTGGTAGTGCCATGATCACCAGTATATGATAACAGTATAGCAACATGTACGATTTTGTGGCCAGTAGAGCAGTATGCAACAACAGTCCAAATTATCAAAATTATTAAGATCAAGCCAAATCTTAAAAAATACAGACAAATAAAAACAGCAAATTAAAAAAAACAAAAACACCAAGGGATACCCAGGCTGATGTGTAAGAATGAATGAATGTGAAACAGTGAAACTTGTGCGTGATATATTTTAAGTAGGAAGGGGCTGCTGGAGGGTGCTATCCCAGGTAGTATTCAGTTACTTCACGAGAAGCAAGCCTCCTCTGAAGCCAGGTTGTGTTGCAGATTTATGTGAATCCTACTACTATTGATGTGGATGGGCTTTGTCTCTTTTGGAGTTCATTCACCATTTCACAGCTCTTGTTTTAGTGATGCTCGGTGTTCAAAAACACACCTCATCAGACAGGCATGCCTGATGGGTGTGCCAGTTTAGTCGACAGCAAACCGACCATGGAACAGGTAGTGTTGGATTGTTTCGGTATATAAGGTGTACTGAAGCCCACCACTAAACTTATATATTCTGCATGGGCGTATGGATTCAAACAGCCAATCGAATACGTGGTTAGTTAACTATTTAATCGCCGATCGATCAGTTGCTGGTATTTGACACGGAGGAACGGACCTGCAACGGATTAGTTAAATCCAAATGATTCTAGCCAACATTAAGTAACAACAAGGAACAACCAAAGGATTCCACCCAACACTAAGGAACACCGAGGAACAACCAAAGGATTCTATCCAACACTAAGGAACATCTAGGAACAACAAAAACAATCTACCTAATACTAAGTAACACCGAGGAACAAATAAATGATTCTACCCAACACTAAGGAACACTGAGAAACAACCAAATGATTCTACCTAACACTAAGGAACACCGAGGAACAACCAAAGGATTCTACCTAACACTAAGGAACACCGAGGAAGAACCAAATGATTCTACCCAACACTAAGGAACATCGGGGAACAACCAAACCATTCTACCTAACACTAAAGAACAACCAAGGATTCTTCAGTAAGGAACACAAGGGATTTCCACTGTGCTCTCACATGCATCCTAAAACCGTGACAAAAATCTTAACAGGTAGTAATAGTTTACATGGTACTATTAGCTGGTACGAAAGAAGCCCTGTATTATCCTGACTTGACCTCAGATGTGTAAGAATACAGCATAACGAAATATGAAGAGACGAGGAAGTGACGTGGGAAATCAACAAATGACAAAGCGGAGATTTATTTGAGAAGTAATTACTATTTTGACCCATACATAACAAATAACTATAAACAGAAATCTAGCCTTCAGCTTATTTCCTGGTGGGTAAGAACAAAAGCGCTTATCTGTTTACATAGCAGAAAACCAAAGAAAAAAAAAGGAACTGATTAAAAATATGAACTAAAAATATCGGCTAATTATCGGATTTACATAAACATTCCGGTAACTAAAAAAACATAAAAAAGGATGAAGAAAAAAAAAAGAAATATTTTAAACGGAGATTGCACTCAAACTGTTGAAGTCAACAAGTTTCTTTTTTTTTAATTAATTTAGATACTTTTTAAATAAATCAATGATATGTAAAAGGATATTTTGACATCTTTTAATGATGATTTATTGAATCTATGCTTTGCATTAACTTTTTTTTTCAACAGAACTTATGAAGATTCTTCCAATCTTTAAACGTGAGAGTACTACGATATGTTTTGTAACACTCCACTTAAGCCCTTACTTAGGCTGGACGGGCGGTCGGAAGGGTCCCCTCCGATCAATCGGCTGGTTATATCAAGCCCTTGCACCTATATGATTGCCCCAACCCTATTGCTCTTATGGCAAGCGCAACCTCCCCCTTATTATATGGGTGCTAGAAGGCGGTGGCTGAGGGTTTTCATGTCATGGAAATGACGTTAAACTCTCTGATGGTGAGGTTCCAGTTTTGGAGGTTTGGGGAATGTGGAGCACCCCTTTATCACCATTGGTCCCTGGTCAACTTTGAACCGGAGTGATAGTACCTGTTAGGGTCCCATCTATGGGTTAGAAAGAAAAAATCTTGAGTTTATAAAAAAATTGAATATCCATTAAGAATGAATATATTTCAAAACTTTCTTGGCATTAAATGACCCACTGAGGTTGATATGCTGTTAAATAAACCAAACCAAAACGCACCAAAGTGTGATATGTTTGCACTACTTGGACTTTAATTAAATGCCTGGAGAAAAAAGACTAGATCGTAATTACACAAGGATGCTATGTACTGCTTTGTGCAAATCCCGGTGTGCTGGTTGGTTGGATTTTACGGCATGTCAACCCATGTAAGGTTATCTTGTGCTCAAGACGTTTTGTTTTATTCATTCTTGATGGGTATCCAATTTTCTTTTTAAACTCACTTCTAAATTCAATCTTTTAAACACGTTTTTAAAACTTATTCTTTCTATTTAACCAACAGATCAGACCCTAACAGGTATTACCACTAGGGGTCAGATGGGATCTGAAGAGTTATGGCGATGAAGGGGTACTCCACACTCCCCAGAGCTCCAGAATGGGAACTATTAAATGCATATATACCGATATACTGCGACATCCATGTAAACGAGTTTGAAATACAGTCAGGCTAATACGTTCACTTTCGAATTGATACCCTTTGGAAAGGTATGAACCCTCTCATCTACTGTTCTTCTACAAGGATGGAATTGGTAGTTGATGGCCTACAAAAGTCGATATGTCAGTAAACTTGAAAACAAACCAATCCAATGATAATGGCGATATTATCTCAAACTCGTCCCTCTTCCAACTTTATTGAATTCATTAGGGAAACTGATCCTAATCAAAATAGTGAAGTCATTATTTAGAAGATCTTATTTTTAGTGATAGTGTTGTATTGTCTCTTGTTCTCTAAGCTGGTTACCGCTCTCACCCCGATATTGTCTTCTCGACCAGTTGTCACTTCCCGCAACGTCGTTTTTTGGCGTGACCCCTCGCTGTTTTTAGCTCTTACTGGTGCGATAATTAACGAAGACATTTTTCGAGTTCACACATATTTTTTTGATAAGTGAAAGAATAAATTAAAAGGAGTAGTCGGTTGAAAAAGGTGATCAGTAATGAAATTGAATATTTGACGCAGTGCTATTTATTTTGAGTTGTATATAATGTCAATAATTTTCGATATGGGACGTGGTGTTTAAATGAAGGAGTATGCAATGTCTATAATTATCTAGATATCCGGTATCTGCTATTCTGTATCGGTTCTTCGAGTCTAGAATTACTTGGGATCTTGAGATGTACTTGAGTCCGTTGGCAGTTCTTAATAACGAACACAAGAATGTGTTGTTTTTCTCAGAGCTCTTATATTTTCTTCTAAACACAAGAAAAAATGCCTTGGAGGATAGACTGCATCTTCCGACTGTTCTCCTCAAACACTCAGCCCAGACTCTCGCGTTAGACCACACCGAAAACTTCGAACCGCCCCCTACTATTAGTTCTCCTTTTCATTCTGTTGGCACTTTCCGACCAATCAGAAGCAAATAGGTCAGCATTTCACACGTGATCCCAAATTCTAGTTAATTACATTAATAATGTATAACTAAACTTTGGGTTTTCCACACTTCAACCCCCCATTATTTTACATTATTATCAAATCTACAAACAAACATTTTACCGAGAGTAAAGGCATGGACCCTGTCGCCCCCCAGCTACTGTCTAACTAGTGCCACTATCATTCTTTTACAAATGTGTCTTTGGCATTAAATACATAAAAAAGGATGATATTCAATTAAACAAAAAAACAAACAACAAAAACAACAACAAAAAACAACAACAAAAAAAACAGACCAAAGCTAAGACCATTGAATAAATAATTGGTGAAAAATAATTTGGTACAAATATCTTTTTTTAATTTTGATGTTTCGGACAGTTAATCTCATCTTTATTGCCGTATTTATAAACACGACGTTTCAGCCGCTGTATGCTACGGCTTTCCGTAGGTGTTCCCTACGTATCCGAGTATAGTATTTTATTTTATTTTCTAAATGATCATGATTCTTCTCATGACACATGTTGGAATGAAAGGCGTGCAAAAACAATGACGTCATTATTTGAATAACAACTTCATAAATCTTCGACGCCTGTTAGGTCAACAGTCAAACTATTAAAACTCATTTCTCAGGTTGGGTCATATCTATACTCGGATACACAGGTTTTGTGTCATTAAAGTGAATAAGAAAAAAGTCTTTAGCAAACAATCAATGATTCACTCAGCTTTAGTATGATTATATATACTAGCAAATATATGCACCCTCCGGGTGCAAGTATTTAAGTTTTAATGTAATAAAATATTATATCAAATTAGAAAGGCTAATGAAACTAAATAAGAATGCAGATAAAAAGATTTGAAACAGAGGGGAGGTATAATCGAAAAATAGAACAACTGAAACTTACTCTTCCATCATTCTCGTCTTTCATTGTTATTTTTTCTAATTTAAGTATTTAGTTAAAAAAGGAAGTAAAGAATAAAATGACAGTTATTTTTTCTTGTTAATGGATTTCATTTAAGATTCGTTGAAGAGATTTTTGCTTATATTCATTAAAGTAAAACTAAACAGTTAGAAATCAATAATACTAAGCACATATTTATTAAAATCAAATTTGTAATATCAATATGCAAATTAACATTCCCATTCACATTGTAAACCACTATTTTGTTGTATACATAAATATAATTGCATGTTGTTAGAATGTAGATATGGTTAACAGTATTAATAATGTTGAACAATTTTATCAATAATTGAGGTTTAAATAAAAATAAAATCATTGAGAAAGGGACGTTAATAACTAAGGGAATTGTGTCTTGAGTAGTAATATAGTTTCGGTTACAGACAGAAAAACACACAATCTCCATTATATATATATATATATATATATATATATATATATATATATTACATGTCACTCATGTAAGGTTCAGACCATGATTGCATAGAGGTGACACTGTCAATAACCATGTACCATTGAGTGAATGTTAACGCTAATTTAACTTAGATATAAATGATCTACCAATGATAAGGAGCTCTGCTTTTCCTCCTGAATACTAGCAAAAACATGCTAAAGTATTTAAATTTTAATGTAATGAAATATAATAAATTAGCAAGACCAATGAAATTAACTAAGAACACATATAAAGGATTACACTTATTCTAAACATATTTCAATTGTTGTTCTTTATATAAATGAAGGAAGACCGGATGATACAGTGTCCAACACTTTGTGTTTATACATACCACAATAAAGATGGGGGCAACAGTCCGAAACATCAACATTATTGTTGTTTTTCTGGTTTTTTTTAACACTAATAATATTCATTTAGGTTTCTTTTTTTCTTTTTTCGTATATAGTTATACATTACACTTTAGATTATAGTATGAAAGTTTGTCTACATTATAAATTATTCAAGTGGAGATAACTCTCTTAAACCGACTGACCGATAAGACCAGTTTATCATTAGCTGTGAAAAAATTGTCTGTTTACATTTCAGGAGGTTGAAAATAAAGACTTGAGAATTTATTTTTTTATTTATTAATTTTTTGTTCGGGGCAAGAAAGATTTTTCTTTTTTAATCCAAGTCTAAAGAAATACAATTCGGGAGGCATTATCTTCAAACATAAAATCTATATAATAATACACTTGTACCTCCGTATGTCACTCCCCGTCGTCATCAAAGATAAATAATGGATCATTTTGTTTTGAATGATGAAATATGAAATTGTTCGAATACTAATTCCTGTCATAACCTCATATAAATAGTTAGGATCCCATATATGGCTTAAATAAAAGAAAAGATGAGGGTTTAAAATGCGTTTGAAAATTGAGATAAAAAAATTGAAACAAATTTAGTATAAATAGAACAAAATGTCTTCGAGATAAAATAACCCAACAAGGCTTGACATGCCATAGAATTTAACAAACCAGACGAAACCAAAATAGTTAAATCAATATTACTATACTTTTTACATATAGAACTATTTTTTTAAGTTCATGTGGCCAAACTATACATTTCATAGGGGCTTCAACTCCTGTGATTGTAAGATATATAACTTTAGCATGATCCAAGGGGTCCATCTGTTGCATAGCGCGTCGTCACTGTACTAAATTGCAATAGTTTTATCTTCGTTGTAAGGGATGACAATAACACCAAAGTTATCCTCCAGAAGTTTATTGAAATAAATTCAAGCTTCTTAACTACGAGAGAGAGGGTCAGTTTAATTAATATATTCAGTCTTTAGATTTTCGGTCCTTCGATTAAATTTCTGGGTGACAAGCTTTTTCAGTTGGTAAATATTAAGGCTAGCTTTTCCGACACCAACTACACGAGGTCCCGCTCGGCCAACTAACTCGCATCGACTCTAACGACTACTGAACCCGATCACCTCACTCTCTTTCCGGCTGACTGCCTCCGGGGCTAACTGGCGACTCCTGTTTCGAGCCCTCAGTTCTTTTATATTCATAGCTACTCCCACACATTTTTATCTCTTGATCTGATATGTTAAATTTCTTTGTTTGATAAAACCGGAAATTCATATTTCCGTTTGTACAATATATAACACATTCCCTACGCAGCACCTGTCCTCGATTTAAAGGGGTAAGGCTGGGTTTATTGTCCAATGCCTAAGGGGCTTAAAAAGAGGAATACTGGCGGGATATACGCAATTTTTAACATTGGCCAACCGCATAAGCTTCGGTTTGTGAGTGGCTCTTCACAATCATCAGACATTGTGTTCAATTGATATGATAGGATGTCAGTAAATAGCTACAACAATTCTGACACGGCTAAAGCTTGGAATAATTTCCATTTTAAATGACTCCTGTATACGTATATACTTGGAGACAAACAAAAACCGGTGCAAAATCGGATAAAATACGAAAACAAAAACGACCTTTATTTCATTTGATACATTAAGAAAAAATAATTCCAACAGCCATACAACAGTACTGGTACGGCTAAAGGTTGGAAGAATTTACATTTTTATATCTGTAAGATTATACTATGTATATATTAATACTGGTGTTCCTTCATTGTACGACTGTCTTTTAATGAGTGCCGTTAGCTCCGTTAAATAATGGACCATTCTGTTTTTGTTATGAATAAAGAAACATAAGAAAAATATTCTACAGAAAAATATAATGATAAAGAAAGAGAGTAGGGAAAATATAGAGTGAGGAGGTGAGCGCGTAGATGATAACGCTAATCTGTTTCAATCCAACATAATGAAAAGGTGAAAAGAAAATGAAAAACGTGACAGAGTGATAAATCGATTATTATACGTTCTACATATATTGAATAATTTGCAATAGTAAGTAAACATATCAAACCTCATAATAATTAAATCATTGTAATGTGGTATATCCAAAGGTCCTTCTAGTATAACATAACTACGCTTGAATACGTATTCACTTAGCGACAAACAACTAACTTAAAATCTGATAGATCATCAAAACATCAACATCTTTATTTCATTTCATACATTAAACAATATTAATTCCAGCAACCATACAGCAGTACTGTCACAGCTACATATTGGTTGAATATCCATTTTTGGTACAAATGCAATACAACACGCAAGAGTTATTATCATTAGAATCGTATTTTACGTATAAATAGCATTAGATTACAGAGTAGCTTAAACCTAACCTAACTCTAACACTAACGCTAATCCTAATCCCTAACCTAACTCTAACAGTTATCTAACTCTAGCGTTTCAAATGTTTTGGGTATTTCCGTGTAACTGTAATGAATGTAATGGTTTTTATATGTAATCTAATGGTATCATCTGCTGCGCTGTTCTGAATTAGTACGCCATTTTTTTTATCTAAAAGATTGTAGTATACAACATAATGGAATTGACTCTCATCGATTTGGACGCATGAGGGTTCATCCAATGAACAACATACACAATTTGTTTGTAGTGGTGAAGGCTTGTGTTTGGGCCATCCGCACTTTTTTGCACTGTCGATGGGAAGGAATTGATGCACAATAAATGCTACAAACCAAACCAAAGACTGACCTCAGGTTTTTCAAATTCAGAGTTTTTACCTGGTTACCAGTCTGTCCTACTATTTCACTCATAGCTGGAGGGAAAATATATGGATGCATACCTTTTCCAAGGGTATTGGAGCTAAGTGAAATGCAAACAGCCTTGTCTAGGATTTGAACTCGGGTCGATGAGTTGATTTTTCTACGACTCAAAACATTATACCACACTCCTCCATAAATGACGCCTGTATACGTATACACTTGGAGACAAACAAAAACTGACATAAAATCGGATGAAATATCAAAACATCAACGACCTTTATTTCATTTGATACATTAAGCAACATTAATTCCGTCACCAGAATGTCTCAAAAAGAGCAACTTTAATTTAGTCTTGAGTCTTTCGTACTGATTCCATAAAAATCGTATTTGTTAAACATTTGTGTTCTTCACCACAAGATAATCACTTGAGTCGGTAATCTGACACGGCAGCTTGATTCATTCATCAAGCAAACCTAATAGTAATGAAGACGCCGAGACCGTTATGATATATGATAAGATTTGTCTATTTTATTATCCAATAAAAATTTCCCGATTTAAGCAGGCATCAGGAGGGAGACAGAAATGTGAAGAATTGAAATAAACAAAGTATTCATTCACCCTGTAGCAAAAAAATCTGTTTTCTGGTTTCTCTATGTCCTCCTTCTCATCAACAATATAAATTGAATAATTTTATAACATTGTTTATTTATCTTCTTTCTTTAAGTCTCCTAGATAAATCCTGCACTGATTTTGTTGGTGGGTTGATTGGATTTTAGTGTATATCAACCCTTGTCGGGGTATTTTATGCTTAAGACAATTATTTTATTTATTCTGGATGATATTCAATGTTCTTTCAAACTCAATTTTTAAATATGTACAAGGTGTGTCAGAAAAGTATCAAGATTTTTTCTACTTTTTTGACCCACCTATTATCCTGAAAACAAAATAATATTTCATAAATTTTTTCACTTTTATAATACAGCTTCAAACTTGCTACTTTTCGACACCTTGTATGCTGACAAACATGAATGGAACTTTTTTTCAGAATTCAAGCTGTGTCAAAAAGTACAAAAAATCTCGATACTTTTTTCATAAACCTTGAGAATATATATAATTATAAGTTTAGCAAAACTGTCTTTTTATATCTTATTGTATTAAAAGTGCAAATTGTTTTTCACAAATGAAAAAGGGGATTGTTGTTGTATTTATATCCTAATAACTAAAATCACACATTTTTGAAAGCAAACCCTAACTAACGATCGATTCATTCATACTAGTTGAGTCTTCAAATGTTTAAAAAACTTATTTTTAAACACATTTTTAAACTCATACTTTATATTTATTTAACGCATATATAGGACTCTAACAGGTACTGCCACTTCGGACCAGAGTGGAATGGCAATGAAGATGTGCTCCACACTCTCCAATGCTTCAGAATTGGAACCTCATTCCTAGATGCAGCTTAATGTCATAACTACGGCACTAAGTATCCAAACACAAAACAATTTGACTCATAGATGGGACGCTAACCGGTACTACCTATCCGAGTCAAAGTGGATATGAGAGTAAAGGCGATGAAGGAGTACGCCACACTCCCCAGAGCTCAAGAATAGAAACTTCACTATTAGATGCAGTTTAACTACATACCCAGGACACTACGACCGTCAACCAGAATTTTCTAACCCTTATATGATAAAAAGGTTAAGGTTTTGTCATAAGAAATAGGGTCGGGACAATATAGGTGCTAGGGCTTGACATGTCCTGCCGTTTGAATCTGGGGGACCACTCCGGTTGACAACTGGCCAAAGTAAAGAGCCAAAGTGGAGTGTTGCTGATTCACCAGGATTCTGTCCGTAAGTTTCATTTTATCATTTTATTTACCTCGTACCCCACTTTTACGGGTTAGGCACAAGGCCCTATTAATGTGGGACCACCCACAAACCGAAGCTCATGCGTGGCGGCTGAAAAATTGCGTCGATCCCATCGGCATTCCCCCTCAAGGGGGCGCCTCGGCGCTGGGCACAAAACCCCAGCCCTGCCCTTTAAATCAAGGGGCATGTATTGCCGGGGGGTAGCCCCCTGGAATCGACGCTATTAACTTGTAAAGATCCAGGGCCGAAGCCACTGGACCCCCACCACGATGGGCGGGTGTAAGATTCATGGGTCGTCATGGGTCGTCATCCACGGCGAACTGGTGACCCCATTGGTAAGTAGTGTCTTATACATCTCTAGCCGACTGGACCGAAGACAGTTGTGTTGTTTAACCTTGCTTAGACAGTCAGTCTATGAGAAGGAAAACTCCTAATTCAATTCTGTAAAACTCGTTTAAAATTGACACATCCTACTCGTGTGGCAGGGTTTTGTAAATATATATAATATATATATATATATATATATATATATGTATGTGTGTGTGTGTGTGTGTGTGTGTGTGTGTGTGTCTGTCTGTCTGTCTGTCGGTCTTGCCTGTGTGTGTCTGTCAGAAAAACCACCCGCTGTAGAGATTTGAGTTTAAATTCTTGTAAAGTTATTTATATAATATTAAGAACATTCAGAATTATCAACTTTATGAATAATGTTAAAACTTTTTCAAAACTAAAAATTGATTTTTTATCAAAAAAAATTGAAGTAAATGTTTACAACATTTTCAAGATATTTTTCTGCAAAAAAACAAAACAAAACAAAACAAAATAAACAACAAAAATAAACTGTCTACATTATAGATTATTGAAATAGACAACTAAAAAAAAACTTTGTAAAATATAGAATTCAGTTAGTTTTACATCAATTTATGTTCTACTAATAAGTGTATATTCCTATATCTTTATCCAACAGTTTAAAACTTTACACTGCTAATAATTTATCTAATAAATTTAACCAATCCCTCTTCCAAGGTCAGAAGTATACACAAGATCTATTTTTAAGTAGAATACACCGGGGCCGGTTTATACAGTCGATAGAGCATACACCTTTGAACCACAAGGTTCTGGTTTCGATACCGTATAGCACATCATGAATCTGTGAGTGGAAGTGGAAAGTTCATGGTAAGTATTGCACTCCACCTCAGACACTAAAACAATGACGCTATTTAAAAAGTTGATAGACCTCTCACCATCCGGCGGATACCGACAAAAACCAATCCGACGACTTTTCTTGACTATTTCTCTGATTTTTTTTAGATAAGGGTTGATAATTAGTATTATTTGGATTATTCGGACTTTTGTTCTCATCTTTATTGTTATCAGTACAACGTTTCGACCGACGTGTTCTTCGGCCTTCTTCAGGCATTTCTTGTCGGACTTGGGAACCTTCTTATCGTAATCAGGAGCCATAACGGAGCTTTGAAACCAAACCTTTTATTCAATCCATGGGGGTACCCTGTTCTCACTCCGCTGACCATAGCCGGGGTACAGGTGTTAAGCTGTTGTTAATTATTATTCTGTTACTTACTGCTGCCACTGACCAGGATTGAATCTGCAGCCTAGAGTTTAACTGTCTCTTAGAACTGTCTTAACCGACACCTTTAATCCACTACGCTATAGGTCCAATTGGACTTTTCTTTACTACATCTGGTTTGGATTCAGAGTTTTTGGTCTCCTACACTGGTTGTAAAGAAGAGATAGATTCCTAAACGCAAAACAGCCTCGTCGAAATTTCGAACTCAGGTCATCGGTACATTTCTTCTAAAAATAACTGTTATGCTGAGTGCATTTGCTATCTATAGACCTATCGGCTGGGAATTTAGAATACACCGACTGTACCTCTGCAGAAAGGTAAGCCCCCTTTAATGTGGCTACCTGTTGGCCGTGATTGGCGACCCGTGATGCTTCAGGACGAAACCCTGGTGGTTGAGCAGTTATGACATGCAACACTTTGGTTTAACTCTTCCTCAGGCGAGACGGCTGGTTGGAGAGGCCCTCTCCACTGGTCTAGTCAAACCCTAGCACCTCAATGATTGTCCCAACGCTATTACCCTTACGGTAAGCCCCAACCATTTTATCATAAATGTGCTAGAAGGCGGTGGCTGGGTATGAGTTAAATTCTATCTGATGGTTGAGTTCCTATTCTGGATCCCTGAGAAATGTAGAGTCCCTTTTTATCACCCTTACTCTAGGTTCACTCTGACCCGAAGTGGTATACATGTAGGGTCCTATCTTATAGGTTAAATAGAAATAATTAGTTTTGAGGAAAAGTTTTAAAAAGAATTTAGGGAAAAAATTGAGTAGCCATCAAGAATGAATACAAACAGAACGTCTTTGGCATAAAATAACCCAAGAAGAGTGGGCAAGCCGTAAAGTCCAACCAACCAACGAACGGGTTATCTAATGGTAATCCGGAAATTGAGTGAGATCTATTTTGCCAAACTATCAAAATTCTTCTATCGTCGTTGCTTCATGCAACAACCCAATCAAATCTCTAGATTCTAATTCATTCACCTCGGTTTGTACTATTTTGGAACCGTACCAAGGGCGCCAACTATTACGGACACGACTCTAACCTTCTTGTTCCGCAGAATTGTAACTTACTGGAGAGGATCCTGGTATTTTTCCAATTTCGCTTTTCGTTCGGTCCAACTTGTCGCCCACTGCTAACGGCTACATCCATAATTTTCCTGATTCTCAATTCCCACTTTACGACTGAAAGATCCGAATTCTCGTTGGAAATGGTCGGTGAGGATTACTTTATTATAATTTGTATCGATATTGATACTGTTGCTACCTTTGTGCAATAAAATATATTCGGGGAAATCAATATTTATATATATGTGCATTAATAGTGCTAGCAGGCCTGTGGATATTACCACAGTATGATGATTTAATTATTACAACGTCTGATATGTTTACTTCAGAGTATTGCTAAATAGTTCATATGTAAAAGTAATGAAAATTTTGATTTAATTCTGCTCTAAGTCCTTTTTCTTTCTTTCCTTTTTCTTTAATTGTGTTGTATTGAAATAGATTTGCGTTACCGTTCCATGCGCTCACGTTCTCTCTATCTTTCCTCTAATCTCTTTCTTTCTTTCTTATTATACTTTTTTCTGTGTAGCATGCCATTTTACTTCACTTTCTTTTTTTTTATATAAAACGGAATCGTCCGTGAGGTAGTCAAGCTCATGAACAATAACATATCAGACGTTGTAATAATAAATCATCATACTGTGGTAAATTCCACAGGTCCTGCTGCACTAGTTTAATGCAACATTATATTATAATTATTGATTTCCCCGATATATTTATTGCACCAAAGGTAGCAACAGTATAATATCGATACAAAATTAATAATAAAGTAATCCTCACCGACCATTCCAACGAGAATTTCGGATCTTTCAGTCGTAAAGTGGGAATGAGAATCAGGAAAATTATGGATGTAGCCGTAGCAGTGGGCCGACAAGTTGGAACCGAAACGAAAAAGCCGAAATTGGAAAAATACCAGGATCCTCTCCAGTAAGTTACAATTCTGCGGAACAGAAGGTTAGAGTCGTGTCCGTAATAGTTGGCGCCCTTGGGTACGGTTCCAAATAGTACACCGAGGGTGAATGAATTTAGAATCTAGAGATTTGATTGGGTTGTTGCATGAAGCAACGACGATGAAAAGAATTTTTGATGTTTGGCAAAAATAAGATCTCACTCAATTTCCAGGGATTTACCCATTAGATAACCCGTTCGTTGGTTGGTTGGACTTTAAGCGTCTTGCCCACTCTTCTTGGGTTATTTTATGCCAAAGACGTTCTGTTGTATTCATTCTTGAATGGCTACTGCAATTTTCCCTAAATTCTTTTAAAAAGCTTTTCCTCAAACTAATTATTTCTATTTAACCTATAGATAGGACCCTTTACATGTATTACCACTTTCGGGTCAGAGTGAACCTAGAGTAAGGGTGATAAAAAGGGACTCTACATTTTCTCAGGGATCCAAATAGGAAATCAAACCATCAGATAGAATTTAACATCATACCCAGCCACCGCCTTCTAGCACTTTATGATAAAATGGTTGGGGCTTACCGTAAGGGTAATAGCGTTGGGACATCATTGAGGTTGCTAGGGTTTGACTAGACCAGTGGAGAGGGCCTCTCCAACCAGCCGTCTCGCCCTGAGGAAGAGTTAAACCAAAAGTGTTGCATGTTCAATAACTGCTCAACCACCAGGGTTTCGTCCTGAAGCATCACGGGTCGCCAATCACGGCAACAGGTAGCCACATTAAAGGGGGCTTACCTTTCTGCAGAGGTACAGTCGGTGTATTCTAAATTCCCAGCCGATAGGTCTTATAGATAGCAAATGCCACTCAGCATACAGTTATTTTTAGAAAGAATGGAACCGATGACCTGAGTTCGAAATTTCGACGAAGGGCTGTTTTGCGTTTAGGAATCTATCTCTTCTTACAACCAGTGTAGGAGACCAAAAAACTCTGAATCCAAAACAGATGTAGTAAAGAAAAGTCCAATTGGACCTATAGCGTAGTGGATAAAGGTGTCGTTAGACAGTTCTAAGAGACAGTTAACTCTAGGCTGCAGATTCAATCCTGGTCAGTGCAGCAGTAAACAGAATAATAATTAAACACAGCTTAACACCTGTTACCCCGGCTATGGTCAGCGGAGTGAGAAGCAGGGTACCCCCATGGATTGAATAAAAGGTTTTGGTTTCAAAGCTCCGTTATGGCTCCTGATTACGATAAAAGGTTCCCAAAGTCCGCAAGAAATGCCTGAAGAAAGCCGAAAGAACACGTCGGTCGAAACGTTGTACAGATAACAATAAAAGATTGAAAAAAAGTCCGAATAATCCAAATAATACTAATTATCAACCCTTATCTAAAAAAAATCAGAGAAATAGTCAAGAAAAGTCGTCGGATTGGTTTTTTGTCGGGTATCCGCCGGGATGGTGAGAGTCCTATCAACTTTTTAAAATAGCGTCATTGTTTAGTGTCTGAGGTGGAGTGCAATACTTTACCATGAACTTTCCACTTCCACTCACAGATTCATGTGTGCTATAACGGTATCGAAACCAGAACCTTGTGGTTCAAAGGTGTATGCTCTATCGACTGTATAAACGCGGCCCCGGTGTTATTCTACTTAAAAAATAGATCTTGTGTATACTTCTGAACTTGGAAGAGGGATTGTTAAATTTATTAGATAAATTATTAGCAGTGTAAAGTTTTAAACTGTTGGATAAAGATATAGGAATATACACTTAAGTAGGAACATAAATTGATGTAAAACTAACTGATTCTCATATTTTACAAAGTTTTTTTTAGTTTGTTCTATTTCAATAATCTATAATGTAGACAGTTTAATTTGTGTTTTATTTTGTTTTGTTTTGTTTTGTTTTTTTTGCAGAATATTCTTGAAATGTTGTAAACATTTACTTCAATTTTTTTGATAAAAAATCAATTTTAGTTTTGAGAAAAGTTTTACATTATTCATAAAGTTGGATAATTCTGAATGTTCTTAATAATTATATAAATAACTTTACAAGATTTAAACTCAAAATCTCTACAGCGGGTGGTTTTTTCTGACAGACACCACACGGCAGACCGACAGCAGCAGACAGACACACACAACACACACACACACACACACACACACACACACATATATATTATATATATATATATATATATTATATATTAACAAACCCTGCACACGAGTAGGATGTGTCAATTTTTAAACAGAGTTTTACAGAATTGAATTAGGAGTTTTCCTTCTCATAGACTGACTGTCTAAGCAGGTTAAAACACACAACTGTCTTCGGTCCAGTCGGCTAGAGATGTATAAGACACTACTTACCAATGGGGTCACCAGTTCGCCGTGGATGAACGACCCATGACGACCCATGAATCTTACACCCGCCCATCGTGGTGGGGGTCCAGTGGCTTCGGCCCTGGATCTTTACAGTTAATAGCGTCGATTCCAGGGGCCTACCCCCCCGGCAATACATGCCCCTTGATTTAAAATGGCAGGGCTGGGTTTAGTGCCCAGCGCCCGAGGCGCCCCCTTTGAGGGGAATGCCGATGGGATCGACGCAATTTTTCAGCCGCCACGCATGAGCTTCGGTTTGTGGGTGGTCCCACAATTAATAGGGCCTTGTGCCTAACCCGTAAAGTGGGGTACGAGGTAAATAAAATGATAAAATGAAACTTACGGACGGAATCCTGGTGAATCAGCAACACTCCACTTTGTCTTCTTTACTTTGGCCAGTGTGGTCAACCGGAGTGGTCCCCCAGTCAAACGGCAGGACATGTGCAAGCCCTAGCACCTATATTGTCCCGACCCTATTGTTCTTATGACAAAACCTTAACCCTTTTTTATCATATAAGGGTTAGAACATGCTGGTTGACCGTCGATAGTGTCCTGGGTATGTAGTTAAACTTGGCTTAATAGTGAAGTTTCTATTCTTGAGCTCTGGGGAGTGTGGCGTACTCCCTTCATCGCCTTACTCTCATATACACTTTGACTCGGATAGGTAGTACCGGTTAGCGTCCATCTATGAGTCAAATTGTTTTTTGTGTTTGGATACTTAGTGCCGTAGTTATGACATTAAGCTGCATCTAGGAATGAGGTTCCAATTCTGAAGCATTGGAGAGTGTGGGAGCACATCTTCATTGCCAATTCCACTCTGGTCCGAAGTGGCAGTACCTGTTAGAGTCCTAATTATATGCGTTAAATAAATATAAAGTATGAGTTTAAAAATGTTGTTTAAAAATAAGTTTTTTAAACATTTGAAGCTCAACTAGTATGAATGAATCGATCGTTAGTTTAGGGTTTGCTTTCAAAAATGTGTGGATTTTAGTTATTAGGATATAAATACAACAACAATCCCCTTTTCATTTGTGAAAAACAATTTGCACTTTTAATACAATAAGATATAAAAAAGACAGTTTTGCTAAACTTATAATTATATATATTCTCAAGGTTTATGAAAAAAGTATCGAGATTTTTTGTACTTTTTGACACAGCTTGAATTCTGAAAAAAAGTTCCATTCACGTTTGTCAGCATACAAGGTGTGTCGAAAAGTAGCAAGTTTGAAGCTGTATTATAAAAGTGAAAAATTTATGAAATATTATTTTGTTTTCAGGATACAAGGTGGGTCAAAAAGTACAAAAAAAGCTTGATACTTTTCTGACACACCTTGTACATATTTAAAAATTGAGTTTGAAAGAACATTGAATATCATCCAGAATAAATAAATAATTTGTCTTAAGCATAAAATACCCCGACAAGGGTTGATATACACTAAAATCCAAACCAACCCACCAACAAAATCAGTGCAGGATTTATCTAGGAGACTTAAGAAAGAAGATAAATAAACAATGTTATAAAATTATTCAATTTATATTGTTGATGAGAAGGAGGACATAGAGAAACCAGAAACAGATTTTTTTTTGCTACAGGGTGAATGAATACTTTTGTTTATTTCAATTTCTTCACATTTCTGTCTCCCTCCTGATGCCTGCTTAAAATCGGGAAATTTTTATTGGATAAATAAAATAGACAAATCTTATCATATTCATAACGGTCTCGGCGTCTTCATTACTATTAGGTTTGCTTGAATGAATGAATCAGCTGCCTGTCAGATACGCGACTCAAGTGATTATCTTGGTTGGTGAAGAGACAACAAATGTGTTAACAAATACGATTTTTAATGGAATCAGTACGAAAGACTCAAGAAACTAAATCAAAGTTGCTCTTTTTGAGAGCCATTTGTGGTGACGAATTAATGTTTGCTTAATGTAATCAAATGAAATAAAGGTCGTTGATTGTTTTGGATATTTTCATCAGCGATTGTTATGTCAGTTTTTGTTTGTCTCGCAAGTTCATAACGTAATAGCAGGCGTCATTTATGGAGCGTGTGGCTAATGTTTTGAAGTCGTAGAAAAATCACTCATCGACCCGAGTTCAAATCTCTAGACAAGGCTGTTTGCATTCACTTAGCTACAATACGCCTTGGGAAAAGGTATGGCATCCATATATTTTCCTCCACTATGAGTGAAATAGTGGAAGACTGGTAACCAGGTAAAAACTCTGAATTTTGAAAAACCTAGGTGCAGTTCTTTGGTTTGGTTTGTAGCATTTATTGTGCATCAATTCTTCCCATCGACAGTGCAAGAAAAGTGCGGAATGGCCTCAAACACAAGCCTTCACGCACTACAAACAAATTGTGTATGGTTGTTTCATTGGATGAACCGCTCATGCGTCCAAATCGATGAGAGTCAATTCCATTTATGTTTGTATATACAATCTTTTAGATAAAAAAAAATGCGGGTACTATTCAGAAACAGGCGCGCATTCAGAGATACGCAATTAGATTTACGTATAAGAACCAATTACATTTCATTACAGTTCCGTGAAATACCCAAACATTTGAAACGTAGGGTTAAGATAATGTTAGAGTTAGTGTTAGGGATAGGGTTTAGCCGTCAGTGTTAGAGTAAGGGTAGGTTTAAGCTACTCTGTAAATCTAATGCTATTTATACGTAAAATGCGATTCTAAATGATATATCTCGTTGGCCGTGTTGTATTGCATTTGTACCAAAAAATGGGATATTCAACCATAGTGTAGCTGTGACAGTACTGCTGTATGGTTGCTGGAATTTAATATTGTTTAATGTATGGAAATGAATAAAGATGTTGATTGTTTTGATGTTCTTATTTCAGATTTTATGTTTAGTTTGTTTGTCGCTAAGTGAATACGTATTCAAGCGTAAGTTATGTTATACTAGAAGGACTGTGGATATACCACAATTACAATAATTTAATTATGTATGAGGTTTGATATGTTTACTTACTATTGCAAATTATTCAATATATGTAGAAACGTATAATAATCGATTTACCACTCTGTCAGCGGTTTTTCAATTTTCTTTTCACCTTTTCAATTAATGTTGGATTGAAACAGATTAGTTCGTTATCGCATCTACGCGCTCAACCTCCTCACTCTATAATTTTCCGCCTACTCTCTTTTCCTTTTCTCATTATATTTTTTCTGTAGAATATTTTTCTTATGTTTTCTTATCATAACAAAAAAAAGAATGCTCGCATTATTTAAAGCGGAGCTAACCGCACTGCATTAAAAGACAGTCGTACAATGAAGGAACAGCCAGTATCAATATTATACCATAGTATAATCTTACAGATATTAAAAATGTAAATTCTTCCAACCTTTTGCCGTATCGCAGTAACTGTTGTATTGGCGTTGGAAATTTTTCTATGTATCAAATGAAATAAAGGTCCGTTTTTGTTTTCAGTAATTTATCCGATTTTGGCTACCGGTTTTTGTTTGTCCTCCAAGTATATACGTATACAGGAGTCATTTAAAATGGAAATCATTCCATTAGCTTTATCACGTGTCCGAAAGTTGGTTTGTAGCTATTTACTGACATCCTATCATATCATTTGAACACAATGTCTGATGATTGTGAGAGGAGCCACTCACAACCGAAGGCTTATGCGGTTGGCCAATGTTTAAAAATTGGCGTATTCCGCCAGTATTCCTCTTTGAAGCCCCTTTTTAGGCATTGGAACATAACCCATGCCTTACCCCTTTAAATAGAGGACAGGTTGCCTTCCTAGGGAAAATGTGTTATATATTGTACAAAACGGAATATGCAATTTCGGTTTATTAATCAAACAAAGAAATTTAACAATCTTCCGTTAGTCAGTCAAGAGATAAAAAATGTGTGGGAGTAGCTTATGAATATAAAAGAACTGAAGGCTCGAGAACAAGGAGTGCGTCCGTTAGGCCCGCGGAGGCAGTTCAGCCGGAAAGGAGCAGTGAGGCGCTGGATCGGGTTCAGTAGTCGTTAGAGTCGATGCGAGTTAGTTGGGCCGAGCTGGGACCCTCGTGGTAGTTGGTGGTCGGAAAAAGCTGCTTAACTATTTACCAAACTGAAAAAGCTTGTCACCCAGAAATTTAAATCGAAGGACCGAAAGATCTAAAGACTGAATATATAATTAAACTGACCCTCTCTCTTCGTAGTTAAGAAGCTTGAATTTTTTCAATAACTTCTGGAGGAATAACCTTTGGTGTTATTGTCATCCCTTACAACGAAGATAAAACTATTGCAATTTTAGTACAGTGACGACGCGCTATGCAAACAGATGGGACCCCTTGGATCAATGCTAAAGTTATATATCTTACATGCACAGGAGTTGAA
>CM042152.1:39469935-39481561 GCA_023376005.1 Doryteuthis pealeii | reverse complement strand
GATGAAGCATTATGCACTTTAATAAATATCTCGAAATGCCCTCGATTCACAATTTTCATTCTATCAACCAGGGTTTTTTTTAATTATTTATATTTCATATTTTTAAAACTATTTTTGGGAAAGAAAAATTCTCGTACCATTCTACTTTTTATCATAAAACTCTTACGTTCTTTTTGAAAACTGTTCATCCTCACATAAACCCCTTACCTACCAATGCCGAGTATCACACTCAGTCTGGTCCCATAACCTAGCCTTAGTTATGTGAAACTACTTAAGTAGTTATTGCTATTTAACCCATAGATGGGACTCTAACAGATACTACACCCCAGCCTCAGGGTGGGACCTGGGGAGTAATCGTGATGAAGGGGTTCTCTACACTCCCAGGGCTCCGGAATTGGAACTCAACCGTCTCATTTCCGGGAAGCCTCACGGTGTTACATATATTATTATTATTATTATTTATTATTATTATTATATTATATTATTATTAATTATTATGTTTTCACACTTGCCTAGCCGGTGGTTCACTAGAAACTGAGTGATAATTATTATTATTTCACTCCTTGAGAGTTTTCACACCCGTTCTTAGCTGGGAATGAGTGGTAGTAAGTCTCCTCCGGTCTCTAGAGACACTTCTGAGTATTCTAGCCGATCTTAACAATACTGCTGCTTGTGTATAATAACCATACTAAGTTCTAAAATACCGTCGAATTGGTAAGACAAGGCAACAAGTAGCTGTAACTCAATACAGATCTAACCGCAAGAGTGCCAGAGTATTTATCAAGCCTATAACTCAATAGAAAACAAGCAGCCAATCAGGACTCAAGGAATGGAATCAACCCAAATACATGAATGGACTATTCTAGAGTTCCATAAGTACCAGCTGTCTCGTGCATTAGATCAAGTTGTGCTTAGCTAGTTGCTGTTTGTCTAAACCAACAGACTGACTGACTTCAATAGTTTGGATGGCCCTCAAATCTTCCTCTGATTTACAATTCATCCAGACTCTATTTTCTAACTCCTTGACGGGCGTTCCAAGGGCATCAAAATTACAATTGGTGTTTTACAGATTTTTCAGTTCTCTTGGCAAGGTCCAAGTATTTTGAACTATCTTTCTTTTTCCTTTCATTATTTTTATCTTATCCGCTTCTCCTAAGCCTTCTCGGTTTCGTCGTTGGTCATACTGAGATCTCTTGGGCTCATTTTTTTCATCGTCTCGGGTCGTTCCAGAACGTATCTCTCCGCATCCATCTTTGTTATTATGAACAAGGGAGACATATTCTGTTTTTGATAAAAAAATCTTTAATTCAATTTACCCGGACCCAAAAGTGTAACGCCACGTGGAGAAGAAATGCAAAACACAGTTTTGCGCCACGCCCTAAAGGCCGTCTTCAACTCACTCTATCAACTTTCTTCACACTGTCAAGTCACGTGACTCCGTGGATCTTCCTCGCCACCCGTCTCTGACATCGGGGGGTGGTGTAATGGCTATCAGAGGAAAAAAATGGGTGTTGCCCTGTTTCATCTGGATGGTGGTATGCTTCCTTTGGGCTATCTTCGGGGTATGGAATCCTACCTCCCTCCGCTTGTTAGTAAGACAGACTGGACTGGTTTTTATATATATATAATATATATATATTTTATATATATGAATAAAAGAAAATTGATGTAGACTGTTATGGTTGTTTTCACGTTTGACCCAAACTTTTAGTGGCGTAGTGTCTGGTGTGACTCACACGATAAGGCGAGTTCCCGAATTCCAACTGGCTTATAACGTTTACTTTCGGACTTTTTATACATTTCGCACCAATATCAGGGTCAGAAGTGTTTTGGGATGGATTCGTGGTTGTTTTAGGAAAGGACAATTTGAAGATATTAATAATTGTACATTGTTTACTCTTCTGTGTAGAATTATTGTTAAATGCAATAAAATTGGCTTATCTATTAATCATGTAACAAAGGATCTGACCAGCAGGTGAGGTGCCCCACGAACTTGAATCTTTATTTCGACGCATGAGGTTCATCCAATGAACAACATACAACAGTGTTTTTGTTTATAGCGGTGAAGGCTTGTGTTTGACCATCCGCACTTTTTTTGCAATGTCGATAGGAAGGAATTGATGCACATGAAATGCCACAAACCCAATCAATGACTGACCTCAGGTTTTTCAAATTCAGAGTTTTTTTCCTTTTCCTAGACTGGTTACCTATCCAAGGTTAAAGAGCCCAGTCTGCCCTACTATTTCACCTATAGCTGGATGGAAAATATATGTATTCATACCTTTTCCAAGGGTATTGGAGCTAAGTGAAATGCAAACAGCCTTGTCTAGGATTTGAACTCGGGTCGATGGGTTGATTTTTCTACGACTCAAAACATTATACCACACTCCTCCATAATGACGCCTGTATACGTATACACTTGGAGACAAACAAAAACTGACATAAAATCGGATGAAATATCAAAACATCAACGACCTTTATTTCATTTGATACATTAAGCAACATTAATTCCGTCACCCAGAATGTCTCAAAAAGAGCAACTTTAATTTAGTCTTGAGTCTTTCGTACTGATTCCATAAAAATCGTATTTGTTAAACATTTGTGTTTCTTCACCACAAGATAATCACTTGAGTCGGTAATCTGACACGGCAGCTTGATTCATTCATCAAGCAAACCTAATAGTAATGAAGACGCCGAGACCGTTATGATATATGATAAGATTTGTCTATTTTATTATCCTTCCCGATTTAAGCAGGCATCAGGAGGGAGACAGAAATGTGAAGAATTGAAATAAACAAAGTATTCATTCACCCTGTAGCAAAAAAATCTGTTTTCTGGTTTCTCTATGTCCTCCTTCTCATCAACAATATAAATTGAATAATTTTATAACATTGTTTATTTATCTTCTTTCTTTAAGTCTCCTAGATAAATCCTGCACTGATTTTGTTGGTGGGTTGATTGGATTTTAGTGTATATCAACCCTTGTCGGGGTATTTTATGCGTAAGACAATTATTTTATTTATTCTGGATGATATTCAATGTTCTTTCAAACTCAATTTTTAAATATATACAAGGTGTGTCAGAAAAGTATCAAGATTTTTTCTACTTTTTGACCCACCTATTATCCTGAAAACAAAATAATATTTCATAAATTCTTCACTTTTATAATACAGCTTCAAACTTGCTACTTTTCGACACCTTGTATGCTGACAAACATGAATGGAACTTTTTTTCAGAATTCAAGCTGTGTCAAAAGTACAAAAAATCTCGATACTTTTTTCATAAACCTTGAGAATATATATAATTATAAGTTTAGCAAAAGTGTCTTTTTATATCTTATTGTATTAAAAGTGCAAATTGTTTTTCACAAATGAAAAAGGGGATTGTTGTTGTATTTATATCCTAATAACTAAAATCACACATTTTTGAAAGCAAACCCTAACTAACGACCGTTTCATTCATACTAGTTGGGTCTTCAAATGTTTAAAAAACTTATTTTTAAACACATTTTTAAACTCATACTTTATATTTATTTAACGCATATATAGGACTCTAACAGGTACTGCCACTTCGGACCAGAGTGGATATGGGAGTAATGGCAATGAAGATGTGCTCCACACTCTCCAATGCTTCAGAATTGGAACCTCATCCCTAGATGCAGCTTAATGTCATAACTACGGCACTAAGTATCCAAACCCAAAACAATTTGACTCATAGATGGGACGCTAACAGGTACTACCTATCCGAGTCAATGTGGATATGAGAGTAAAGTCGATGAAGGAGTACGCCACACTCCCCAGAGCTCAAGAATTGAAACTTCACTATTAGATGCAGTTTAACTTCATACCCAGAACACTACGACCGTCAACCAGAATTTTCTAACCCTTATATGATAAAAAGGGTTAAGGTTTTGTCATAAGAAAATAGGGTCGGGACAATATAGGTGCTAGGGCTTGACATGTCCTGCCGTTTGATCTGGGGGACCACTCCGGTTGACACACTGGCCAAAGTAAAGGAGCCAAAGTGGAGTGTTGCTGATTCACCAGGATTCTGTCCGTAAGTTTCATTTTATCATTTTATTTACCTCGTACCCCACTTTTACGGGTTAGGCACAAGGCCCTATTAATGTGGGACCACCCACAAACCGAAGCTCATGCGTGGCGGCTGAAAAATTGCGTCGATCCCATCGGCATTCCCCCTCAAGGGGGGCGCCTCGGGCGCTGGGCACAAAACCGAGCCCTGCCCCTTTAAATCAAGGGGCATGTATTGCCGGGGGGGGTAGCCCCCTGGAATCGACGCTATTAACTTGTAAAGATCCAGGGCCGAAGCCACTGGACCCCCACCACGATGGGCGGGTGTAAGATTCATGGGTCGTCATCCACGGCGAACTGGTGACCCCATTGGTAAGTAGTGTCTTATACATCTCTAGCCGACTGGACCGAAGGCAGTTGTGTTGTTTAACCTTGCTTAGACAGTCATTCTATGAGAAGGAAAACTCCTAATTCAATCCTGTAAAACTCCGTTTAAAATTGACACATCCTACTCGTGTGGCAGGGTCTGTAAATATATATATATATATATATATATATATATATATATATATATATATATATATATGTGTGTGTGTGTGTGTGTGTGTGTGTCTGTCTGTCTGTCTGTCTGTGCCTGTGTGTGTCTGTCAGAAAAACCACCCGCTGTAGAGATTTGAGTTTAAATTCTTGTAAAGTTATTTATATAATATTAAGAACATTCAGAATTATCCAACTTTATGAATAATGTTAAAACTTTTCAAAACTAAAAATTGATTTTTATTTAAAAAAATTGAAGTAAATGTTTACAACATTTTCAAGATATTTTTTCTGCAAAAAAACAAAACAAAACAAAACAAAAATAAACAACAAAATAAACTGTCTACATTATAGATTATTGAAATAGACAACTAAAAAAAACTTTGTAAAATATAGAATTCAGTTAGTTTTACATCAATTTATGTTCTACTAATAAGTGTATATTCCTATATCTTTATCCAACAGTTTAAAACTTTACACTGCTAATAATTTATCTAATAAATTTAACCAATCCCTCTTCCAAGGTCAGAAGTATACACAAGATCTATTTTAAGTAGAATACACCGGGCCGGTTTATACAGTCGATAGAGCATACACCCTTGAACCACAAGGTTCTGGTTTCGATACCGAGTAGCACAGCATGAATCTGTGGGGAGAAGTGGAGTGTTCATGGTAGTTATTGCACTCCACATCAGACACTAAAACAATGGCGCTATTTAAAAGTTGATAGATCTCTCACCATCCGGCGGATACCGACAAAAAACCAATCCGACGACTTTTCTTGATTATTTCTCTGATTTTTTTTAGATAAGGGTTGATAATTAGTATTATTTGGATTATTCGGACTTTTGTTCTCATCTTTATTGTTATCAGTACAACGTTTCGACCGACGTGTTCTTCGGCCTTCTTCAAGCATTTCTTGTCGGACTTGGGAACCTTCTTATCGTAATCAGGAGCCATAACGGAGCTTTGAAACCAACCTTTTATTCAATCCATGGAGGTACCCTGTTCTCACTCCGCTGACCATAGCCGGGGTACAGGTGTTAAGCTGTGTTAATTATTATTCTGTTACTGCTGCCACTGACCAGGATTGAATCTGCAGCCTAGAGTTAACTGTCTCTTAGAACTGTCTTAACCAACACCTTTATCCACTACGCTATAGGTCCAATTGGACTTTTCTTTTACTACATCTGGTTTGGATTCAGAGTTTTTGGTCTCCTACACTGGTTGCAAGAAGAGATAGATTCCTAAACGCAAACAGCCTCGTAGAAATTTCGAACTCAGGTCATCGGTACCATTTCTTCTAAAAATAACTATTATGCTGAGTGCATTTGCTATCTATAGACCTATCGGCTGGGAATTTAGAATACACCGACTGTACCTCTGCAGAAAGGTAAGCCCCCTTTAATGTGGCTACCTGTTGGCCGTGATTGGCGACCCGTGATACTTCAGGACGAAACCCTGGTGGTTGAACAGTTACGACATGCAACCCTTTGGTTTAACTCTTCCTTAGGTTAGACGGCTGGTTGTAGAGACCCTCTCCACTGGTCTAGTCAAACCCTAGCACCTCAATGATTGTCCCAACGCTATTACCCTTATGGTAGGCCCCAACCATTTTATCATAAATGTGCTAGAAGGCGGTGGCTGGGTATGACGTTAAATTATATCTGATGGTTAAGTTCCTATTTGGAGCTCTGAGAAATGTGAAGTCCCTTTTTATCACCCTTACTCTGAGGTCCACTCTGACCCGAAGTGGTAATACATGTAAGGGTCCTATCTATAGGTTAAATAGAAATAATTAGTTTTAGGACAAGTTTTTAAAAGAATTTAGGGAAAAAATTGAGTAGCCATCAAGAATGAATACAACAGAACGTCTTTGGCATAAAATAACCCAAGAAGAGTGGGCAAGCCGTAAAGTCCAACCAACCAACGAACGGGTTATCTAATGGTAATCCCTGGAAATTGAGTGAGATCTATTTTGCCAAACTATCAAAATTCTTTCTATCGTCGTTGCTTCATGCAACAACCCAATCATTTCTCTAGATTCTAATTCATTCACCCTCGGTTGTACTATTTTGGAACCGTACCAAGGGCGCCAACTATTACGGACACGACTCTAACCTTCTTGTTCCGCAGAATTGTAACTTACTGGAGAGGATCCTGGTATTTTTCCAATTTCGGCTTTCGTTTCGGTTCCAACTTGTCGCCCACTGCTACGGCTACATCCATAATTTTCCTGATTCTCAATTCCCACTTTACGACTGAAAGATCCGAAATTCTCGTTGGAATGGTCGGTGAGGATTACTTTATTATAATTTGTATCGATATTGATACTGTTGCTACCTTTGGTGCAATAAATATATCGGGGAAATCAATAATTTATATAATGTTGCATTAAATAGTGCTAGCAGGACCTGTGGATTTACCACAGTATGATGATTTAATTATTACAACGTCTGATATGTTTACTTCAGAAATATTGCTAAATAGTTCAATATGTAAAAAGTATGAAAATTTTGATTTAATTCTCTCTAGTCCTTTTTTTCTTTCTTTCCTTTTTCTTTTATTGTGTTGTATTGAAATAGATTTGCGTTACCGCTTCCATGCGCTCACGTTCTCTCTATCTTTCCTCTAATCTCTTTCTTTCTTTCTTATTATACTTTTTCTGTGTAGCATGCCATTTTACTTCACTTTCTTTTTTTTTATATAAAAACGGAATCGTCCGTGAGGTAGCAACGCTCATGAACAATAACATTTCAGAGGATAAGCAACACCAGATAATAAGTATCTATGTTTTTGCATTCAATCTTGGACAATTTGGACGGTCTTATTTTAACCAGTAAACCATTGTACGGTTAATTGGGATATTTTACTTAGATTAGCCAACCAGTCTAGAAGGAAAACTGTGAATCATAACCAGTTGAATTCCGCTTAAGAATTGACCATGTGTCGCAATATGCTTTTGCAGGGTCATTGGTAAACACCTATATACATACACAGAAGAATAGTAAGTGTATTATATGTGGAGATTAAAAAGATATATAATAATCATACGAAGTAAACAGGTAAAAATGAATTCAAAAGTAGACCCGCCCTGTCGACTGAAGCGTTAGAATGCACCTACTGCACCTCTGCAGAGGGGTAAGACACCCACAATGGGGCCACCTGATGGCTGTGGGTGGTGACCCGTGATGCTTAAGGATACTCCACTTTGGTCCTATCTTGGGCTAGACGGGCGGTCGGAGAGCCCCCCCCCCGATCAATCTGCTGGTCACGTCAAGCCCTAGCACCTATATGATTTTCCCAACCCTATTCCCTTATGACAAGCCTCAACCCTTTTTATCATATGGGTGCTAGAAGGCGGTGACTGAGGGTCGAGATGTCCTGGGAATGACGTTAAACTCTATCTGATGGTGAGGTTCCTGTTTTCCTAGATCAGAAAAGCTTTATTGTTGTGTACTCTCTTTATTATTATTATTGTCTTCTGATCGTCTTTATTCTTATGTCCTTCTTCTAGTGTCTGGGCTTCGTCTTGGGGATTTCATGTCTGATCTTTCATTGGGGATTTCTCTTCTATCATAAGCCCTTGCTTAGACAACAACAAATCCACTATAAAACTAAAATCACAACAAAGTAGCATCGCACAACACATTGAGATTAAATGGATAACACGCCGAAAACCGCATATCCACGGTCTCAATAACGACATCGGATTTCTCAAAGCATACAAATATTTTCACAACACCACCACCCCCACCTCAGTGGAAACCACAAGAAGTGACCATGACAAACAATAAAGACCATAAATAGACGTATATATATATATATATATATATATATATATATATATATATATATATATACAAACACACATATATCAACGAGAAGCATACGTGGATCCCTTAACAACAATATATATATGTATATATATACACAATACAATAGCTGTTTACAGTGTGAACGGGAAGGCTAATTTGCATATTGATATTATACATTTGATTTTAATAAATATGTGCTAAGTATTATTGATTTCTAAGTGTGTCGTTTTATCTTAATGAATATAAGCAGAAATATCAGAGATAAATCTTAAAAGAAATCTATTGATAAGTAGTAATAAGTGTAATTTTATTTTTTACATCCTTAAATTAGGAAAATTTCGCAATGAAAGACAGGAGTTTCAGTTTATGTTTCAATTATACCCAACTCTGTTTGAAATCTTTTTGTCTGCAGTCTTATTTAGTTTCATTAGCTTTATAATTTAACGTAATATTTTATTACATTACAACTTAAATACAATTATTATTGTATAATAGGTTATTTAATGCCGATAAAGTTTTGAAATAAATCAATTCTTAATGGATAATACAATTTTGTTTATTAACTCATGTTTTTTCTATTTAACACATAGATGGGACCCTAACTGGTACTACCACTCCGGGTCAGAGTGGACTAGGGAGCAATGGTGATGAAGAGGTGTTCCACATTCCCAAAACCTCCAAACCTGGAACCTCACCATCAGATAGAGTTTAACGTCATTCCCAGGACATGTAGACCCGCAGCCCCGCCTTCTAGCACCCATATGATAAAAAGGGGTTGGGGTTGGCCATAAGAGCAATAGGGTTGGGCAAATCATAAGGTGCTAGGGCTTGACGTGACCAGCCGATTGATCGGAGGGGGGCCTCTCCGACCGCCCGTCTAGCCCAAGATAGGGCCAAAGTGGAGTATTGCCAGTCATGAACTGCTCATCCACCTGGGCTCTATCCTTAAGCATCAGGGGTCGCCACTCACAGCCAACAGGTAGCCCCATTGGGGAAGTCTTACCCCTCTGCAGAGGTGCAGTCGTTGAATTCTAACGCCCCAGCCGACAGGGCGGAGTAAATGTTGAATTTTCAGAAGTCTGATTATATTTCAAGTAGACAATCGTAGCTTTAATTCTCTTTGAATTTTAAATTCTTTTAACTAGACAAAAGAGTCACTTATATTTCACTTGTTGTTTCTTTATTATTATATTGGTGAGTTTGAATTCCTGGAACCTATTGATATTTAATGAGAATGGAACGTTTGAAGGAAAGAAGATGAAAGAACTGAAGAGCTCAATAAAGGGAAGTAAAAAAAAACACAAAAACAAGAAGTAATTCTGTCTTTATAAATATTCAACAAGAAATGCAAATGAAACAGACAAAGATAATCCCATCACTTTTATGGGCGCGGCGCGAGTAAGAAATCAATGTAGAAAATTAGCCTAGACGGAATATTGAAAATAAAAAAAACAGTTATGACTGAGCAATCTCTTAAAAAAGTGAGTAGTTGATTTGGATTTGAGGATGTACCAGGTTGTGTCAAAAAGTAATGCCATTTTATTTAGGACAGATATAATTACCTGTAAAGTGTGCGACGACAAGGCTTCTAGGAAGTCTGTTTATATTTGTTCTCCCCCATGCCTTGCACGTGCATGGTTGAGTCTATTATTGCCGGTGACTGTCCAAGGGCGTCACCATCCAGTATCTGTTCCGTCGTACTACTCTACATTACCAACACAGGAACATTTATCATACATCAAAATGAAGCTGGTCTTCTGTGGATCATATACCTACTTCTCCTTATAGGCGAGTCAAAAAGTAATGCCATTTTGTTTAGGACATGTGTAATTACCAACACAGGAACATGTATCATACATCAAAATGAAGCTGATACTCTTTAGATCACATCTCTAATTCTCCATATAGATGAGTCAAAAAGTAATACCATTTTGTTTAGGACAGGTATAATTACCAACACAGGAACATGTATTATACATCAAAATGAAGCTGGTACTCTTTAAATCACATCTTTACTTCTCCGTATAGGTGAGTCAAAAAGTAATGCCATTTTGTTTAGGACAGGTATAATTACCAACACAGGAACATGTATCATACATAAAAATCAAGCTGGTCTTCTGTGGCTCACATCCCTACTTTTCCTCATAGTCACCGTTTTTCTCAAAAGCAATGTTCCATCTTCAAAGGAGAGCATGTATCCCTGGAGCCCATGAAAAAGGAGTTAAGTCTGTAGTGAAGAAGTGGCTCAAAGTACAGTCAACAGAATTTTACGGGGCAAGGATACACGCTCTCATTCGAAGGTGGAACACCGTCGATATCTACAAAACGCTGAGGGAGTCTATCCCGTTTTCACTAGCTTTGATATCCCTTTCGCAGAATATACACGTTGGCTCTAGAATCCATAAAAATAAAATGAATTTGAAAGAAGTGTGTTTCAGAATTAAAACAAAGCTTATTGTCGATATCTGCTGGACATCAAAGGTGTCTATCTCTTTTTCACTAATGATAGACAAGGGATATTGTATCTGCATATGAGGGGGAACACCACACCTACCATCTGCTTTCACTTTACGATGAAAGAATGTGAGTAATGGTTAATGTGTCAATGGTAATATAACTATTACGATTAAAAGTTTTAATTAGTTAACTAATTTGCATTAATAAATCAAATTTAAGTTTTAGTTAATCAAGTATGCGTCAAGCACTCGCACCTATATCATTGCTCCAACCTTACTGACCATATCGCAAACATGGACACTTTTTATCATACATATACTAGAAGGCAGTAGCTGAGGGTCTTATTTTCCTGGGCATGAAAATAAACTCGATCTGATGGTGAAGTTCCAATTCTGAAGCTATGGGGAATGTGGAGTACCTCTTCCTCACCGTTTATCCCAGGTCTACTCTGACCCGGAGTGGTAGTATCTGTTAGTGTCTTATCTATGGGTTAAATAGAAAAATGAGTTTTAAAAAGTGTGTTTTAAAAAATTTAGTACCCATTAAGAATGTAGAAAACAAAACGTATTCGGCATAAATAACCCAACAAGGGTTAACATACCGTAAAACTCAGCCAAACACTCAGCCAACCAACTAACAAATGGTTGGCTAGATACCTGTCTCTCTGTATGACGCGCAAAGTTTAATTTTAATAAATCTTAGATCTACTTATCTGTGTTTCTCTACCCACTGGGTTTAATTAAGTATCCAATCGGGGGATTTTTCGATTTTAATAACTTTTGT
>CM042152.1:39434935-39467435 GCA_023376005.1 Doryteuthis pealeii | reverse complement strand
AGTCTCATCGTGGCATAAGCTAGTCTCATATTTTCATTACAACAGTTGGTCGAATTCGACCCTCGCTATATTCCCCATAATTATGACCATGTATCACATCCTAGTGAAACAGTTTGTTAAATTCAAGTATTTCCCATATTGGTGTAATGGCCAGCAAGCTAATCTTGCAGATATATTACGATTGAATAGCGAGTTCAATCTCTGCTGAATGTCCCATATTGCAACCGTATATCACATCCTATCCACGGCGAACCCGTACACGAACGAACCCGAACCCGAACCTCAGCCCGAGCATTAGCTCGAATCCGATCCCGATCCTGAACCCTAGCACGAGGTCGATCAGTAGGTGCATCAGCAGCAGTATCCCGTAGTGTTCTCTAGATTCATCTCCGGGCTTCTGAGCTCCTTGCTCCGTCCTTTTTATTGCGCCTCTTGCACCGTGCGCCATACAGCCACGGTACAACAAGGTGTGCCGATGCCCCTACCGATACACCACAACCAGAAAACACTATCTTTCAAACTCAAGTAGAAATTTATTGGACTACATGTTAGAATGCCCCTGCGAAGTCCGTCCGTCAAAATAAGGAATCCAGCTGGAATTGTACGAATTTGGCATTTCAACAAATTTGGTAAATACCTACAAAAATATTGCAATTTTTTACTATATTTAAACATTAACCTTTTTTTATTAAAAAAATATATGATACCAATTTTTTTATAAAATTTAATTAGAAATAATTATTTTTTAGATATTAAATAGTATTATAATTCTTAACAACAATTAACATCTGCAAATTTAAATCAAATATTAATTTAGTATTTTAAACCAAATATATGAAGTAAATTATTTAGATTATAAACTCCAAGTATATAATCTAAATAATTGACTTAATGTAATTGTTAAGATATAACATTTTAATATAAATCTAATTATAAAAAAAATATAAGAATAAAAAAATATTCATTTTTAATCTTTCAATGGAAATAAACAACAGAACTGTTTATACATTTATGTATACACACATGCCAAATGAATATCTTCAAATGATTTTTGCTATCCAAGTGACCTTACCCAAAAAGCAATATTTTTCTCTTCAAAAACCTTTTATAAATATTGCATATCTATTGCCTTCAAAAACTTTTGTTATCTTTAGAAGTTTCCTTTTATTTACTTCTTCCTTATATATGTATACTAACATAGAGTTGATTTAACTCTAAGGCCGAAAAACCAAATACATTAACCTCTTCAATTTTCATAGATGTCGTCGGGATGGCCTAAAGTCGGTATGAGCCAGGCAGCGAGGGAGTCTATCCCCTTTTCAAAACGCTAGACCAAGGATATTATTTTAGCGTCTGAGATGGAGTACCACACCTACCATCAGCTTCTTACTTTACTCCGTGTGCTACTCATATGCTGAGTTGGCGAGGGCCGGTATTGAACCCGGAACCTTATGATTCCTAGTCGAACGCTCTTCCGACTGAGCTAAGCCGGCCCTATACATATTTCCTATATATGCTCATACAGATATGCTTGCATTTATATATCTGAATCTAGGAATAGAACATCGTATAGTGTCACATGACAATGTTGAACCTAAATTATATTTTAAATATTTACTATTAACAATGCACTTTTATTGTGTTCTAATTATTCAACAAATAGGTTTCTGGCATATTTGGGCTATAAGGTCCATTTCCTTTTTATTAAAGTAAATTACATGCCAAATATTGGAATTAATCATGTCAGTTAGATGGTCGGTTGGATTTACGGGCATGTCAACCCTTGTTGGGTTATTTTATGCCGAAAATATTTTGTTTTATTTATTCTCCATGGGTACTAAATTTTTTAACATTTTTAAAACAATATTTTTTTACTATTTAATCCATACACATGACCTTAACATGTGCTACCCCTCCGGTTCTGCGTGGAACTGGGATTAATGGGGATAAAGTGGTACTCAACATTTGGAACTTCGTCTTCAAATAGAGTTTAACGTCACAGTCAGAACACTAAGACCCTCAGCCACCGCCTTCTAGCACATATTTGATAAAAAGGGTGGGGCTTTCCATATGAGCCTTAAGGTTGGGACAATCATATAGGTGCGGCTTGACCTGACAAGTCGATTGATCGGAGGAGGCCTCTCTGACCGCCTATCTAGCCCAAGTGAGTACCAAAGTTGAGTGTTGCATGATATGGACTGCTCAGTCACCAGGACTCCGTCCTTAAACATCATGGGTCAACATCCACGGTAAACAGATAGCCCCATTGGGCAGGGGTCCTTATTCCTCTGCTGAGGTTCAGTCGGTGTATTCTGCAGTCCCAGCTGACAGGGTAACATATATATATATATATATATATATTATACCCCTCCGCACGAGCAGGATGTGACACAAGGTCAATTTCTTGAGGGGAGTTTAACAGGGTTGAATTCAGTGTTTTCCTTCTCCTAGGTTAACGACCCATGGTTAAAGAGACCTGTCTTCCCTGCTATTTACCCATTGATGGGGGGGGATTCAAACTTTTCCCAACGGTATTAGCGCCATGTGAAATGGAAACAGCTTCGTCTAGGAATTGAACTCGGGTCGACGTGTCCATTTCCTACGACTCTAACAATTCCACCATGCGCCTCCATAAAGACCTAGTATACCAGTAAACCTGTATAACATTTTCAGGTTCTAATTCGTCATCTCTATCTGAAAGTTCTTCCTTTGTTCAAAGCAAAACTCAAAGACTTCTTTGAACGCACGTCCTGATTTTATGTTCTAATTTTTCATCTTGCCATTCAATGACGGCGCAAATCTCCCGGCTCGCATATTTGCAGAGTTGCAGGAAAACCATCCTGTAAACATTGTAGGTTGGAAACGAGATTCTTGTTTGTCCGAATGCTTCCCCGTTCACTCTGATAAGACAGCGCGTGATTGATGAAAGCGTCGTCGGGCTGAGCGCAAACACATTCTGCTGAATGTATTCGCTGTTTAGGGCGACGCCTGGTGTCAGCGCGCCAGCCAAGCGCAGATAAGTGATGACATCCAATGTGACCGCTGGGATGTCTCCATTAAGCATGTGTAATGTTGAGGCTAAAAGATCTAAAGAATTGGTTTTACGGTTATGCAAACCGATATCCATAGTTCATTGGTCGTTGTATTGGAAGTGAAGACATTTAGGTTAAAATTGATAGCCGATGTACAGCTGAGGAATCCAACGGATTGCTCCAAATTCTCTTTTTTTCTCTTCTCATTTTACTTCATAGCATAGAAGTATTATCATATTAGTTGCCTTTAATAAAAATGAATTTTGGATCGTATGTGTCAGTAATTTATTTCAAATGTATATATAATATACATATATATATATATATATATATATATATATATATATATGAGCACTCTGTGAAGGCGTTTACACACAAAGCGATGTGTGTATTAAAACAGTTAAAATCCCCTTCCCATTCTGTAAGTGAAGACAGCCTAATGGTTAAGGTACCGGACCGATCGGATTTCAATTCCGGCTGTAGGTAGCTTACAAATGTCTAGCCACACTGAAGAGTCTTGATAAGTCAAAACACATGTCTGTGGATGACCATATGTATATATATATAGTATTTGATAATTTGCTTGAAGCATTAAGCATTAAGCAAAGTATATTATTATTTATATTCTAAAGGCAATTACATTGCGTATAAAATTGGGTCCAATATCTAATCAATTTCGAAGTATCTTCATTCTCAGAGACTGTTTTTGAAATGGACGCGGTCCTGTGTGTTTATATATATTTTAATATATTTTAATAATGATAATAATAATAATAATAATAATATAATAATAAATAATAATAATAATAATAATAATAATAATGATAATAATATATATATATATATATATATATATATATATATATATTATATATATATATATATATATATATAAGTGTTGTTATGTGTCCGCAGGAGAAAATAAATTATTGCATAAAAAAGAAGATCCGCAAAATGGATTATTTTTTTAATCATTATTATCTTACATTTTTATTATTATTATTTATATTTGCGACTCGTGTTCCAGATGTTCTATGTATACTTCAGACGCTAATTAACCACATTCTGTCCGAATATATATATATATATATATATATATATATATATATATATATATATATATATATATATATATATGAAAATAGATGGAAATAATTATATACATATATATATATATATATATATATATATATATATATGAAAAATATATATATATGAAAAATAGATGGAAATTAATCCGACAGTATGAAATTTAACATTCCCGTCTATGTCGCTCGTTGATGAAACCAACTTATCGATTTGGTCGAAACGGATCTGTCAGTAATTACATAACAACATCATATTTTTTCAAAATGTTAAATTTCATATATATATATATATATATATATATATGCTGGCAGCAAATTCGTCTTCAAAGATTACCATTACTTAATAAAGAAAGAAAAAGGTTTAACGGCGAGCTGCGCGAATGTAGGTTTTAAGTCCAGCTAAAGTCTTGCATATGTTCCCACATTCACAACAAGCCCCACATTCACAACAAGAGTACAGTGTAATTTATTTGTCCATTTCGTCGATGAATAGTTTGTTGACACATCAGGCCAGCTCTGCTCAGACTCTGTCCGCACTCTACATACATAAACCTATTTGAAGCCCTTGCTCGTCTACTGATTTAGGAACGTTCCCCTTGCGAACATTTCCTTTTAACCAGTCATGTTGCATACGCTTGGTCTCAAATTTCTTTGTACCTTCCTGCAATGTTTTTCACCAATGCCCACGATCCAAAGCTTTACACTCCCAGGTTTTCTTGTCGATGCTACACTTTTTCAAGTCGACTTCAAGCAATCCATCTTAGTTAATTTGAGTTACTAACACTTGTTTCGGCCAGGAGTTTGTTCATGTACACATGTATTCTATTTATTATTATTTTAAATATAAAATAATAATAATAGAAAATTATAAAATATTTAAGCATATAAAGAAAAGCAGGCTTCTTAAGGGTAAAGTGTTTGATATTTGAAGATAAAAACGATCAAAATACAGAGAATTTTGAAGTGTTCGAAAAAATAATTTTTTTTTTATTACTTTCCCCAATTGTAAAATGTTCGCAAATAATTTCAAGAAAAAATTCTTTTTTCAAACACTTCAAAATTCTCTGTATTTTGCCCGTTTAACTTCAAATATCAAACATTTTATCCTAAAGAAGGCCGTTTTTCTATATATGCTTAAATATTTCATAATTTTCTATTATTATTATTTTATTTTATATTTAAAATAATAATAAATAGAATACATATGTACATGAACAAACTCCTGGGCGAAACACGTGTTAGTAACTCAAATTAAATCAATTTTATCCATTCAACATTTTCTTTCCTTTATTTATTTATCCTTTCAACATATCGTCAGATTCATTTCCATTTTCAACTTATATATATATATATATATATATATATAATATAATATATATATATATATATATATATATATATATATATATATATATATTATTATTATTATAAAGAAAGATTATTTTTGCATCAAACAGAATTGTTCTGCCATCACCTTTTTTATGCCATGTGAATAGGTGTATTTTTATGGCTTTTCTCATCTTTCTAAATTTACTTTTAAAATGACCCCCCCCCAACACACGCACACTTAGTTTCAAATTTGAGCCAAACGCTTTCCCTTTGCAGTTTTCCATAAAACAATTCTTTAGGAAGTCACCCATCGTCCATCCTTACCAAATGCTCGCTCCACCTTAATCTATGCTTGGTTATAAGAGCGTCTATACTTAGACATTCGGCTCGTCTCAGCACCTTAATATCACTGACGTAGATTTGCTAGCGCACCCCTAGTATTCATTGTAGGCACTGCTGGTGGAAGCGCTCGAAAACGTTTCAGATGTTTCCTGTACGTTGTCCATATCTCGCAAGAATAGAGAAGAATAGATAGAACACATGCAACATAGACCCTGACTTTAGTTACAACTGAGATTCCACAACCCTATGTCTAATTTTCCAAAAGCATCATTTGCCTTGCTGATCCGCAAGCAGACCACGTTATCAAGAGTACCGATCGTGTTTAGCGTGCTACGCAGGTATATAAACTTACCTACAATCGCTTACTTCTGCCCATCTATACATATATAAAGGGCAGTTGTGTGTATATGTATTACCGGAGGAAACTTCAAAAATAAAAGAATTAACGACAAAGTAAATATATATACACATTTAATATCACCAGGGCTTGGTTTTTGAGCAAAAATAATAGAGATTTGATGTATATTCGTGACGATAATCAAAAATTAAATTAAGATGATAACAGCATGATTTCTTTTTTCATTTAATGTTTTAGATAGTAGACATTAACATTTATTTTCAGAGGTGCTGGATCAATGCAACGTCTATTTTTTTAACATAGTGATTTATATGGGGCATTCCACGAGGATTCAACTCACGATTCAGTAATAATAGGTCTGCGGGACTAACTTAAAACATCCCTCTCTACCCAGGCGACGCCGGATAGTCGCTGCTAGTAGACATATATAGCCGGTTCACAGTATGGTTCACCTGGTGGCGGTTGATAGATAAAGACTGTCTCTTTCAAACTAATTGTAAGTCCCAATGCACTGCAAACAGCTTCAAAGGCGTCCATAAGGCGCTTCATATCAGTCCGTGTATGAGCCACAATATCACAATCATCTGCATAGAGCAAGTCACGAACAGTGTTGATGAATACCTTGGTGTGTGCACTAAGACATCTGATGTTGAAAAGCTTCCCAGTAGTTCTATAGTGAATATACCCACCATCAGAGCAATCATTGATTGCCATTCTAAACACCGTAGCAAAGAGTGTGTGTGCTGAAATATCTCCTTGCTTAACACCGTTTTCCACTGAAATAGGATCCGTTTCCCTCCAATGTTGACTACAGCTTTTATATCATCATGGAAGAGCTTTAGCACAGATACGAACTTGTCAGGACAACCAAGCTTTTTAAGAATCTCCCAAAGAGCGTTCCTATTTACGGTATCCAATACCTTTGTTAGATCAATGAACACCTGATACAATCCCATGCGCTGTTCTACACATTTCTCTTGTAATTGCCTGGCTGTAAAGATCATATCTACCGTCCCACGAACATTTCTAAAATCACACTGTGACTCAGGTAAAACTTCATTATCAATGTGTTTTAGCATTCTGTCTAGCATAGCATCTTGCCGTAAACTGAAAGCCATGAGATGCCCCGATAACTTCCACAATCATCTTTGGCCTCTTTCCCTTGCATTCCGCCAATCCTGTGGAACACACTCATCACGCCGGGCAGTCTGCGACAAGTCCGTCAAGCACTGCATCATACTGCGACCCGCACACTTGATGATCTTTGTATGCAACCGGTCCATGCCAGGTGACTTCTCAAATTTCAGCTTATAGACCGCTGCTTGAACCTCCAAGAGGGAGTGAACATCTGCCAAGATACCCTTGACTGGGTTGCAGGGGATAGACTAAACGAACTCCTGATCAACCTCAGAAGAAGCTCGTCAAGATGCTCCCTCTATCTATGAAGAATATTAGAAGGATCTCGAAGAAGTCCCTTTGTGCGCAGTGGGATGTTACGTGAATTAGGGATTTTTTTGATTTTATACATATATATATAGACATATATACACACACACAAACGTACATAAACATATACAAATACATACATATACACACATACACATACATAAAAAACATATACGAAGATCGAAGAAAAGCAATTATATCTACTTAGTAATGTAACTAATCACACACACACACACACACACACACCACACACACACACACATATATATATATATATATATATATATATATATATATATATATATATATATATATATGATGTCAAGAGTAGAAAAAATATATGCACTGGATTTTTCTGAAGCATTCGAAAAGATTAATGATTTGGAAATACTGTTCACTTACCAATTTCTATTGTATATTTAAGATTTCTATATAGCAACTAAGCCAGTTGCTGGCTTTCGGTTCAGAAAGTATTAGACCTAAAATTGAAAAAAATTGAAGGTAATGGTTTCTGATTAGAATGTAATTGGGAAAACTAAAGAAAAAAGTATTCTTTTATATATATATATATATATATATATATATATATATATATATATATATATATAAGATGAGCAAAACGTGATAAGACAAACAGGAATATTTCTTTTATGCTGTTTATTTGTCTCAACTAGCTTCGACCGTAGGTCATCGTCTGGAGAAATTTTCTCGATAACGAAATTGTTTTTAGAAAGTTAAAAAAAATATTCAAAGAATTTTTAAGTGTTAGACAAGCCACTATAAACCGGACACAGAAGTGTTAGAAGTGGTGAGTATATATATATATATATATATATATATATATATATATATATATATATATATATATAGTGGAAAGGTATTATAGGCATTTTAAAATGTGTGTACTGCATTGGAAATTTATTTTGTTTCAGGATGGTTTGTATTGTTTTATGTATAAAGCTTCTAGTATTTGGAAATTTTGTGCAGAATGTGTGTATTTTCCGTTAGAATGTGTGTAATTTCCGTTAGAATATTTCGGTAATTTGAGTGGGGGCATGAATGTAATTTTAGGTGTTCTGAAATAGAGCTATTGTCTGTTAAATGGAGGGTTAGACGACCGTACAATGTGGTTGAGGTGAATCCAATGTATGCATTTTCATTTTCTGGGAGACTGCAATCTCCTAGGGGACATTTAAATCTGTATACTACATTGGTCTCATTAAGCCGACTTGTCTGGGGAAAGAAATTGCAGTCTCCCAGAAAATGAAAATACATACATTGGATTCACCTCAACCATAGTCTAACGGAAAATACACACATTCTGCACAAAGAAAAAAATAAACAAAAAACTCCAAATACTAGAAGCTTTATACGTAAACAATACAAACCATCCTCAAACTAAAGTTTAAAATGCCTATAACACCTTTCTCATATATATATATATATATATGGTGAGAAAAAAAAAAAAAAAAATATATATATATATATATATATATATATATATATATATCAGTATTGTTATCGGTATCTATCTTGATGAGTTAGTGGTGGGCTAATATTTGCGATATTGTTAGGAAAGTGCTCAATATTTATGATAGAATGACTATATCTTATTATAATGGAGATTGTGTATACGTTTGTCTATAACTAAATATACGTCTCAGCCAACGCCACAATTCCCTTGGGTATTAACATTATATTCTCAATGGTTTTTAAATAATCATTATTTAATCTTCATTAGAATCTTATTTATCAACAGTGTCTTTATTAAGGTCTAGCTGAGACAGAATTTCCTTAAAACAGCCCATATTATTAATGCGTTTAAAATCCTGCAACTTGTCATACATATCACTAAGAAATAATGGTTTACCTAATATATGGTATGGTTAATTTCCACACTGGTTTTAACAAAACCAGGTTTAATAAATAATTACCTGGTGCTGTTGATCTCTAATATTAGTGTTTTATTCTCCAATGTATTAAAATCAATACTGTGAATGATTTTATATAGGGACTAATTACTTTCCCTCTTTTATTGGAAACCATATTTTCTTCGCGCTCTAGATTATTGTCATACGAAACGGAGTTAGGAACATGAGTTCTAATCCTTGCTGAGGTTATTTGTCTTTTACTTCATGTTATTTCCCTTGAGAAATGCATGAATCCATTCATTGTGCCTCAGGTTTAATAAATAATCACATGGTATTATTAGTCTCTAATATTATAGTTTTATTCTCCAATGAATTAAAATCAATCACATGAATTATTTTAATAGAAATGAATAAAATATAATTCAGATAATCTTTTTTTATGTGTTTTAATTTATTATGTGAGTCTTTCTGATTTGATATATTTCATTAAATCAAAATTAAGTTTTGATTTAATGAAATATATCAAATGCTTACGCCCGGATAGCATATATTCTTGCTAGTAATAATACTAGATAATCATATATTAGTTTGTATATATATATATATATATATATATATATATATATAATATATATATATATAATTACATGGATATTTTAACTGCGACCCTGTGGGTTTTATGTTTTCGTATTCATCAGCAGAAATACGAAACGCTTTGAAAAATCCCACAGGAGCATTCACACTGATACGTAAATCATCGTAAAAAATATGGGCCAAATTATTCGGCTTTTCAAAAAGTATTTTCATCCTGCGGATGCAAAAGCATGAAACCCACAGACGAAGTTAAAAATATCAATGATTATATATATATATATATATATATATATATATATATATATATATATATATATATAAGATTTTTGGATGTTTGTTTTTATAGAAGCATTGCCTTCAAGCAAAAATATAAATATATATTGCCTTCTAGCAAATATATATATATATATATATATATATATATATATATATATATATATATTACTCTTCCTGGTATCAACAAAAGCCCTGAAGAAGATCTACTCAACAGATCGAAACACTGCAGCGTCGGCTAATAAACTTACCACTCATTTTATTTAAACCTTTTTTTTTCAAACTTCTCACTATACTACTTCGTCGGATTCACTACCATTTCTCTTCACACACACACACACACACACACACACACACACACACACACACATATATATATATATATATATATATATATATATTATATATATACAAGTAATTGTTAATTTGCTTGAAGCATTGTTAAATATGTTATAATATATTAATGATTTGAAGGCAATTACAATGCGTATAAAAAATAAAAACAAAAAGATGTTATTTTTGTCTTATAGATTTCAAAGTAGAAACTTCATCTTCATAGGTGTAATGTACGTGCTTGAGTTTTTTTGGGTTTTTTTTCTGTTTTTTTAGGTTATAATTTTTTTCTTATTCTTTTTTTTTTTCCTCTTCTTTTTAAATTATTTTTCTTTCTCCTCCTTTCCTTTTTTCTTTATGCTATGAATGAAATGGGCGAATAACTGTAATGTCTTATTTTTTTGAATGTCTGTTGAGAACGACATTAAAAGAAATTACAGTTATTAACCCATTTCATTCATAACATAAATAAAAAAGGAAAGGGGGAGAAAGAAAAAAAAAAGAAAGGAAAAAAAGGAAAAAATATATATATATATATATATATATATATATATATATATATATATATATATATATTAAGATTTTTGGATGTTTGTTTATTTAGAAACGTTGCTGAATAAAGTATATATTAAATTTTTACTTGAAGGCACTTACAACGCATGTATCGCATAAAATTCGATACTTTTTCTTATAGAAAATGAACTTGACAAGTGTAATCCCAGCAAAGGATGGCTCGGTGTGTAGAATACCGTACAGACTGTTTCGACTTTATTAAGTCTCATCAGCGGTATATACTAATGATTTCCCTCCGACAGAAATCGAAACCGGGACTTCAGCAGACACAGTGAAACACTAGTGAAAAACACTGCTGGGATTACACTTGTCAAGTTCATTTTCTATAAGAAAAAGTATCGAATTTTATGCGATACATGCGTTGTAAGTGCCTTCAAGTAAAAATTTAATATATATATATATATATAATATATATATATAGGAATACAATTTTGTCAATTCCCTTATCGGTTAAGTGTAAAAAATATTCTTTACCCACGCTATATTTTTAAAAAATTGACTCTTCCACATCATCATCCCTATATATTTGACTTTTGTTCCTACTATTATTAACATCTACCCGACTTTCCTCAAAAGAATTGGAAAAGGTAGTAGGTTTCGTCCAAAGCCATTAGAATTTTAAAAAAATATCTCTGTCAGAATAACAGCCACCCAGATGAACTGCCGTAATGTGGGAATTGGGTTAAACTCTTTCTATTTAACCATAGCTGGCGAAAGTGTACTGAAATGGATTCGTACCCTTCCCAAGGGGCATTAGTCCGAAGTGAATGCAAACTAACCCGACCGAAACACAAACTAGATTCCCCGATTCGGCTTTCCGCGCTGATAACCGTAACGCTTCCCTGCATCTCTTATGTATTCACTGACCAATGAGCGAGCATGTATAGCCCATGGCCCATGAGAGTTTCAGTCGGCGAGCATCTTCTCAGCCATTGTTTTCAGTGGCATCGAACAAAAAATCTCCAGTCAAAAACTTCTCGGAAGTTAACAATGATCGACAATGATTTTGAATGATTTTTTCGCCTTTTTTTTTTATTTTACTGTTGTCTTACATTGGGCATCCCCAATGTTCATCGTCTTCGACCTTCTCTCGATTTACATAGAAGAGTCCCTGTAGAGTAGTGGCTAACGTGATGGACTGTGACATTTTAGCCAAAAGGATTTAACTCCTGTCGCTTTCTTCACGCATCCCTTTCGTACTAATCGTTTGACTATATATAGTATAGTCACTTATCTAATAAGTTTAGCCAAGATGTGCACAAGGCCAGTAGTACGGATCGCTTAATGAGAATCGAACTCACTAACAATGGACTGCGAATCTAGCTAGCTAACCATTAAAAAACGTAAGTTGCCCGAATATATGTGGTTTAAGACGTACGGGAAATCACCACTTTTATTGATAGACTTTCCCACATAGCAGCAACAGGCTATTCCTATAAAATGGGACAATCAGAAACGAGCCCAGAAAACGATTTGAGCATTTAAGATCTTTTGCCACTGTCCTAGTATCGGTTGTTAGCGGGATTTTCTGCTTGAAGTGAATACTACAACTGGATCCTCTACTACAAGGAGTACACTCTTGTTCTATCAAGGACTTTTGTAACGTTTCGGTCTGTTAGACCTTCTTCGGGACATAGGATTGAGTTCTTGCTTCAATGGTTAACATTTTCCAACTGGCGAATTAGGATGAATAAGGGGAGGTCAGTTGTTGGTGTTAGCAGAGGTTGGTAGTAGTAGATTTTTCTTGGTTTCTGATAATGATGCCACAGGTTAGGTGTTAGGAGTTTAGTGGCTTAATTGAAGTCGAACCTAATTTGAAAGTTAATTCATTAATAATTAATTAGGCGGGATTATTAATGAATTAACTTTCAAAAATTAGGTTCGACTTCAATTAAGCACATATTCTCCCAAATATTGTCGGCTGAAAATAGCCATATCACAAACATCGTCTGTTTGTTTACTTCTATATATATAATATATATATATATATATATATATATATATATATATATATTGAACAGAGACAAAGAGACAGAGAGACAGAGACAGAGACAGAGAGAGATTACATGTGATTAAACGTTTTTTGATAAATGTGATACTAGTAATGTGACACGGATCGAATAAGTGTATGAACAGCTAGGGAGATTATGTGGAAAATATACCTCATTTGGTCACATTCCATGGGAGTATCTTGGTTAGCCTATTAACTTTTCACCGTACTCGCGTAGATCATTTTTTACTTTAGTTACTACGTATATATATATACGCGGCGAAAGGTGGTACTTCTCAGACCTGCTACAAAAGAACCCTGATGGGTTGACCTGCTGATTTTCCCGAATCTACAACTCTTATGGCAAACCCGCAGATGGTAGTATATGTTAGGGTCCCATCTATGTGTTAAATAGATTAAAATTATTTTTCTTTTTAAATATGTTTAAAAATTGAGTTAAAAAACTGAATACTCAGTAAGAATGATAAAACAAAACTTCTTTGGCATAAAATAACCCAATGTTTGACATGCCGTAAAAATACACCCAACCAACCTGATAAGATAAAGCGACTATTTATCCAAGATGTAGTTGTATCAATGCGTCTGTACCACTTGGACTTTAACGAAGTACCTAGAAATTAAGCTAGATGGGAGCTGCACAGAAATGTTGCGTATTACGATTTTTGTGGGCATTTTTAGGCTTCAAGTGAGAGGACATTAGTGGAGATCCCTTGTGTTAAGCAGAGGTTGATCATTAGTGAAGAATCCTTTTGTTGTTTTTCGGGGTCCCTTAGTGTTGGGGAAAATCCTTTGATTCTTCCTTGTGCCCTTAGTGCTGATCCAAATCCTTCGGTTGAACAAAGTCCTTAGTTACTGGTCCGTTCGGCAATGTCGAATACATGCAAATAAACGGTTTCCAGATCGGTGATTAAATAGTTAACTAACCATGTATTTGAGCTCTTGATTGGCTGGCTTTTAATCGAGGCGCCCACGCGAGTTTATAAGTTTAAGTGGTGGACTTCAGCACGATTTATATGTACACATATTCCAACACTGCTTGCTGTCTTAAATAAATATTGGAGGTTTGCACCCCACAAATAAACAGATGTGCAGCCACTTGCTCCCTATCACACAAACCATGAAAGTAATACAAACAAGGTATGATGGACACTGTTGAAGAAGCAGGGACAAAAATGGAAGAAAAACAATTATATGGACACTTCAAACGACAAATCGAAGAGGTTGCACATGAAAAGACTTGGACATGGTTAAGAAAGGGAACTTCAAAAGAGAAACTGAATCACTAATAATTGCTGCACAAAATAATGCCACAAGGACAAACTATATCAAAGCGAAAATTGATAAGACCAAACAAAATAGTAAATGTAGACTATGCGGTAATAGAGATGAGACTGTAAACCATGTACTCTGCGAATATAGCAAACTAGCACAACGGGAGTACAAAATTAGACACAACTGGGTTGGGAAGGTGATCCACTGGGAATTATGCAAAAGATTTTGACCATACAACAAAATGGTATATGCATAAACCAGAATCTGTTCTTGAGAATGAAACGCATAACATTTTCTGGGACTTTGAGATAAAAACGGATCACCTTATCCCAGCAAAAAGACCAGACCTAGTGCTGATTAACAAAAAAGAAAGAATTTGTCAACTGGTGGATTCAGCAGTTACAAACGATAACAGGGTGAAGCTAAAGTACACATATTCCAACACTGCTTGCTGTCTTAAATAAATATTGGAGGTTTGCACCCCACAAGTAAACGAACTCATGTTTAGTTCTCCTATGGACACTTGTACACACCAATGTGAACCGCCCAAGGACGTAGATCGATTAACTTTGTGTAGATACTGGATGCTGCACAGAGGGTCTCCCGGAAGCGATGAGTGTATGGTTGGCGAGAGATAGTCATGAATATCCGTGCTACCAGTACCCCCTGAAGATACTGTTGATGAGGATGATCATGATATTACGAATTATGATCATCAGCAGCATTTTCAAGTCGTGCCAACAATATTGATCTCCATGAGTCTACCTCGTCACCATCTCTATCGATCTTCACCCCCAGACAACTCCTCTGCAAGGCATCAAGGTATCCGCGCAGAGCTCATCGAGGTCTCTTTTATTTTTATTTTTTTCTCAGCTGCCTACCCAAAAATGGTGTGTTTATGAGTGAGTGCACGTAAGAGAACGTCACTTATGAGCTCTTCCTTTCCAGGCTTATCTGTCAGAGCTTCTTTGATCGCACAGAGAGACGCTTGGGTGGCCTGCAAGAGTATAGAGTAGTAACCAACTAGAGGCTTAACTCAGAATATCTACACACACAGAAGTCACCTCCACCAGAAGATAACGGATCACAGGCTGTCAAAGTTATAGATTTCTGAGTCGCATAATAATTATAATGTTAAAAACTTGAGTTTCCAATAAGAATGAATTCATTTCCAAACTTTATCGACATTAAATGACACACTGAGGTTGATATACCTTAAAACAAACCAAATTAAACTAAACCAAACCTTCCCTCCTGGTTGGTTGGTTGGTTGGCTGGTTAGTTTGTTGGTTGGTTGGATTTTATGGCATGTCAACCTATTATATTATTTGTTTTTGACGTTTTTGTTTTATCCATTCATCGTGATGAATACTCACTTTGTTTTAAACACATTTTTTCTATTTAACTAATAGATGGGACCCTAACAGATACTACCACTCCGGGTCAGGGTGGACCTGGGAGCAATTTCGATGAAGGGTTACTCCACATTCGCAAAACGTCTAGATCTGAAACCACACCATCAGATAGACTTTACCCTCATACCCAGATGAACACCCTCAGTCACCATCTTCAAGCAGATATATGATAAAATGGGTTGGGACTTGGCATAGGGGTAATAGGGTTGGGACAATTATATAGCTACTCGGGCTTGACGTAACAGGCCGATTGGTCGGAAAGAACCTCTCCGGTCCCCCGTCAAGCCAAAGTGGAGTGTTGCATGTCATGGACTGCACAGACACCTGGGTTCGATCGTTAAGTATCATGGATCGCCACCCACGGATAACAGGTGGCCACATTGGGCGAATCTTACTCTTCTGCAGAGTTTCAGTCAGTGTATTTTAAATCCTATTCGCTCCTGGATAGACAAAATTATTCAATTCAATGATTTTTCCTAGTTGGGATATATTTCAGTAATTTATTCAGCTTCTCCGTTTTTAATTTATCTTTCTTCTAATTGTTACGATTTTTGTCGCCATTTATAGGCTGTAGGTGAGAGCACTTTACAGTGGAAATCCCTTGTGTTCCTTAATAAAGAATCCTTGCTCGTTTCTTAGTGTTAGGTAGAATCCTTTGGTTTGTTCCTTAGTGTATAGTGTTAGGTAGAATCCGTTGGTTGTTCCTCGGTGTTCTTAGTGTTAGGTAGAATCCTTTGGTTGTTCCTCTCCGGTAGTGTTCCTTAGTGTTAGGTAGAATCCTTTGGTTGTTCCTCGGTGTTCCTTAGGTTAGGTAGAATCCTTTGGTTGTTCCTCGGTGTTCCAGTTCCTTAGTGTTGGTAGAATCCTTTGGTTGTTCCTCGGTGTTCCTTAGTGTTAGGTAGAATGTTATCCTTGGTTGTTCTCGGTGTTCCTTAGTGTTAGGTAGAATCCTTTGGTTGTTCCTCGGTGTTCCTTAGTGTTAGGTAGAATCGTGTTCCGGTTGTTCCTCAGGTTGTTCCTCGGTGTTCCTTAGTGTTAGTAGAATCCTTAGTGTTAGGTAGAATCCTTTGGTTGTTCTCGTGTTCCTTAGTGTTAGGTAGAATCCTTTGGTTGTTCCTCGGTGTTCCTTAGTGTTAGGTAGAATCCTTGGTTGTTCCCGGTGTTCCTTAGTGTTTAGGTAGAAATCCTTTGTGTTCCTCGGTGTTCCTTAGTGTTAGGTAGAATCCTTTGGTGTTCCTCGTGTTCCTTAGTGTTAGGTGAATCTTTGGTTGTTCTCTCCTTAGTGTTAGGTAGAATCCTTTGGAGTGTTCTTAGTGTTAGGTAGAACGGTGTTCCTTAGTGTTAGGTAGAATCCTTTGGTTGTTCCCGGTGTTCCTTAGTTTAAGGTAGAATCCTTTGGTTGTTCCTCGGTGTTCCTTAGTGTTAGGTAGAATCCTTTGGTTGTTCCTCGTGTTAGTGTTAGGTAGAATCCTTTGGTTTGTTCCTCCAATCCTTAGTGTTAGGTTGAATCCTTTAGCAATTCTTAGTGTTAGGTAGATCCTTTGGTTGTTCCTCGGTGTTCTTAGTGTTAGGTAGAAGTTGGTATCCATGTTCATCCTTTGGTTGTTCTCGGTGTTCTCTTAGTTAGGTAGAATCCTTTGGTTTGTTCTCGGTGTTCCTTAGTGTTAGGTAGAATCCTTTGGTGTTCCTCGGTGTTCCTTAGTGTAGGTAGAATCCTTTGGTTGTTCCTGTGTTCCTTAGTGTTAGGTAGAATCCTTTGGTTTGTTCCTCGGTTGTTCCCTTAGTGTTAGGTAGAATCCTTTGGTTGTTCCTCGGTGTTCCTTAGTGTTAGGTAGAATCCTTTGGTTGTTCTCTCGGTGTTCTTAGTGTTAGGTAGAATCCTTTGTTTTTCCTCCGTGTTCCTTAGTGTTTAGGTAGATCCTTTGTTGTTTCCTCGTGTTTCCTTAGTGTTAGTAGAATCCTTTGGTTGTTCCTCGGTGTTCCTTAGTGTTAGGTAGCAATGGTTGTTCCTCGGTGTTCCTTAAGTGTTAGGTAGAATCCTTTGGTTGTTCCTCGGTGTTCCTTAGTGTTAGGTAGAATCCTTTGGTTGTTGTTCTTAGAATCCTTTTGGTTGTTCCTCGGTGTTCCTTAGTGTTAGGTAGAATCCTTTGGGTTGTTCCTCGGTGTTCCTTAGTGTTAGGTAGAAATCCTTTGGTTGTTCCTCGGTGTTCCTTAGTGTAGGTAGAATCCTTTGGTTGTTCCTCGGTGTTCCTTAGTGTTAGGTAGAATTCCTTTAGTGTTAGGTGTTCCTTAGTGTTAGGTAGAATCCTTTGGTTGTTCCTCGGGTGTTCTAGAATACTTGTGTTACGGTAGAACGTTATAATTTGTCTACTCGGTGTTTGCCTTAGTGTTAGGCTATCCTTCCTCGGTGTTCCTGTAGTGTAGGTTAGAAGTTCACTTAGTGTTAGGTTAGGTAGAATCCTTTGTTTGTTTTACTTAGTGTTAGGTAGAATCCCCTTCGGCTGTTCCTTAGTGTTCCTTAGGTTTAGGGTAGAATCCTTTGGTTGTTTCCTCGGTGTTCCTTAGTGTTAGGTACGAATCCTTTCGGTGTTAGTGTTAGTAGATCCTTTGGTTGTTCCTCGGTGTTCCTTAGTGTAGTATTAATCTGTTCTTAGGTTGTTCCTTAGTGTTAGGTAGAATCCTTTTGGTTGTTCCTCGGTGTTCCTTAATTCCTTTAGGTAGAACTCCTTAGGTTGTTTCTCGGTGTTCCTTAGTGTTAGGGTAGATCCTTTGGTATGTTCCTCGGTGTTCCTAGTGTTAGGTAGATCCTTTGGTTGTTACTCGGTGTTCCTTAGTGTTAGGTAGAATCCTTTGGTTGTTACTCGGTGTTCCTTAGTGTTAGGTAGCGGTGTTCCTTAGTGTTAGGTAGAATCCTTTGGTTGTTCCTCGGTGTTCCTTAGTGTTGGTAGAATCCTTTGGTTGTTCGGTGTGTCCTTAGTGTTGTAGAATCCTTTGGTTGTTCCTCGGTGTTCCTTAGTGTTAGGTAGAATCCTTTGGTTGTTCCTCGGTGTTCCTTAGTGTTAGGTAGAATCCTTTGGTTGTTCCTCGGTGTTCCTTAGTGTTAGGTAGAGAATCCTTTGGTTTGGTTGTCCTCGGTGTTCCTTAGTGTTAGGTAGAATTCTTTGCTTGTTCCTTGGTTGCTGATCATTTATAAACACTTAGTACCTATTCTTAACATTAAATTTTCACCCTATTGACTGGTGCTGTGGCTGGTGCTGATGCTGGTGGAATATACCGACAAAAGCTTTGCAAAAGGGTAAGATCTCTCCAATGGGGCCACATGTTGTCCGTGGGTGGCAACACATGAAGCTTAAGGAAGGGTCCTTATTTAGGCTAGACGGACAGACGGTCCGAGAGGATCCCTTCATAAATCGACTGGCCACATCAAGCCCTAGCACCCATATATTGTCCCAATCGTATTGCGCTTATGTGCTTGAAGGTAGTGGCTTAGGATCTTAATGTCCTGGGTATGAAATTAAACTTTATCTGAAGTTGGAGTTCAATTATACAGCTCTGGGTAATGTGTAGTACTTCTTCATTCCCTATTACTCCCAGAACCACTTTGACCCGGAGTGGTATTACCTGTTAGGGTCACATCTGTGGTTTAAATAGAAGAAAACGAGTTTTAAAAATGGGATTTAAAAAAATTAGTTTTTAAAAAATTGAGTAACAATCAAGAATGAATAAAACAAAACATTTTCGGCATGAAATAATCCATCAACGGTTGACATGCCGATTTTCCGAAAATCATGCTGGTGCAAGGGTTTAACATGACCAAGTAAGGAACAAATCGCTGTGTTGGATGTCATGCAAAGCCATCAGGATTCCACCCTTAATCATCAGGTCAACAGGGAGCCCAATTGGAGTGATTTTATTCTGCAGATGTTCAGTCGGTGTATTCTGGTGCCACATCTATCGGGGCGTTACCTCATCAGTGATATGATATCTTCATGATAGTTTCCAATATGTCAATGTAATCTAACTTGTAGTTGTCACAATATACGTCTATTTAAATTAAGAATTATTCTGCTTTCTACCGACTGAACATTGAAAAAATAGTAGGACCTGTGGATAAATCAAAGCATGATAATTTAATTATTACAATGCTTGATATGTTTACTTAATAGCAATTGCAAATTGTGAAATATGTTAAAAGTATAATAATATCTCTCTCTCTCTCTCTCTCTCTCTCTCTCTCTCTCTCTCTCTCTCTCTCTCTCTCTCTCTCTCTCTCTCTCTCTCTCTCTCACTTTTCCTTATGTTCGATTGAAACAGATTAGTATTATTGCTTTTGCGCACTCACCCGTTTTCTGTATATCTCCCCTACTCTCTTTCTTCTTTCTTACTTTTTTCATTCTTTCTTTCTTTCTTTAAATATATTTTCTGTGTAGCGTGTCGTTTTTCTCCACTTTCTTAAACGGAATGGTCGATTATTTCCCAGAGGAGACGACACTCATAAGGAATGAGAGTTCGGTAGATAAACGACACCAGATAATCAGGATCTTTATTTTTGCCTTTCATCTTGGCCGATTTGAACGGTCTCGTTCTTACCCAGAGGGTGTTGCAAGATGATAACGCTCGTACGAACACTAGTATTAAAATATAGAAAAAAATGTTATGTATTTCAAACATCAATTCTTATAATTTGAAAATATTCTTAATTTTATTTTAAGTATTTTTTTAAGTAAAATTATTTCATTTTAAGTTATCATTGCTTATTTTTCTTTCTATCTTTAACTTCCCAGTAAATTTTCGAAATTTGTTTTTGTCTTCCTCCTTTGAGGAATCCTTTTTGGCATTGCAATCGCAAACTGATATTACCGAACCATCCATCAAACATGAACACATTCCTGGCCATAACTCACATTCTTCTGGCGGGCATTTATCATAACCGCCATTCTTCGACCAGAGAATCGGCCAGTCAAATCAACCAAGAAAATCTAATATCGTTCTCTCTGACACATTATTCGATCTAGAATGAAATGTTGCATAAAAGAACTACGAACACATTCCTTCAATTGATACATATTTTATTCATATTCAATACCGAAGCGTCAAAGTCCTTTGTATAATTTCTATTTTCATTGGGTTTTCACTGAGGGATTTACTGCTTCTCGCAGGATTGCATCGTTCACAATAACCTTAAAGATTTATTTTTAAAAAAGGAAAAAGACAAACACTATAGGACGTTCTGGGTAGTTTCAGTTAATCCTTGTATTTCAGACCATTCATTTATATTTTAGCAAATGGCTTTGTGAAACAGAGGCGCGTATTCTAGGTGCACACACATCAACAATGGTAATGTTATTATTCATATCCATCTCTGTCACCAATACAATCATGGATGATAATGGAAAATATTTTTCTCTCATCTGTTATTAAATATTTTGGCAAGTATTCCGAGAAAACACTGCGCGCCCATAAAGTTAGTTGCATCAGGTTTGGGTTTATTTGCTTAACGGCATATCAACATATTCATGGGTTATCTAATCCCAAAGGTTGTGATCACAACTATTGTTTCAACGAACCATAGAGGCATTTAAAAAGAACTCATTGTCTACTTTAAACCACTCACAACGGCTCTCCCATCATTGCGATCCTTCCGATCTGAATCCTACTGTTTATTGAACAGAAGGACTAAGATCACTATAATAATAGGATTTTATTGGAATATAATGGGTTCTGAGTTGAATATATAGTGAACTTTGAAATATCCCATCATACAGGTAAAAATACCGAGATAATTTGGTACAGCCATGCAGGTAATTTGTAGACAAAGTGTTAAGCCGCTCACAATGGCTCTCCCACCATTGCCAACAAGTACAAAAACTAATGGTTAATTCATTATAATTGAGCTGAAGGACTGAGACTACAATAATAACGGGACTTTATTTGAATAGAATGAGTTCTGGGGTGAATAGTTACGGAACTTTGAAATATCCTTTCGTACAGATATAAAATACCAAGAGAATTTGGCATAACCGTCGGGGTAATTTGGTCGGAAACGAGTTAACGCTCCTTTGTATTTGTCTCTAGTCATTCGTTTCTACAGAGTGTTACATAATAGGCTACCTATATCTGGTTCTTGACAAGTAATGTCTGTGTTGACCTAACAAATTTGAACGAGCAGGATAAGACTCAAGGATAATTTTATATACAATAGCAGTATCGATCCTGAACAACAGGTATTTGCCTCATACCCACTTGTATGGGCTGGGCACAAGGCCTCGTTTTAACGTGGACCCACCCACAAGCCGAAGCTCATTGATGGGAAAGAACAAAAATTGCGTCGATCCCTTCGGCATTCCCGTTCAAGGGGGCGCCTCAGGCACTGGGCAATAAACCCAGCCCTGCCCCTTTAAGTCAAGGGGGCAGGTATTGCCTGGGGGGATAGCCCCCTGGATCGACGCTATTAACTGGTAAAGATCCAGAGCCGAAGCCACTCGACTCCCACCCATCATTGCGTCACATGAAATGACCACCAAAAACCTCACTCAGTAGTAATTACAGATTCACCAGTCTTAAAAAAACGTTTCAACAGCAACCGCACCGGGTGTGCCGGTCCCAGTCATGATAGTATAACTGATCGTATCTAAAAAAAAATATATAAATTTCACCTCAGTAAAAAGAAAAGCTATTTTATTTAGCGTGAATTCTTTTGAAGAAAAGTTGTTTAGAAAAAAGAAAAATTCAATAAATTATGACAAGAACATTAAATTGGAAAAGTTCTAAAAGGCAATGTAATAAATTTAATAAGTTTTAATTATCATAAAAGCATTAGAAAATAAATGCTTCAAGATTTTACAGTTCTGTTAGTACATATTGAAGCTGAAAGAGAACTAAATTGCTCAAATTTTGATAGAATGTTCACAAGTCAAAAGAGAATGCAAAAGAAAAAAGATTTGTCGAGGAAAACTTAACTTTTTATAATGCCAAATTCAAAGTTTTAAAAAATGGCCAAGTTGAAAATTAAGATAAAGATTTAATGACATTTCCACACAAAAAACAACTTTTAAATGACTTATTTAATACAAATTATTAGCTAAATTGAGTTACCATTTCTGTTATAGAACCATAATTGTATATACCCAACATCGTACATCATACATCGGGTATATAAACGAGAGAGTGTACTCGGAGATATATATATATATATATATATATATATATATATATATATATAGAGAGAGAGAGAGATACATAGGCGTACTTGTTTGTTGCGTCATTTCTTCATGATACATCTAGTCGCCATGTTTCCTCTTATTCTTCTTTGGCTGTCATCTTGTCCAGTCTCTTCTAAGGGCTTCTCCTGGGTTAACGCTTTAATCATGCAAATTAATCAATTCACATATCTTTATTTTCTTGATCAAGATTTATTTTTCTTGCCCATGTTCTTCCGCACGAGAGTTAACAACCACAGCAGAGATATACCGATGCTCTCTGCTCCGACGTCGGGTTGAAACTGATTTCCTAATTAACTATATCACATGACGCGCGATATTCCTGCCTCTGGGGTGAAGGTTACCAACGTCCTGGTATTTTTCCACTTAGCCCTCTTGAATTCTCGCTACAGGGTCTTGTCAACAACTCACGCTACCACACAATTATGTAACATTACCACTTGTCTAAGCTCACTCCCCCCCACACCGGTGACAGTTTAAAATATGGCGGGGTATTTCTTGTAATATGTATAAGTCTAAGTCTCTAGTTTTCTTCTGGTGTTAATCAAAAATTTGGAGAGAAGGTTTAGCTCAGTAGATAGAGCATCCGTGTAGGAACCACAAGGTTTCGAATTCGATACCGGTCCCTGCTAGCTCAGTGTATGAGTAAGACAGCTTATGCGATCTTATATATGTGGTAAAGTGGGGAGCTGACCGTAGGTGTAGTGCTCCACCTCAGCACAAACAATCTCCCTGGCCTGACGGTAATGGAAAGGGGATATACTCACTCCCTGCCCGGCTGGTACTGACATTGGCCACTCAGCCAAATTTACTTGCTCTTACTTTTTAATTACTTTTACTAGCAAAAGTATGCGCCTCCTGGGCCCGATTATCTAAGTTTTAATGTAATTAAATATCTTATTATAATGGAGATAGTGTGTTTTTCTGTCTGTAACTGAAACTATATTCCTACTCAAGTCACAATTCTCTTAGTTATTGACATCACATTCTCCATGATTTTATTTTTATTTAACCTCAATTATTAATAAAATTGTCTTACATTATTAATACTGTTAACTATGTCTACATACTGACAACATGCGATTATATTTATATATACAACAAAATAGCGGTTTACAGTGTGTACGGGAAGGCTAATTTGCATATTAATATTAAAAAATCGAATTTAATAAATATGTGCTTAGTATTATTGATTTCTAACTGTTTGGTTTTATTTTAATGAATATATGCAAAAATCTCTTCAATGAATCTTAAATGAAAGCCATTAACAAGAAAAAATAACTGTCATTTTATTCTTTACTTCCTCTTTTAACTAAATACTTAAATTAGAAAAAATAACAATGAAAGACGAGAGTGATGGAAGAGTAAATTTCAGTTGTTCCATTTTTTATTATACTCCCTCTGTTTCAAATCTTTTATTATACTCCCTCTGTTTCAAATCTTTTTATCTGTATTCTTATTTAGTTTCATTAGCCTTTCTAATTTAATACAATATTTTATTACATTAAAACTTAAATACTTGCACCCGGAGGGTGCATATATTTGCTAGTTATGTTAAAATACAAAGACAAGGAAACTAAATAAGAAACAATATAAAATATTATACTTACTTTAATGGTATTCTAGTTGGTTTCTACTTAAAATTATATATATTATTGATTTTAATACGTTTGGGAATAACATGATAGTATTTGAAATCAGTAACAGCAAATAATTATTTATTAAATTTGTTAAAATCATTATGCAAATTATACTATCGACTCTGTACTTTTAAAGAAAAGGTTTTTGAGATTTATATCACATTGATTGTAAATGCATTAATAATATTATTTATTTATTTATTTATTTTTGTTCTGCAGCAAATCGAACTCAGTTAGACTTTAATAGAAACATCTTTAATGCTAATCAAGATTAAATAATGACTATTTCATAATCGATGAGAATATACCTTAAATAACACAAATAATCTTGACGTCAGAGCGACGTAGTTTCGGTTACAGACTGAGAGACACATAATCTCCATTATTATAAGATTTTCGGTATTGCTTTATTTTCTTAAGTCTTCTATTCCTTCCACGTGATAATCTTTCTTTTCCACTGTTCATTTCTTTTCCTTTTTCTTTTCTTACTCTTTTTATTAACTAGTTTTATCCCCTCGATTCTCTTTATTTTTTTTCTCTCTTACATAATTATTCCCCTTGGCAGTATAATTAATTCATTATTGCTGTCTCACTTTGCTTTCGATATGGTCATGTTAATTCATTCATCACTTGAACAATCACTGTCGCTGTTAGAACCACTCTCATTACCAAAGTCTCATTTAGTCTTCTTTTCTGACAAACGAGCGTGAGTACCAGTCGCCAGGGGTCGCTTTTTTATGTACTACGCCATTCATTATCTAATTCAAATTTCTTTTGATTTATCATAGTTTTTATTCGGTGCTTCAAAGAAGCGTGTGTGTGTGTTTGTCTGCGTGTTTATGTGTGTGAATGTGCGTTTATATGTGCGTGTGTCTGTGCGTGTATTTGTTTGTGTATATATGTGTGTATGTGTTTATGATTGTGTGTGTGCTTTTGTGTGTGTATACGTGTAAGTGTCTATGTGTGAGGCTGTGTTTATTTTTTCACGTTTATGTGTGTATATGTTTAAGTGTCTATGTGTGTTTGTGTGAGTTTTGTGTGTATATGTGTGTGTCTTTTAGTTTATATGTGTGTATATGTATCTGTTTGTGTGGGTGGTGTATTTTCTTTGGGTATGTGCGTTTGTCTGTGTATTTGTGTGTGAATATGTGTGTGTCTAAGTATGTGCGTATGTATTTGTGTATATATTTGTGTGCGTTTGTTTGTGTGTATGTATTTATGTATGTGAGATTCTGCGTATGTGTGTATGTGAGTGTTAGTGTGAGTGCATGATTGTATGTATGTATGTATGTATGTAATTCAGTGTGTATGTGTATGAGTGTGTCTGTATGTGCTTGTATTTATGTATGTAACTGTGTATGAGTTTGTGCGTATGCGTGTGTATGTGTGTGTAAGTAAGTGTATGTTTGTGACTGTGAGTATATATGTGTATTTCTGTGTGTATTTATTTGTGTCTGTGTATATGTGTGAGTGTATCTGTGTGTGTATGTGATCGTGTGTGTGCGTTTGTGTGCGTTTGTGTGTGTATATGAGTAAGTGTATATGTGTGTCTGTGTGTTGAGCTGTGTTTATCTGTGTTTTTTTGTTCATCGGACTGTGTGTATGTGTATGAGTGTATATGTGTGTATCTGTGTTGGTGTGTTTGGGTGGGTGGGTGTATTTTGTTTGGGTATGTACGTTTGTCTGTGTATTTGTGTAAGTATTCATGTGTGTTACTATGTGTGTGTATATGTTTGTGTTTGTGTATTTGTGATCGTTTGTATTGTGTGTGTGTATGTATTTATGTGTGTGTACTTGTACGCGTTTGCATTTGTGTGTATATGTATTTATGTATATATGTATTTGTGTATGTGTGTATGTGTGTGTTGCGGTTTCAAATATCAAAGTCAAGAGCAGTAATGTCGATCCTCTATTGTTTATATCCATTTAATATTCATTTTAATTGACTATTCTCTTTTTTCTTTTACCTTCTTTCTTTCTTTCTTTTTTTTTCTTTTTTTCTTTCTTTTTTTCTTTCATTCTTTCTTTCTTTCTTTTTTTCGATCTTTCATCATTCTATTAGGTTGAATTTACAATGCGATCATAAAAGTTCGTGCCAGTCATTTTCCCTTGCCGCTTTTTATTTTACTAATTCTTTATTTCTAAAGAAAGGAAATGTCATCGTGTTTTGTCGGTTTCATTCTCACATTAAAATAACAGTTTGTCATTACATCAGAAATGTTAATTGCGATCGAAACAGAACAATTACGTGAGATTTATAAAAAGAAATATTAATATCACGGAATAAAATACGCTCTCTTAAATACTATCAACATATAGCTTGTTACATGTTTTTGTTGCATATCAACTCTTTACTTTGACAGTATCTTTCTGTGTATGCCTGTAGTTGTATACCCATACTAAACTTACTTCTGTGCTTACTTCTGCATTGTTGGCCTAGCTATCTTCATGGCTTGGTTTGGTATTTCTGCTTACTTCTGAATATTTATTTGTCGATCTGTATTCTTACTTTTTAGTCGTTTCTATGGTTCCGCTTTTTGTTTACTGGTGTCTTAAGATGCTATCGAGATGCCATGCGTTGTCGTTTACTTTTCGTGACAAATTCAAGACATCTACCTTTAGGAATCACATTTTATTCATCTTCTTACTGTACCGTAACCACGCGTGGGTGCCCAGCCAAACCCGTCTTTATCAATCGGCGGTTTACCTGGAACTAAAAGTCCTACTCACGGTTGCAGGCAAACCGGAAGGGGTCAGAGCTAGGTTACTAATTGTTAGTCAAATCTCTGACGGTCTAGGTTTGAATGCAAATCTTTTCCTGATTCCTGATTTGAATTCAAATCTATTTTCTGATTCCTGATTCCTGTTTCCTACAATTATGTAGGGTTAGTGTAGAAATCGAAATGGCTGTATTTTCTGATTCCTGATTCCTGATTTGAATTCAAATCTATTTTCTGATTCCTGTTTCCTACAATTATGTAGGGTTAGTGTAGAAATCAAAATGGCTGTATTTTCTGATTCCTGATTCCTGATTTGAATTCAAATCTATTTTCTGATTCTGATTCCTGTTTCCTACAATTATGTAGGGTTAGTGTAAAAATCAAAATGGCTGTATTTCTGATTCCTGATTCCTGATTTGCTGAATTAGTGTAAAAATCAAAATGGCTGTATTTCTGATTCCTGATTCCTGATTTGAATTCAAATCTATTTTCTGATTCCTGATTCCTGTTTCCTACAATTATGTAGGGTTAGTGTAGAAATCAAAATGTCTGTATTTTCTGATTCCTGATTCATGATTTGAATTCAAATCTATTTTCTTCACTAACTGTTGAAAATGATGGTACGCCTAACAGTTATGAAACATTGTGTTGTTCTATAAGACATCCAAGTTTTGAATGTAGCAGAAATAAAGAACAGCCAATTGATTCTTCTCTTATTTCTTTTATCAAAAATCCATATTCATTTTGGTTAAAGAATTATATCTTACATTGAAACAAAAGTAATCAATATTCAGCAGTTTTTATCTCAAAAGCCTCACTAAAAAGTAAGAAGCAGACATAGACTATCACGGATAAGGACCACGCATATATGATTTGGGACTTCTTGTAAATACACCTGCACAAGCCGAATCCTTGCTACATAGCCTGAAAAAAGCAACACAGAACATCGGCGTTTATGTGAACTTCGATAAAACTGAGTTTAAGATTTTCAAAAATTGAGGAGGAATCTCCACACTCGACGGAATTATTCACATACGTAGGTATTAATATCTCATCCATAGAAAGTTACGGTAATGCACGAATAGTGAACGTATAGTCTGCCATAGACAGATTTTCAGTCATGGAAGTCCGAGCTCACAGACAAGTTAAAGCGACAATTCTTCCAAGCCGTCGTTGTATCCGTGCTACTATATAGCTGCACCACTTAGACCCTAACGAGGCGCATAGAAAATGAGCTAGATGGGAATTTAAAAAAATAATGGAAACAACACCCTAAAAGAAAGCCACTGTACGGCCAACTGCCCCAATCAAACAGACCATCCGAATGAGACGAACCAGATATGTTGGGAACTGCTGAGGATGCAAGGACGGCTTAATGTGAGGTTCTTCTATGGAAGCTAGCAAAATGAGTATGCCAGTGATGGCCGCTCAGCAAATACCTGCATTGACCTGCGTGGATACTGGATGCTCTGCAGAGGACCTCCAAAGTGCAATGAATAACAGTGACAGTTGGCGAGGGATTGTCATGGATATCCGAGCTACTAGCGTGGCACAATGATGACGATGAAATATTACTTACATATTGAAATAAAGTCACTTTAAACAATGTAAAATAAGTGGTCTTTTTTTTCCTTTTAGAAGTCCGTTGCAGACGAGGATCACGTCGATCTTTGTCGTTCATCAGTTGTGGATCCTCTGGTGGCTAATTAGTCCAATTCTGGATTTGCAGATGCGATCATACATATTGGAAGGGAAATGTCCATCTGTATTTTGTGGTGCATGACGACGAAGATGTTGCCGCTCGGCAGCCCTATTAATCTCAATATTGGGCCCTTCAGTTCCTGTGCGGCACGTGTCTCGCCAACCCAGTCTGTTGGGGGCCAGATCCTCCCGGCTTAAAGTATAATAGCGCATTTCTTCAGAGTCGTCTTCATATGGTTTTGAACCGCTTTTGGGGGCATCCTATTCTTCGAGTGCCTTCTGCGATTTCAACATTAAGTACTCTATAGGGGAGTCTGTCTGCAGTTAACATTTCCATTGGATTACCTTGTCCACAGTGTCATGCCTAGTCTTGTACTCTCTTTATGCCAACTTACTGCATACGCGTATTATAGGATTGACTGTTTCGTCTCTGTCTCCACATATTCTACCACGACATATTCTGCACTTGCTATTTGTTGTGTCTTATCTATTTTTGCCTTTATATAGTTTGTTCTAATCGTATTGTCTTATGCTGCGATTATAAGCGATTCGGTTTCTTGAGGTTTTGTCCATATCCTCTGATGTAAGATCTCAAAATGTGAAATTACCCAAGTAGTTGTTTTTTTTACTCATTTATGTTTTTTTTATCTATTTCTGTTTGTCGATTTGTTGCAATTGCTTTTCCTGGATGCTGCAATTAGTCTTTCTTTACTTTTATTAGTGTATTCTACAAGTGTTCTGATTGTCGTATCAACACAATCTTCAATATTGACGAGACCCTTTCGCTACTTTCCTTGGCACATAGAGTCGGCCGGCGTCGTCTCTCGGGTGAAATGCTTTGTGCATGGTCATAAGTTTCCCTGCCCTTTGGTCCATCTATCGGAGCTCCTCTCTTGTCCATTTTAGGAATGGTTCCGAGTATCATACGAGAGGGACAGCCCATGTTTTTATTCCCTTGATAAAATTTCTGCTACATAGCTAGGTTTCTTGGAGCTTTCTTGTTCTTCTGGAGAATTCCTTTCTTACTTTTCCTTTCATTTCTATTTGTTTGATAGCGACTGCTTCTAATATTTCCAAAATTATTATTATTATTATTATTATTATTATTATTATTATTATTATTATTATTATTTCACCCCATTCGAACTTTTCACACCTGCGGAAGCAAGTCTCCTCAGGTCTCCAGGACTCTTCTGTGTATTCCAGCCGATCTCAATAATGCTGTAGTCTGGATGGTCTCGATTCTTCCTCTGATTTTCAATTAACCCAGACTCTTTTCCAGCCCCTTGGGGATTGTTCCAAGGGCCCCAATTACAATTGGTACAACCTTCAGCCTCATGTTCCACAGTTTTCTCAGTTCTCTGGCAAGGTCCAAGTATGTGTCGATCTTTTCGCTCTCTTTTATTTTTACTTTGTGATCGGCAGGGACGGCAAAGTCCACCAGATGACAAGTCTTCCTCTTCTTGTCAATCAAAACTAGATCTGGTCTCCTGGCCGGGATTAGGTGGTTCTAATTGTCTGTACCTCAAAGCCACAGAGAATTATTATTATTTACTCCCTGTGAGTTTTCACATCAGTGTTAGCTGATGGTCTTTCACTGGAGTCTGAGTGACAGCAAGTCTCCTTAGGTCTCCAGGACTCTTCTGAGTATTCTGGCAGATTGCAGCAGTGCAGTGTTCTGAATGGTTTCAATCCTTCCTCTGATATCCAAACTTTCCGAGCCCTTTTCTAATCCTTTTGGGACTGTTCCAAGTGCACCAACTACAATTGGTATCACTTTGACTTTCATATTCCATAACTTTTTCAGTTCTCTGGCAAGGTCCTGATATTTGTCTATTTTTTTCATTTTCCTTTAACTTCACCCTGTGATCTGTTGGCACTGCAAAATCCACCAGTTGGCAAGTTCTTTCTTTTTTGTTTATCAACACTAGGTCTGGCCTTCTTGCTGGGATAAGGTGATCCGTTTTTATCTCAAAGTCCCAGAGAATTTTGTGCGTTTCGTTCTCAAGAACAGATTCTAGTTTATGCATATACCATTTTGTTGTGTGGTCAAAATTTAATTTTTTGCATAATTCCCAGTGGATCACCTTCCCAACCCAGCCGTGTCTAGTTTTATTATTATTATTATTATTATTATTATTATTATTATTAATCAGGGTTTTTTCCACTGTTTATTGTTTTGTTTTTTTGTTCAATACTGTATACAAAAAGCTTGAGTACATGTTCACCATTATGTGAGGTGTTAACAGCTGCCGGGGATTTCAATATTCTATATAAAATGGCTGATATAAATATAGGCTAATAAAAAGCCACTCAAAGTTTGATCCTGAGAACTCTTACTTGATCCTTGCTCAATCTTGAACAGCGATCTACAATTTCACCTTTTATTACCAGTTTTCCCGTTTCCCTCGATATCAAAGAGAGGAATCAAAATTATTCCTAGATGCCAGTGGCGTGTGAATTGGCAAGGTCGAGGGAACAATATGATTTTAACCTCTCCTTCACATATGCACGGAATTCTAAATAAAAGAGGGAAGGGGTATAAATATAACAAGAATAGAGATCAATTCTTGATCTTGGCCAACAATACAAATGTTCAATGTCTAGTTTCGGGAGTTCCGCTCTTGCGGCTGTGGATTTTACATTGTAAAAGTGAGATTCAAAAATTATCCGCACTCTTGTTTTATGTTTGCCGAGTTCATTGTGGAGATTTTGATAGGAGGGGGGGGTAATGACTAATCTTGTTACATAATTGTTAGTACCCTAACAATTATGTAGGGTCAATTTAGAAATCAAAATGGCTGTTAGAAATTACGACTAGCATTTATTTTTTGAGTAGGAGTATGTGGCGATATCATAGAAGATTCATTGACACATGTTAACCTCTTTTTCCGGTAGATACTGTGAGAATTAGTACAGAAATGAGAAACAAAAAGCTCTTCCGGGTTTTATTTGAAAGAGTTAGTTAGATCAGTACTGGGAAAGCCACGGAGATAGCCAGTCGCGATCAGCGTGCTCCCGGTAGGGCCATATGTTGTATACTGGCTTCGAATTCGTGTATGTTAGTAGCGGATATCGTCACTAACCCCAAATCGATGTATGGTAGTAGTCAGCTACTGAACTTCAATAACAACAGATACGCATATACAAAAGATGACTCTTCTTTATTTTCTTCGGTGTGTACGTGGTGGATGTGAGTGGCGGGCATTGATAATCGGCACTACTACTGTTAGGATCTGAGGCAAAGAGGGGTGGCCGAACCTCACTGACCGCTGACTGCGA
>CM042152.1:39404935-39429935 GCA_023376005.1 Doryteuthis pealeii | reverse complement strand
GGTGTCTTACACATTATAGGATGTTTTACATATAATAATAAACAATTCCTAAGATACTAATCTCTAAGAATTATCTAATAGATATAGTTGTATGAATATCTAAAATTAATATCGAAGATATTTCGAGAAAGCAATATTTTTTAGTTGTATGAATATCTAAAATTAATATCAAAGATATTTCGAGTGAGCAATATTTTTTCTACATATCAGTGTCTAAATTTCTACCTCATATGTTATCATGTTCACTATATTTTCTTTGAGATCATGTTATGAGATCATATATATATATATATATATATATATATATATGGGAGTATATATATATATACATATATATGTGTGTGTGTGTGTGTGTGTGTGTATACGTATGTATATATATGCATATATGTATATATACACATATATATTTTTATTGTAATCTATACATTCAATGGCCTTTTTGCTACCGCTGGTTTCAAATCCATTCATGCTTTTAATTTTAAAAAATCACCTTGGAAATGAGATCCAAATATATATGTATAGCATTGAGCTGTTCTCGCTTTATTAGTCCGCGTGTCTCCTCTCGGGGGGGCATGATCTTAAGATGACATTGGAACATTTATTTTTCTTTTAAGGTGGTTGATCTTGTTTTTACAGTCATATAATAATTATATATATATATATATATATATATATATATATATATATATATATATATATATATTATTTCTCTGAATGTTTGAGATGAGGCTTGATTATTAGTATTGTCTGCGTTATTCGGACTATTGTCCCCATCTTCATTGTTATTTGTACAAGGTTTCGGCGATATACCCTCCGAACTTCTTCAGATATTTCTTGAATAAATAAAGGGTTAGGTTCAAAGTTCCGTGATGGCTCACGAATACGACAAGAAAGTTCCCGAGTTCGAAACGAAGGTTCCCGAGTCCGAGAAGGCTCCCGAGTCCGACAAGAAATACCTGAAGAAGGCCGGAGGGTATATCGGCCGAAACGTTGTACAAATAACATTGAAGATGGGGACAATAGTCCGAATGACGCAGATAATACTAATATATATATATATATATATATATATATATATATATATATATATATATATAATGTTTCAAGTAGATTAACTATTGCTTTAAATTCTCTTTCTACTAAGCATGTCTTAGTGTATTCAACACGAGATCTGCTTGTTTTGTTAAATATTGTGATTGCGAAAGTTCTTGGAATTAATGAAATTAAAGATGACAGGAAATAATAAATATTGAAACTGGCCATACGGGAGGGAAATTTAAAATATGGGATTAGAATGTATTTTTCATTCAGTTGTAAAATTCCTGTTAAAGTAGTTCAGTGTTTCCTTTAAGTTAAAATATTGGGATTATGAAATTTCAATATTTTAATAAAACTCCCATTTTTCTCACATCAAACTGAAAAAAAATATAAAAAAAGAAAGATAAATTCTGCATATAACAAATATCATATTAAAATGATATCTATATGAGGTATGTTTTAATGTAATAGTTTTAATGATATTTATTGTCAGAAAATACATCTATATATATATATATATATATATATATATATATATATATATATATATATATATATATATATATATATATATATATAACAATCTTTATGGTATGAGCATGTCGTCTTATAACTCCAAAAACATTCAGATTTGAGATCTCGCATATACTTCAATATGTATATAATAAAGAAACACACACAATTTACTTATTGATCCTCGCTGATTAAGTGATATAATTAATCAATTAAATAAAAATAAAAAGATTTCTGTAACCTTCATAATTCTTCATAATCAAGTACAGAAAGAATCGTTGTAGTTTAACCCACTGGCCCTATTAATGAACGTGTCAAGATGAATATAGTTTACCGTAGGCTGTCTTCTGTTTCAAATCTTTTGATACTAAGGGCCTGGCCTAGGCGAGGATCAAAATTTACTATCTGAGCCTGAATCGAAAAACCGCAAAAGTTCCTTGCTTGATTCCAGGGGGCCATATCACCCAATAACACCTTCCGCCTCGCCTAAAAAGGATGTTTTTTTATCTTTTTTTCTCCATATTTAGTGAGTTTATATATCAGCTTCTGTGAAAGATCTTGACCGGCTGCCAGATCGTGTCAGATGCCAAGATTAAGAAAGAAAACATTTATTGCCCGTGTGCCTTAGGCCGCCCCGAAAGGGGAATGTCAATGGAATTTCATGCAATTTTTAAGGCCGACTTAAGGATCAAACACATTAAACGACGTTGTCCAATTTGACTTGATGGGTAGTCAAATACTCAATCGAAGATCCTTTACAATCGAATACCGATTTTGATCATTGTTGGATGCCCCGTACTTGTGACACATCCTACCCGTGGCGAACAATTTGGGTAAATACCAACTCTACTTTCAGTAGCCCTTGGCGAATTTGGTCAAGTACAATATTATTATACCCACTATATTTAAATATATCACATATTCCATGGGCAAAATTTCAATATAATATTTTTCTTAAATTACTGTTTTGTAATTTAGTACTAATTGTAAAAAATCTTCGTTTTTTTTTTTTGAGAACTAAAAAATATCAAGAATAAATAAGGAATTATCTCTTAGAACAAAATATATTGACTTTTAGCACTAAGTGAGGTGCCATTTTTGTCAAGTACCCGATTGAGAATCATGTGAACCATTCATTTGCTACGAGAAAACCAGAATCTAGTGAAACTCGGAACGATTTTACAACATTCTAAAAACAAAGACACGATCGCAATTTCAAAGATCGTAAGATAAACAAAGTTTTTTGGGGGGGAGGGACGTGCCGTACCCTAAAATAGAATTTCCAACTCGTTAAGCCAGACGTTAGGAAAAATAATAAAAACAACGGAATAACAAATTCAATCTTATTTTTCTAATATAGCTTTACTCGATAGTACTGTGTGGACTTTTATGTACTGTGATTATTCTAACTATAAAATCCAACGTCTTATATTTTCTCAACCTTTGTGTGAAAATCCATTTAAGAAAATAGAAATAAAAATCATTGTTTTGAAACAGTTACCTATGTCACAGGCTAACAATCAATCTAGACGATTTGCAGTTGAGTCTTGAAATTAATACACTAGATTATATACATTAGATTATATACATAGATATATATATACATTATGTATATATATATATATATATATATATATATATATATATAAATATAATTATATATATTATATATACATTAGATTATAATATCCGGCCATTATATACATTATACATATATATATATATATATATATATATATATATATATATATATATATATATATATAATATACATATATATATATATATATATATATATATACATATACATTATATACATTAGATTATATACATTAATTTTATTAGATTATATATATATACATATACATATACATATATTATATACATTAAAATATTAATACATTATACATACTAGCAAATTTATGCACCCTCCGGGTGCAAGTTTTTAAGTTTTAATATAATAAAATATCATGTTAAATTAGAACGGCTAATAAAACTAAATAATAATGCAGATAAAAAGATTTGGAACAGAGAGGGTATTATCGAAAAATGGAACAGCTTTGAAACTAACTATTCCATCATTTTCCATTACTCCCGTCTTTCATTGGTAAATTTTCCTAATTTAACTATTAAATAGGAAGTAAAGAATAATATTACAGTTATTTCTTCTTCTTAATGAATTTCTTTTAAGATTTATCCCCAAGATTTTTGCTCATATTCAATAAGATAAAACCAAACAATTAGAAATCAATAATACTTAGCAGATATTTATTAAAATCAATTTTTTAAGATCAATATGCAAATTAGCCTTCCCATTCACACTGTAAACCACTGTTTTGTTGTATATATAAATACAATTGCGTGTTATTAGTATGTAGATATGCTCAACAGTCTTAATAATGTAAAACAATTTTATTATTCATTGAGGTTTAAATAAAACTAAAATCATGGAGAATGGGATGTAATAACTAAGGGAACTGTGAATTGAGTAGTGATATAGTTTCGGTTACAGACAGAAAAACACACAATCTCCATTATAGTAAGATATATATATATATATATACATATACATTAGATTATAATATCCGGCCATTTCGTCTGTCATGAAATACTTCTGCTCGGGAAGGGTTTCCATAACGAAGCCGATAGCTATGAAACTTTGATGCCTTAGTCCCAAAAAAAAAGGGAAAATTATATACAGATATAAGTTTTTGTTGAATTTTTTTGAAACAATTGAGAATTTAGCCAACACGTTTGCCACGCGTATTCTTTAATGTTTATAAGAGAGAGTACACAATTTAATGTTTGACTTTTACTGATTAAGTGATATGATTCAATTAAAAAACCGATTTGTGGAACGCTTCAGGTACAAAAAGTAAATCTTGGTATAATCTCTGACCCCCCCCCAATTTTATTGGAGCCATTACAATTCATTTTCATCGATTCATTTGGGGTGGGTGGGGGTAGAAAAGAAAACAAATTAAACTAATCGATTTTCTAACATTGTAACTCAACAAGAAAAACAAAATTAGTTCAGACCACTTACGAGTTTAGGGTAAAATCTTTTAAAATCTTTTAAATGTAGGTACGTTTCTCACGGGTAGGATGTGACACAAAATCCCAATTATAAGTAATCCACCGATGATCGACCTCGCTATTCAGTAGTAATGCATTTGCGAGACTAGCTTGCTAACATATTACTCTATGAAGGAACGCCTTATTCTTTACAAAAACTACTCGCCACGCGTAGGATGTGACACACGATCACAAATATAGGGAATCCAGCAATGATCAAATTCATTATTCTGTAGTAATGCATAGGTGAGACATCTTGCTCACCATTACATCCAGATATGATGCTCTTTTCAAACCTGTTCACCATCTGTAGGATGTATCAAACGTAAGGGGAATTCAAAGAAAATTTAAAACATAACCATTACACCACAATGGGACACCATCATTATTTACCTAACACGCTGAGTAGGATGTGACAGAGGTTGCAGGCATGGGGCATACAGTGTTGATTGAACTCGATATGCTGCAGTAATGGATCTGTAAGACGAGCTTGCTTTCTGTCCCACCGCAATAGGTTGTATTCCTTATTTGCCGGAATCGTTCACCACAGGTAGTATAACACCAGAGTGGTGTCAGGGAGTGACTGGCGCTATCTTATTAGATAGTTGAAAAAAAAAACAATTTTGGATATAAAAATAACAATGTTTTTAGAGTCGTACAAGCGACTTAGATCAGAGTACAAGTCAGTGGTGGGGTAAAGTCAACACTAGATAAGAACAATTTATTACTCGAACAGGGGAGATTTTAAAGGCTAAACATTCGGTTGATATAAAGCAAATGTCTGTTTAATACAAATGTCATATTCATATCTATGTGCGCAAGATAATAAAAATTACTCGAACAAAAACAGTTTAAAGATTAAATCTTAAAAATGTTTATTAGTTAAGAATAACAATTCGGCTAGGTGGTCTTTGGCCAATTTCTGGGAATTATCATAGCAACTGACGGATAAGTCTGGCACAAGACCATTTATACAATAATAAAAATATTATCAGGTGCCTCACCAATCAGGAAACTGGAGTGGAGACTTGTTGACCTCCCCTCCAAGATGTGTAACCCAAGGCCATGATTTGGATTGGCCGTCCAATCAAATGCGACCGCGTGGGTGGGTTTTTGTACACCTCCTGATGTTTACACTGTAGGGCCATTGGTCCGGCATTTCTATTGGCTGGCCAATCAGGCCTGGATTCAGGGGTTTGGAACCCATAAAAGAGGACCCAAAAGGGTTCCAGGCAGATTGGAGGGCTGGTTCTTGACCAGATTGGAGAGCTGGTCTTGACCAGATCGGACAGCGGGTTCTTGACCAGAGTGATAGCTCGTCTCACAGCTTTTGTCGCCGTCTTTGCTTTGTCATCTTGTTACTCAAAGTTCTGGATTTGAATCAGAACCCAACATATATCGCCAGTCAGTCCACAAAATTCCGACTCAACTTCAGCTTCGATACCCCTTTGTGGTTGTACATGATTTTTTATCACTGTATAATTGATAAAGGTCGTTTTATTGTTATAAAAACGCGTTCGTATTAATTGTGGAACAACATTGGTGAATTTGGTCACTTTCAGGTACAGCCCGGAGCAAGCACTTCAACTTTCCTGTGGGTCAAATAACACCCATTCGGCGCCGCGACAGCATAGTGTTACATTTGGTCCCGTGATCAGATCATAGTATTACATTTGGCACCCCGACCAGCATAGTATTACATTTGTTGCCGCGAACACCATAGTATTACATTTGGTCCCGTGACCAGATCATAGTATTACATTTGGCACCCCGACCACCATCGTATTACAGTAGGATGTGACAAGTTCGCAAGTGTGGGATTCAGCGAGAATCGAACACCCTATTGAATAGTAGTAAGTCTGTGTTATCCTTACACCGCTATGGGATGCCTCTAATATTTTGAATGTTAATAACAAAACTCTTCAGAAAATAAAGAAACATTGAAATATATGAATTTTTAGCATTTTTTTTTTAATTTGATGAGAATTTGCTAAATTATTTTCCTCTCTTTCACCTCTTTTCCACTTCCTCTCTCAATCTCTGGTGTTCTTAAAATCATTTTAGTCAGGCCATGGACCGGGTTCTTCTGCTAGTATATATATATATATATATATATATATATATATATATATAATATATATATGTATAATTTATGTTTACCTGCATGGGCTCATCAGGAGGAAATGTGCAAACCGTTTCGGGGCCTATCTCTCGACGGTTTAAAACAACACCGGTATCTGTGAAATTAAACCGTCAGATACGAAACGGTTTGCACATTTCTCTTGAGAATGATTGTAAACATCTTTTGTTTTTTCATTATATCATATTCATACGTCGGATTAATTTCCATTTTATTTTCAGTATATATATATATATAACAGCTTTTTCCATTCTATTCCTCCTTTTTGTCTCCCACGCATTATCATTGTGTAGATCACTCTACATGATAGACTTACATATATTATTTAAATTTGCCTGTAGCAACATATATATATATATATATATATATATATATATATATATATATATATATATATATATATATAGGTGTGTGTGTGTGTGTGTCTGTCTGTGTGCCTGTGTCTATGTGTGTGTGCGTGTGTGCGTCACCGGTGAGTAAATTGTTGAGGTTAGAAGTACTGTAGAAATGAAATATTCAAAAGGATTGAATATATATAACGTGTCAATTATATAATCCTTTCTACCATGATAAAGTTTCATTAATTCTCATTTCTACTCAAATTATTTACACATATCTTTTCCTGTCCTTCCATTTCACTGCACGGATATAATGTCAAAAACATAATTAAGTGTTCATATTTAATTGAAAATATCTAGTCCTATATCATATTGTCAATTATTCGCAGAGAAAACAATTGTTCATAATGAGAATAAGGCTATAATGGAGAACTTGAGCTGTTTGAATTCAAATTCCTGTTAAATATCACATAGAACCATGGCCTACTAGTATTATACGGCCCCATATGATACAGTAAGAGGCAAAAAATAACAGACAGATTATATTTAACTCATTCTGGGTCGCTTATAAACTTGACGCAGAAAGGAAGGTAACTTTAAAAATTTAACAGAAAATAATAAAATAATATCGCTAGAATTTACTAGTCATTATTTTAATTTAATTTTAATTCTTTTCAAAATTAAAATACGTTATTTATACTTTATCTTTCACTAATCTACGAATTATAAACGGCTGTGATTTACCTTGTTTTTATGCTTTTCAATCACGTATATGGTCTGTTTTGCCTAAGACGCTAATTTGGTAAAATTACTAACGCATAACTTTTTGCATTTAAATATTGATTTTTTAAAGTTTTTCGCAATAATTTATTTACAAAAATGGTTAATCTTTTCATATCACATTTCTGAAGAAGAAAAAAGAAAACAGTTTGTGTATTTTTGTATACTTTTCACATTTTCCAGCCTAAATCTACAGATTGACTATCAGGCCAATCGGCCTGTTAATTTTTGCCTCTTAATGTATCATGTTGGGCCGTATAATATTAGTTGGCCGTGATAGGACCCGTTTAACTCAGTCGGCAGAGCGTTCGATTAGGAACCACTAGGTTCTGGGTCCTATACTGGCCCTCACCAACTCAGTGTATGAGTAGCACAGGTATTTGTGCGGTAAAGTAAATAGCTGGTGGTAGGCGTGGCGCTCCATCTCAATCGCTAAAAACAATCTCCTTGGTCTAGCGCTAGTGAAAAGGGGATAAACTCCCTCGCTGTCTGACCGATACCGACATTAGGCCACCTCGCTGACGATTTATCTATTGAAATTATTCTCTTTCTTGTAGTCAACATGCATGGGCTCATCAGGAGAGATGTGCAAACCGTTTCCCCTATCTCTCGACGGTTTAAAAGCAACACCGGTATCTGTGAAACTGTTGCTTTTTAAACCGTCGAGAGAATAATTGAGCTGAAGGACTTAGATTACAGTAATAATAGGACTTTATTTGAATATACTGAGTTCTGAGGTGAATAGATAGTGAATATTGAAATATGCATACAGGTAAAAATTCCATGAACATTTGGTAGAGCCGTGGGTGTAGTTTGGTAGTCAAAGAGTTAAGGAATGCGTTTTCTTATTATATACGAAAACTGGTTCGAAGGATTCCCCCAAATATTAATGATTACTGACAGGCATGGGCGTTGTAGTTATTTTTGTAGAGGATCGGGTTTTCACAGTATCTTTCATTGAAAAAAAAAAACCAACAAACTATTATATGTTTTTGCCGAACCCCTTCGTACGAACAGGATGTGACACTAAACGTAGTTTAGCAGGTTTAAATTCAGAGTTTTCATTTCCCAAGACAGGTTGGCATACCAAAGATAAAGAGCCCAGTTTATCCTACTATTTACCCATAGCTGGACTGAGAATAATTGGATTCATACATTTCCCATTGTTATTAGCGGTATGTTAAAATGTTGTATGTTATTGCTTTTTTTTTTTTTTTTCACACCGTCTTATCGAATGCGAATATTTCTTTAAGCAGACCTATTTAACCCATACATGAGCCCATTACACGTTCTACTTTTCCGTGGAACTGAGAATAATGAAAATGATGGGTTCTCTACACTCCCATATTTCCAGAACTGAAGCCTCGCCATCAGATGAAGTTTAATGTCTTACCCAGGATACCACTTTGGGGGTACTGTGAATAAAAATGAAAGTAAGTAAAGTCGTCAGTGTGGCCTCAGGTCGGTATCAGCCAGACATTGAGGGTGTCTATCCCCTTTTCACTAGTGCTGGACCAAGGAGATTGTTTTGGCGTCTGATGTGCAGCACCTACACCTACCATCATCTCCTCACATTACCGCAAAGATACCTGTACTACTCATATGCTGAGTAGGCGAGGGCCAGTATCAAAACCGGAACCTTGGGGTTATTAGTCAAACCCGCTAGCGAATGAGCTAAACTGGCTCCCTACGTATTTAAGCCCTGCCGAAAGGGCAACATTTTTCTAAGTAATCTGAATTAATTTAATGGCATCTTGACTTAACATTGCCCCAACTTAGAAGTTTTCTGGTTGCCAGCAGTAACTCGGTTGATTTTTTGCTTTGTGTTGAGAGTTAAAATTTGAGGTACGAACGAGCTTCATATACGCTTATGTTAATATAAGTCTCTATGCTGAAATGCACTGCCCAGTGCCCTGTGCTGATAATTATTGTTTAGTAACGTTCATAGATGAATGACAGCTGATGGATTATTTTCGTACAAATGTAAAGTGAGTAAAGTCGTCGGTGTGGCCTAAAGTCGTATCATCCAGACAGCAAAGGAGTCTATCCCCTTTTCCCAGCGCTGGACTAAGGAGATTGCTTTTGCAGCGCCACACATCAGCTCCTTACTTTACCGCACATATCCTTGTACTACTCATACGCTGAGTAGAAAAGAGCCAGTATCAGGAACCTCATAGTTCCTTAGGCGGACGCTCTACCAACTGAGCTAACAGAATAATTCAACTGTACTCTTCTACTTTCATGGCATTTAGAAAACGGCCGTTCAGTTGTTATTTGCAAAAGCATAAATTGTTTTTGGAAAGATGTCTCAAGCTCCACTGACATCCCACCATAACACAAGTAATGAAATAGCAAGTGTAACTTCTGGTGGAACACTCTTAAGAGAATAGCCTTGAGGCTTTTGTTCATACCTGACGTAAACGCATATTCAATTGTGCTGAATATGTGGAAAAATAAGGTTTTGTGTATGAATGTTCTGTCTAAAACTGTCGGTATGCCCCTCTGTATATTTAGTAGTTTCTTTGGAAACCAATTGGAGATTTTACCTTCGGCGTGTTTCTCCAATAATCTTTTCCCAAACCATGGAGAGGAAATTATCATGGAATAAATCAATGCTGAGGGAAAAAAATAAGGAGTTATCTTGGGATTTGTATTTCTAAAGAAAATACCAACAGAAGCAAAGATATACAAATCGGTCTCTAGTTAAAAACCGGTTCTTGCAAGTGGTTGGTTTGGTTTCGGTTGCGATTTTATAGGCGATCCTTTAAGCTTCAAGCAAGAGCGCTTGTCCAGCGGAGATCCTTGGTAAAGATTCCTTTGGCTGTTCCTTAGTGTTGCAAGTTTCTCATCAATGGTTGCAAATGGATAGCTGTCAGTATCAGCTATTAAGTAGTCAATCAGCCACGCATTATGGCTGTTGATTGGCGGAGGAATAGACCACGTGACCTCGCCCAGTCTATAAATTTAAGTGGTGCATTGTAGCACGGCTTATATCACCAAATAATCCAATAGTTTCTTTGTCTAACACTTTGCTTACCAAATATTTCCCAAGATTGTACTAAATTTTTTTAACGATTTACCTGCATGATGGGATATTTCAAATTTCAAATTGTTCACTCCAGAATTCACCCGATTCAAATAAATTCATATTATTCTTATAATCTAAGTTTTTCTGCTCAATTATAATGACTAAAGATTAGTTTTTGTACTTTCCTTTCAGTTGTGGGAGAGCCGCTGTGAGCGGCTTAACTCTTTGCCAACAAAATTACCTGCACGGCTGTACCAAATTTTCTTGGTATTTTTAGGATGGTTTATTTCGAAGTCCCCTATCTATTGACCACATAACTTATATTCAAATAAAATCCTATTATTATAGTAATTATAGCCCTTCTGCTCAATAAACAGTAATATTCAGATCAGAAGAAGCGTAATATTGGATGAGCCGCTGAGAGCGGTTCAAAGTGGACAAAGAGTTTTCTTTAAGCCTCAATGGAACGTCGAAACAATAGACGTGATTAAAATCATTGTTATTTGATAACCCACAAATGTGTCGATATGCCGTTAATAAACCAAATAAACCAAAACCCATGCTACTAACTTTATGGGTGTGCAGTTTTATATCGGGGCATTTGCCAAAAGATGAGAGAAAAATAATTTTATTATTTTATTATTGTAATCTGCCCATCTAGTCAATTATAATGATCTAACCATCAGATTTTGTGGTTGGGTGGGTATGTGTAAAAATGCAGTGCTGAGAGAGCCGCTGTGAGTGGTTTAAAGTAAACAAAGAGTTAATGGCATATTAATCTTCGTGGTGTATTTAATGCCAGAATCATCCTTGCATAGCGTAGCCATCTTTAGTTCTTCTTACTTCTATCTGGGCATCGTATTTTTACTCGTGTCGGGGTTTTTGCTTGCAGAGAGAGAGAGAGAGAGAGAGAGAGAGAGAGAGAGAGAGAGAGAGAGAGAGAGAGAGAGAGAGATGGGGAGAAGGAGAGGAGAGAGAGTGATTCCACATTTTGTAAGAAACTTTACCAAACCGAATTAAATAAATTAACGTAATTCTGTAGTTTCCATTGAATTTGTTAAATGCCAAACCCATCATTGTTTCACGTAGTCATCTTCTTAAGTTCGTCTTACTTCAATTTTCGTCAGGTGGCTTAAAGTCGATATCGGCGAGGGAGTCTATTCCCCTTTTCAATAGCGGTAGACCAAGCAGATTGTTTTGGTGCCTGAGGTGGAGCGCCACATCTACCATCAGCTCCTCACTTTACCGCACAGATCCCCGTGCTACTACTGTGCGAAGGTCGGTATCGAACCCGGAATCTTGTGGTTCCTAGTCGAACGCTCTACCGACTGGGCCAGACCGGCCCTATCTCAGTACCTTTTTATTATTCTGGGTTACTTCTTCTGGTTCAGATCGGATTCTCTGTTCTTCGTATCGGGGTTGGTGTTTCTCTTCGATAGTTGAAGGTATCTCTTTCTTAATTCCATCTTGCTCTGTTATTACCAAGAACAACACAGAGACGTCTTTATGCGTATAATCAGGTCTCCTGACTTCTCTCCTGTTTGATTTGGATTGCTGCTTCTGCTTCCAGGCGGTCGCTGTTCTTCGATCGGAGTTTTTTTTTTTTTTTATGTATCTTCTCGAACTGGAAACTTGCTGTCTCGGCAGATTTCAAAAGATTAATTCCATTTAGATTTTTTGCTTAATAGAATAATATATGAGTAGTAAAGGATTGAGTAAATCCGGCAAAATGTAGTTGAAAATAGAGGAAAAGTGGATATAACAACACAACAACTAAATTCACATCAGAATTTAGCGAAGCTTTGTCAAAACTCATTGTGAAGACCAAATGCTTTTCTGCAGTCTACTTTTATATTGAAAAGGAAATTGGGGTGGGTGGGGGTGGAGTAGAATATGGGGAGGGAGTACTGAGTGATAAGATGAGAGACAGAAGGAAAGGAAAAGGGGTTTGGATGTGTGGTGTATAGAGGAGAAGTGAAAAGTAAGGGATGGTTTAATTTCTAGGGTATGCTATTTTTATAGGGTCATATATTGCCTTTGAAGAAATTTGATAGTCTGGTTGTAAGTTAGTGTGTGATGACTGCTGTCAGTGAAGGTTTGAGAAGCTGGGGGATTGGAATATTTTTGTTTTGGTATATTTCAGAGTAATAAATGTTTTTAACAAATTGCCTAATCAGTTCAAAAACAGAAATAGCGTAACAGGCGTGGGCTCCGCTGTCTACACATGGAAACTGTAGTGTAATATTGATATTGAAAGGCCAATCAAAGAAGAATGAAAAAATAATAAAAATGGAAAAATATTACTTCACTACTAGAAAGAAAAATGATAGGAGACCAAATTGAAACTTTCAAAATAATTAATGGGTTTTTAATCATGGGAGATTTCTTTATATATTTCTCATCCAACTGGAAATTTACTGTCAAACAGATTTCATAAACTAAGTCTATCAACTAATTGGATTTTTTTTAGCTCAAAAATAATAAATACTTTGGAAGTTAAACACCTTCTCCTCAAACAACACTAGGATGTATTGGGTTAATAAACTGAATAAACTATTTTGGCCATTCAATAAACTCAAGATTGTTGTGTATGGTTAATACAGGAAATTAATGTATCGTTAGACTCAAGATCAATTTGAATTGAGAGTTTTCTTCTAGACTAGTTGCTATATGAAGGTTAAAGACCCAAGCCTGTCTTACTATTTACTCATAGCTGGGGGGAGTATAGTTGGATTCATACTTTTCCCAAGAGTATTAGCGCTATGTGAATATTACTTAAATAGAGTAATATATTTTAGAACCAATGGCCTAATCGGATAAAAAAATTGCAATAGTCTAACATTTTGAAATTAAATTGGATATTTTACAAATACTGGTAAGAAAAATAAATTAAGAGGTTTATTTTTTAGATCACCGGATGAATCATTTAACATAATTTGATAGGTCCCACTCGGCGTTGAGTAGCACAGGGATCTGCGCGCGGTAAAGTGAGTAGCTGATGTAGGTGTGGCGCTCCACCTCAGACGCCAAAAAAAATATCTCGGTATAGCGCTAGTGAAAAGGGGATAGACTCCCTCGCTGTTTGGCGGATACCGACTTTAGGCCACCCGACGACTTTACTTACTTTATAGTGTAAATAATGTATATGCTCTCTGCAAATAATAATAATGTCGCGTTAGCGGTTTAGCTCAGTCGGTAGAGAGTTCGGCTACAAAACACAAGGTTCCTAGTTCGATATTGGTCCTCGCCAACTCAGCGTATGTGTAGCACAGGGATCTGTACGGTAAAGTAAGAAGCTGATGGTGGGTGTGGCGCTTCACCTCAGACGCCAAAACAATCTCCTTGGTCTAGCGCTATTAAAAAGGGGATAGACTCCCTCGCTGACTAGCTGATACCGACTTTAGGCCGCCCCGACGACTTTACATACTTAGTAGCACAAATAACCATCACAATGTCTCGCTAAACGATCCTATTATTTATCTCTTTCGGGAGGTCCTCTGGGCAGCATCCAGTATCTGCACAGCTCTGGTCAATGTAGGTCTTAGCTGCACAGTCCAAACTGGTGTGTCCATGTAATTTAATAACGTGAGGGAACTGAGCAGGTGTTAGGAGGGACGGCGGAGATTCAACAGATTGAGATTTAATTGTCTGTTAATCCAATTGTTTTACCCACAACGTCTCATGTGTAAAGTGTGGTTCTATACACAAATTTAAAAAAAACGAATATCTGGCCACTTTACATATTTTTGCATATTAGATATTTTTTCATATTAGTTTTTGCATATTAATATCCAATTATTTATGGCTGGCTGGTTGTTTGGATGGTATGTTGGTTGGTATTTTTTATAAAAATATTGTAGGATGAATTTTACATATAAGCATATATATATTTACCAACCCCTCATTTTTATTAAAAGGTATTGGAGGATTATCTACTTAAAAGCATATATGTATTTACCAACCCCTTCGCACGAGTAGAATGTGACACAAATCAATTACTTAAGTGGAGTTCTTAAGTGGAGTTCTTAATTCAGTCGTTTTTATGTCGTTTTCCTTCTCGTAGACTGGTTACCTAGTCAAGGTTAGAGTGCCCAGTCTGTCCTATTATTTACCCAGAGCTGGCTAGAGGAGTTGAATGCATACCGTTCTAAGTGTATTAGCATCATGTGAAATTCAAACAGCCTCATCTAGGATTTGAACTCAGATCGAAGAGCCAATTCCCTACAACTCTAACCATTACATACACTTTAATAACATATATAATAACAAGTAATTAATACCTTAACACCTTTCGAAAGGTGACGCCCGCGGTTAACGGTAATCGTCGTCGGTAATCGCCCAAGACAAGGCTGGTTGGTTTTCTTATTGCATTAATAACCTTGAGAAAAGTGTATATTCAACTTTTCTCCCTCCAGCTATGGGTAGATAGTAAACAAGATTGGGCACTTTAGTCTTGTTTGCATTCGAAGGAATCTATTTATCAATTTTTGTTTATGGGAGTTTTCTTCTGGTGGCCAAATGTCAAATCTATGCTTGATACGCCATCAAATAAATTAATTCCGATTTATCCGAACTCAAACCCTTATAGTTTATCTCACAAACATTGTATGTGCCTTGCTTTGTCATAAACAGTTTTATATTTCTAGAATTCTTGGCAGACAAAAATTACAACAAAAAACATTTTAAAATATGAATTTTAAATGTATTTGTCAATACAATATCGTTTTGCTTTGAGTCAATATATTTTGTCAGGCAAAAATTAGTAAAATATTGATTGGTTGTTGGTTGGTTGGTTGTTTGGTTGATTTTAACGGCACGTAATCAACCTTTGGGCTATTGTATGTCAAAGCCGTTATGTTTTATTCATTTTTGAGGACGTTCAATTTATTCTGCAAACTTAATTTGTAAGACATTAAAAAAAAACTCATTTTCTTTTATTTAATCCATAGGACCCTAACACGTACTACCACTCTGAGTCAGGGTGGATGTGGGAGTAAAGGGCGAAGGGATACTCCACATTCCACGTAGCACCAAAATTGGAACATCACCCGTGGATGCAGTTTAACGTCATACTCAGGACACTAGGACCCTTAGTCACCGCTTCTCACACGTACATAATAAGAAGGGTTAAGTGTTTGACATTAGGGCAATAGAGTTGAGTCAATCATACAGTTGCTATGGCTTGACGTGACCAGCCGATTAATCGGAGGGTCTCACCGACCACCCGTCTAGCCTAAGTAATGGTCATAGTGGAGTGTTGCATGTCATGGACTGCTCAGCAAACATGATTCCGTCCTTAAGAATCACAGTGGCAACATTTAAGGAATGTATCACTCTGCAGAGGTGAAGTCGATGTATTTTTCTACCCCAGCCGACAAGATTAACCACGTTTTTTAGGCAAGGATTAGTGAAATAGACCTAAAGGATATTAATAATTTACATTAGAACATTCAACGGATTAATACCACAGTTGAGTTTAACAAACACAGATGGAAACTTTTCAACTCTCTGAAGATGGGCCTAGCCTGAAAATATTAAGAGTAAAAGAAAAAGGAAAAAAAATTAAATAAATATGTTTTTCAGCATAAATTTGCTTTATTTTGCCTTCAAAAATATATTATTACATTTTAATTAATGCTTCTAACACACTATAAAAATTTTTAAAAAATCTTATTTCAATATCCCCGAGCAGGGCCTCATTATTTTTATAGTATTAAAAAATATATATATCTGAAATGTTTTTCAAAACATCCCGCAAAACAAGACCCAACACGGGATCTAACGGAGTCTTTACGATCTTTGCCGAGCGGAACTTTACGATCTTTGCCGAGCGTTTGTATTTACATTAGAACATTCAACGGATTAATATTACAGTTGAGTTTAACAAACACAGATGGAAACTTTTCAACTCTCTGAAGATGGGCCTAGCCTGAAAATATTAAGAGTAAAAAAAAAGGAAAAAAAAATTAAATAAATATGTTTTTCAACATCAATTTGCACTATTTTGCCTTCAAAAATATATTATTACATTTTAATTAATGCTTCTAACACACTATAAAAAAATCTTTATATTAATAATTTAGTAATTTTAATCATAGATGACTACTAGGGAAAATCTCATCTTAATAAATATCAAGATTATCTGTTTTTCCCACGGATTTCAAACCCTTCTTGTTAGTGTGCCAATGTCCCTTGTAACATTTAGCGTGATTAGTCAATGAGTCTCTTACACTAGGGAACTGAATCAAAAGCCAGTCTAGACAGATTTTAAAATATTGAGTAAAAGCGACATGGTATGCTTAAACATTCGTGTCTGTGTCTTACGATAATGGTGTTCCCTGTTCCATGAATTCAAAATTGTTAGTCACGCAGATTATTATATTGTGTATTCAGATTGATTTTTAGTAAGTATCCCAATAATATGGTTTTGTTTTGGGACTCGGGTTAGCATTGTAAATAACAGGTTCACCGTGGAGCAATGTTTAGCAAAGTAATGTTTTCCCAGAGAAATATTGCTGATAGATATTAATCTAAAGAAAACGCGCACAATTATATATATATATATATATATATATATATATATATATATATATATGTGTGTGTGTGTGTGTGTGTGTGTGTGTGTGTGATAGCATTTTACTTATTTATTATTTATGTATACAATTTTAATTTTTCATTATATATTTATCAATTTTGTATTATATTAACATTCTTATCATATCTGAATATAATAATACCCAAGCAAGTTATGTTTCCGAGTTAATATCTCGTGTAAGGTGATTCGACTGTATCTCAAAGTCAAATAGAATTTTAGGTGATTCCTTCTCTGGAGGGGTTGATGAATATATATATATGTAAAACGAACATACTACGTATTGTTCATGGTCGTTCTTACAGAATGCTTCCCCAGATCGTCGAAGTTAAGCAACGATGAAACGGTTCAATATTTGATTGGGTGACCACTTAAACAACAGCGGGTACTATATGCAACACGAGTCCATTGTTTATCAAAATGACTTAATTCGGTATTAAATGAGCCGAAAAGGGTTGATATGCCGTAAAACAACCCCCCTCTCTCTCTTCTCTCTCTCTCTCTCTCTCTCTCTCTCTCTCTCTCTCTCTTATTTTGTTTAACTCACGCTGAAAGCACCGCTTTCCTCTAGATCAACGAAGTTAAACAGTTCTGGTCCTGTTAAATATTTGATTAGGTGACCACTTAAGCAACAGAGGGTAATGTAAGCGACCTGAGTCCTTTATTTATATGACTTGATTCCACATTAAATGACCAGAAAGGTTGTTATACTGTTAAACATCCCCCTTTCTCTCTCTCTCTCTCTCTCTCTTCTCTCTCTCTCTCTCTCTCTCTCTCTCTCTCTCTCTTGTTACGGTCAAGTCACAATAATCGAAGTTAAATAGCGACGAGCCTATTCAATATTTAATTAGCTAATCATTTAAGTGACAACGAATACTGTAAGCAACATAGTTTTTCAAAGTCAGCATTAAACGACCCGAAAAATGTTGATATGCCGTAAAAAAAACTACCAACCTGAATGCTGTCACAAACGAAGCATGTTTGAATAGAACTTTATAAATAAAGTAGTAAGTAATTTGGGGAAGTGGCCAATTGTCGGTATCAACAGGAGAGCAAGGGAGTATCCCCTTTTCGCTAGCGCTGGACCAGGGAGTTTATTTTGATGGGGTGGAGCGCCGCACCCACTGTCAGCTCCCCCACTGTACCGCCAATATCAGTTAATCCAATCAATGCTACTCATGCGCTGTGTTAGCGGGGATCTTTCGATATCTAGGCAGGTGCTCTACCGACTGAGCTAAACCGGCCCCTTAGAGGGTTGGTTTAGCCTTTATAAATTCCGAAAAAGATAGCCAAAATATTTCTTACTTCACTATCAACAATGGAATGCGGTATGAGACCTCGCTTATCAATCACCCATCACATTTGTACGTCACACTTTTTCATTGTATACATAGATTTCTTGGCAAGAAGTGGCACCCTTCAGAGCGTGCAAAGTTTTTCTTTTTTCCTTTTTATAAACACTCGCAGATAAAAAAAAAAAAAAGTGGGGAGTGCCTGTCAAAGAAGAATGGGCGAATTTTAAGGTATTCCTCTTAAGTTTTATTTCATTTCATTTGATCTTATTATTTATCTATTTATTTATTACTTCTTTTTCTTGTTCTCACGTATCATCTTTCTGCGAGGGATTTTTTTCTGCATGTTTCGTAGCCGTAAGTGTTAGAAGAACGATCGCAACATTTTTGTTTAAATTTTTGCTGTATGCATTGATGATTGGGAAGAACGATGGGGAGGGTGTATTTCGGTACGATTTGAGCTTGCTTGTCAGCTTTGAGGAAAAGAACAGCGATGAATGAAAAACGATAATCCGAATACAAAGCATGCTAATGAATATAAACATATGCAACCGATACTCCCATACATACATACATGCATACATACACGCATGCATATATATATATATATATATATATATAATATATATATATATATATATATATATATATAATTTTATAATAAAGGGTTTGTTTTTTATAGTGTATTCGAAGCATTATTCGTAATTGTAATAAGTTGATTTTTGAATAATGCTTCGAATACACTATATTTTTGAATAATGCTTCGAATACACTATAAAAAACAACCCCTTTATTACAATATGCCTGGGAGAGGCTATTCTATAGTAAAAGAAAGAAGAAAAAAAAGATTTTAAAGGATTTTCAAACATTCCCGCTGAACACCCGGTCGAAACTTTAACAACACGGACATTCACGAACTTAGCCGATCTTTCAAATTTCAATTTCAGCTTTCATCAACGTATTAATAACAAATGTTGATTTTTACCAAACATGTATGGGATGAAAACTTCTCACTACTCTACTGATGGATTTTATCCGAAAATATTAAATATGTTTAAAAAAACAAAAAAATAAAAAATAAAAAATAAATATGTTTTTCCAACATACATCGCATTATTTTGCTGCCTTCAAAAATCAACTTATATGATTTTTATATATGAAAATGGTGACTTACCGGTGAAATCGGCCACAAAGGTTAGTTGATACAAGTTTCACAATGATAAGACAGCAATATAACAAAAATAAAGTTCTCAGTACGTGAGTAGAGCACATTTATTATTATAATGGTATACACAGGAATAACCTGCTCGAGATTCACCATAAGTATCTTCAGGGTTAATCAAGATATTGTATTAATCAAGATATTGAATAATTCAAGTCGTTTGTACGCGTGTATTTAATGGTTAATAACAAATAAATACACGCGTACAATCGACTGGAATTAATCAATATCTTGATTAATTCAGTGGATTTAACACTGAAGATCCTTATGGTGAAATTCGAGTAGGTTATTCCTGTGTATACCACGTATACCATTATAATAATTATAATATATATATATATATATATATATATATATATATATATATATATATATATATATATATATATATATATAATATATAAAATAACTTCCAGATGAATAAAATTCGCACCAAACAAACAAATTATGCAGCTAATAATTCCACTAAAGGGTACCAGTGAAATGGTTGAAAACGCTTGGGTAAAATATATGGGACATGCCCCCAACCATTTTGATCCAGGTGTACAGAAAGCAACAAGAAGACTTGAACGTCTACACTTGAATATTATTAAGATGAAATATTGAAATATTCTATGCTCTTTAACAACACCCACTTAAAACAATATATATATATATATATAATATATATAATATATATATATATATATATATATATAATATATATATTAGAGAGAGAGAGAGAGAGAGAGAGAGAAAAGAGAGAGAAATTATTGGGGGAGTCAAAAATTAATGCCATTTTGTTCAGGATAGGTATAAATACCAACACAGTAACATGTATCATACATCAAAATGAAGCTGGTTCTCTGCGGATCACATCCCTACTTCTTTACAAAGGCAACGTTTCTCTCAATAGCAACATTCCACCTTCGAATGAAAGCATGAATTTCTGCCCCGTAAAATTCTGTTGACTGTTCTTTGAGCCACTTCTTCACTACATATTTCACTTCCTCGTCATTGATATAATCTTTGCCTCTCAAACCCTTTTTCATGAGATGATAGTCTAAATGCGCTATATCTAGTGAGTTTGGAGGAAGCGGTAAAGTTCTCCACTCGTCCACCCCTGTCGTGATGCTTGTATGTGGTCGATCATTGTCATGCAGAAGGAGGACATCGTCGATTGAAAAGTTGGGTCTTACTTGTCGGATACTTGCCCTGAGCCTCGTTAGGGTCTCAATGTAGGACTTATTTTTATAAAAAGTCTTCACGTGAAATAAAGAAAATGCATTATTTTTTTTACTTACCCCGTATATATTTATATTAAAAACATGTTCTAAACTTGTCTCGACAAAAAATTAAATCAGACAGAAATCAATATTTCATAGACATGTAAATAATGAGATATAGCACGCATCGAAAAGAAAATCTATGTCTCTAACATTCATTAGTTTCTGTCTTTGCGGTTATGCTGTTCCAAGCCAAGAAAATCGAGAGGCAGGTCAAGTCTGGGTCAACTACGTTATCCTATCAACCTACAATTTTACAATTCGACGGTAGATAAAGAGTTAAATTAGATTAATGAAAATTTTAAATTGAATTAAAGACAAAACTAACTTTACTAAATCTCAATTTGTTTGTAATCTTATTATAATGGAGATTGTGGGTTTGTCTGTCTGTAACCGAAACTATATTACTATACAAGTCACAATTCCTTTAGTTATTTACATTATATTCTCCATGATTTTATTTTTATTTAAACCTCAATTATTAATAAAATTGTTTTACATTACTTACACTGTTGACCATATCTACATACTAATAACATGCAATTGTATTTATATATACAACAAAATAGCGGTTCACAGTATGAATGGGAAGGCTAATTTGCATATTGATCTTAAAAATTGATTTTAATAAATATATGCTTAGTATTATTGATTTCTAATTGTTTGGTTTTGTCTTATTGAATATGAGCAAAAATCTCTTCAATAAATCTTTAAAGAAATCCCTTAACAAGAAGAAATAACTGTAATATTATTCTTTACTTCCTATTTTAACTAAACAGTTTAATTAGGAACATTTACCAATGAAAGACGGGAGTAACGAAAAATGATGGAAGTGTTAGTTTCAAAGTTGTTCTATTTTTCAATCATACCCCCTCTGTTCAAAATCTTTTTATCTACATTCTTATTCAGTTTCATTAGCCTTTCTAATTTAATATCATATTTTATTATAAAATTTAACTATAATACTTGCACCAGGAGGGTGCATATATTTGCTAATAATAATAATAATAATAATAATAATAATAATAATAATAGTGTTGATTAACAAAACAAAACAAAAAAGAGAACGTGTCAACTTGCGGTTCCAGCAGGTCACAGGGTGAAGCTGAAGGAAAATGAAAAGTTGGATAAATACCAGGACCTTGCCAGAGAATTTAAAAAGCTGGGGAACATGAGAGTGAAAGTGATACTAATTGTAGTTGGTGCACTTGGAACGGTCCCATTAAACTTGGAAAAAAGACTGGAGGAACTAGAAATCAGAGGAAGAATTGAGACCATCCAGACTACTGCACTGCTCCAATCGGCTAGAATACTCAGAAGAGTCCTGGAGACCGGGGGAGACTTGTTGTCACTCAGACTCCAGTGAAAAACAATCAGCTAACGCTGTTGTGAAAAACTCAAAAGGAGTGGAAATAATAATAATAATAATAATAATAATAATAATAATAATAATAATAATAATAATTCAGTCAATGAGACCGGACCTAGTATTAATCGACAAGAAGAAAAGAACCTGCCATCTCGTAAATTTTGCCGTCCCGAGTGAAAATGAAAGAAAGCGAAAAGATAGATAAATACTTAGATTTTGCCAGAGAACTCAGGACAGTGGAACATGAAGGTGAAGGTCGTACAAATAGTAATTGGTGCCTTGGAACCTGAGGAGACTTACAGTCACTCAACCTCCAGTGAACCACCGGCTACGTCAGGTGTGAAAACTCATAATAATAATAATAATAATAATAATAATAATAATAATACACGTGGTCCATAACCTTCCGTCCGTTATCGTCTTGCTACGCCCTCTGGTTAAAAATGAGACCATTCAAATCGCCCAAGATGAAATTCAAAAATGTAAATTCTGATTATATAGTGTCGCTTAATCGCCATATTTCTATTTCTTATGGGTGTCATCACCTCAGCTAAATAATGGGCCATTCCGTTTTTATCAGAAAGATAGAAAGGTAAGAAAAATGGTATGATACACAGAAAAATATAAGAAAGAAAGAAAAAAAAGTAGTGAAAGAGGGTAGAAAACGATAAAGAGAGTAGGGGAAAGATAGACAGGGTGTGAGTGCAAGAAAGCGATAATGCTAATCTGTTTCAATCGAACAAAATGAAAAAAGAAAAGAAAGAAAAAATGTGAGAGAGTGTTAAATCAAGATTATAACACTTTTTACAAATATTGAACAATTTGAAATAGCTCTTAAATAAACATATCAATCGTTCTAATAATTAAATTATCATACTGTGGTATATCCAAATGTCTTGATAATAATAATGATAATAATGATTATATATATATATAATATTTTTTACAAATATTGAACAATTTGAAATAGCTCTTAAATAAACATATCAATCGTTCTAATAATTAAATTATCATACTGTGGTATATCCAGATGTCTTGATAATAAAATAATGATAATAATGAGTATATATATATATAATATTTTTACAAATATTGAACAATTTGAAATAGCTCTTAAATAACATATCAATCGTTCTAATAATTAAATTATACATACTGTGGTATAGCCAACATGTCTTGATAATAATAATAATAATGATAATAATGATTAATATAATATATAATATATATTTAAATTGAACAATTTGAAATAGCTCTTAAATAATACATACATTATAAATAATAAATTATCATACTGTGGTATATCCAAATTTGAATAATAAATATAATAAATATGATTTATATTATATATAATATTTTTACAAATATTGAACAATTTAAAATAGCTCTTAGATAAACAAATATCAAATCGTTCTAATTATAAATTATCATACTGTGGTACATCCAAATGTCTTGATAATAATAATAATGATAGTAATGATTATATATATATAACATTTTTTACAAATATTGAACAATTTGAAAATAGCTCTTAAATAAACATATCAATCGTTCTAATAATTAAATTATCATACTGTGGTATATCCAAATGTCTTGATAATAATAATAATGATAATAATGATTATATATATATATAATATTTTTACAAATATTGAACAATTTGAAATAGCTCTTAAATAAACATATCAATCGTTCTAATAATTAAATTATGATACTGTGGTATAACCACATGTCTTGATAATAATAATAATGATAATTATGATTATATATATATAATATATTTTTTACAAATATTGAACAATTTGAAATAGCTCTTAAATAAACATATCAATCGTTCTAACAATTAAATTATCATACTGTGGTATATCCAAATGTCTTAATAAATAATAATAATAATAATAATGATAATAATGATTATATATATATAATACTTTTTACAAATATTGAAGAATTTGAAATAGCTCTTAAATTAACATATCAATCGTTCTAATAATTAAATTATGATACTGTGGTATACCCACATGTCTTGATAATAATAATAATGATAATAATGAGTATATATATATATATATATATATATATATATATATATATGAAGAAAATACCCCCAAGAAAATACCCACTAGATGGTGAAGTAGCACAGGTGAGCTTCTGTAACGTTGTCCCTTTTTTCCGGGCACATAAAACGATATCTGTAACGTTGTCGTATATCTGGTCACAGTAACCCAAAGGGGTATATAAGCAACGTGGCGCGCGGTGTATATTGTATAAGCGGTCTTCGTCACGTGCTTCCAAAATTTCACAGTTGCCAAAATGTGTTTTGAATTTTTAAAAAATTCTCTTTCTTC
>CM042152.1:39402196-39404835 GCA_023376005.1 Doryteuthis pealeii | reverse complement strand
CACAGAGAGATCCACTGCTCCTTTCTTTATAACTTAATACGTATATAAATGTACATAACCATTCACTGAGAGGAATGTGCTAGAGGGTCAAGTTTTAAAAAGCGTATCTGAAGATTTTAATTTATAGTTTTCCTTCTCCTAGACTGGTTGTCATAAACTAAGCGTTATTGAGCCTAGCATTTCTATCTGTTTATTGGACAATAATGGTAGCTTAATATTCATTCCAACCAGTGTCTGTGTGTACGATTGGGTACAAACGACATAAACTAAAGCATTTAGTAAAACTCCCAGCCCCTCCTCTTGACCGCGCACAACTCGAATAGGCGGAGAAAATTGACAGCTAACACTTTGATTCAATATCCTACTTAAATATATATATAATATCATTTATAGCAATATTAAGCATACTCTTACTCATGAATAAGATGCTATTTATCTTCTCTCTCTCTCTCTTCTTTCTCTCTGTCTCTCTCTCTCTCTCTCTCTCTCTCTCCATATATATATAATGATTATATATTATATATTATATATTATATATATATATATTAAAAGACAAAAAACCCTTTGTCACGACGGACGTAGTTTTGCAATTTAAAATATACATGTGTTGTTTGTGTAGTACGGACCTAATTCGGTCTTTTCGAGGACCGCAAAATACCGACATTTTATGGTGTGCTGAGTGTTCTGTTTTCATGATTTTCTATTTCATGGGTCGACGACATACCTTAAAACTCAACCAACCAACCAAGCCAACACCAGCACACTCTCTCTCCTCCAACAGAAAAGCCAAAATTGTATTAACACTTATAATTACAGTTTATTTCTTAAAAAAAACTCCAATTATATGATAGGGTCTCAGCCATATTCATTTTTTAATATCCCAGACATATTTGAAAAAAGCTGTACAATGTATATATTTCATACATGAAAACTAGTTTTATTATAGTTTTAAAGTACCTTGAGTAGGGCCCAGGAAGATATTTTAATCATTATTTTGCCCATTATTTTGTCCACTATATTTGTATAAAATTAAATCACCCTGGCATTTAACTCCCAGGGTAAACTACATTACTTTTTATTGCAATTACAATGGGGACTTTCGCATTTTTGTTGTTTAGTCAAGTTAATAATGTTGCTTTTGTTGATGTTTCCAGCAATATTAGGCTTGTAACTGTAATCTCATTTGAGACATACACACACGCACACACACACGCACACACACACATTATATATATTATAATGTGTGTGTGTGTGTGTGAGAGAGGAGAGATACAAGAGAGGAGAGAGAGAGAGAGCAGAGTTGTGGTGTGTGTGTGTGTGTGTGGTGTGTGTGTGGTTTATTCTGTGCAGAAGCAAGACAAACAAACGTTCTTTAAAAAAGATGGTTTATTCTTTGATAGTAAAGACGACGTTTAAAATGTTTCGGTTTTTATGAGCCTTCATCAGGACATTAATTTAACATACAGTGGGTTTGTGTTCATGAGAAGTGATGGGTTGTTCATGGACACTAATGGGTTTTTTGTTTTAATTTTTAAAGGGGAGATGATTAAAGCGTATACTGAAGAAGGTTCATAACCGTTTTTACCACCAGCCAGCTTCCTTTAATGAAAATCGTTGCATGATTAGACGATTTTTAAATTATGTGACAGATTTTAAGATTTAGAAAAGAGAAATATATTGTCAACATTTTTGAGAAAGGTAGAAAGAAAGAAAAGAAAATAAGGAAAAAGAAAACAAATAGATAATATGTATTTAATTAATTACAAATCTTATTAATATCGAACTTGTGCATAATATTACCATACACATCTTTATATCATTAAGTAATTCGATTGTACGTATATAAACGTAGTAACCATGAGACCATATGCAAGAGGATACAATTGGAATGAATAATTCATTAATAAATTTATATTAAAAGAAATAAAACCGGCGTTTATCAATCGATCCCGCTGCTTAGGTAAATTAATATACCAAATTTTAGTAAATCATATCTCCATAAAATTCACACTTCTTTTATCTTTATGAATTAAAATTATTATGACGGTTTAGTAAAAACACCGAAACTTTTAATGTCGATTCTCCATCAAGAGTAAATCCATTCTTTTGTAGTATTGTTTTTTATTTTACACATACTGCCGTATTTTTACCATATTCACCCCACCCCCCGATATATATTATATATATATATATATAATCATATTATATTATATATATATATATATTATATATATAAAGTAAAGCCAATCAGCGAGAGAGTCTATCCCCTTTTCAATAGCGCTAGACCAAGGAGATTGATTTTGAGTCTGAGGTGGAGCACCACACCTACCATCAGCTCCTTACTTTATCGCGCAGATCCCTATGCTACTCATATGCTGAGTTGGCTAGGGCCGGTATCGAGCTAGGAATCTTGTGGTTTCTAGCCAAGAACTTATAGAGGTTAGAAACTACCTACTTAGCTTTCCCCTTACGGCTCATCAGGCTAATTCTGACAGTAGGAGGTTGGTTTTATTGTTGGAGTGTATCTTATTGAGTCGTTAGGGGAAAACTTGTTAGACAGTTTCTGTTTCTTTAGGTCCTTATAATTTTGCTCTACTAAGTGTATCAAGCATTTTTTCATATTCAACTTTGACAACACT
>CM042152.1:39342196-39392196 GCA_023376005.1 Doryteuthis pealeii | reverse complement strand
TACAAATGCATGGGCTCATCAGGAGAGAATGTGCAAACCGTTTCGAGGCCTTCCTCTCTACGGTTTTAAAAAGCAACATCGGCCCTCCTCACTAATGTGAGGACCCTCGGAATATCTGCATCGACCGCACGTTCTTTTTTCAATATATCATATTCACACTGTCGGATTAAGTTCCATTTTATTTCACATACTTGTCTATGAAAAAACTATACATATGGATGTTTACTCCTCTGAAGATATTTTATCCATAAATACCACAGATTTACCTACACTTATTGTCTACTTATTTAACAGTTGGATTGTATTACGAACAATTTTGATATTTTAATATACATTTTTTATATAATTATACACTTTTTTAAATAAGCAGGCTCTTTTGAGTCTTATTATAAACTATAATGCTTCTGATTTTTTAAAAATTAAAAATAAAATTCATTTTATTTTTAAATAAAATGCATTTTATTTTTAATACAGACAGCGCATTTTTAAAAAAAAATAATTCCAACTTTTGACTAGCAGCGTTCTGTTTTGCTAACGGTCATTTCTTCCCGTCTTATTTTTGTTGAAGACCGATCTACGTGCGGTCGATGCAGATATTCCGAGGGTCCTCACATCAGTGAGGAGGGCCGATGTTGCTTTTTCAAGACCGTATAGAGGAAGGCCTCGAAACGGTTTGCACATTCTCTCCTGATGAGCCCATGGATTTGTAAACATCCTTTGTTTTTTCAATATATCATATTCATATGTATATATATATATATATATATATATATATATTATATATATATATATGAAAATAAGAAATATGAGGATGATATTAGAAAAATAGAATGTCGTTTGCTAAAATATTTCAATTGTTATATACATACCAAATATTTATCTGTAATTGAATATACACCAATGACTAACCTTTCGATGACCCTGGGGCATTGACTGAAACACTTTTTTCTTTTCCTCATTATATATATATATATATATATATATATATTATATATATATATATATATATATATATATATATATATATATATATACTGCTTTTATTATTTCGAAATCTGAGATTATGTTCATAGAATTTGTCGCTAGCATTTGACCAAAGAAATCATATTAATGTATTTTATACATTTCAAACATCAACGTTTAACAGGATTAAGTATATGGGTAATCCTGTTTCACAATCCATTCCTTAATTTCCACAGGAAGAACCAACAAAAGAAGCTATTGCAAACATCAGATTGTGAATAATAATAATAATAATAATAATAATAATAATAATAATGATGATGATGATGATGATGATGATGATGATATAAATAATAATAATAATAATAATAATAATAATAAGAAGAAGAAGAAGAAGAAGAAGAAGAAGAAGAAGAAAAAGAAGAAAAAGAAGAAGAAAAATATATATGGCGTTATGTATGCCTACCTAATACTGATAATTTATACGCTATTGTGTGTTTCAAGCAAATATTTCTATTCAATAACTATGTTATATCAGAGTGGTAGTACCTGTTAGGGTCCTATCAATGGGTTAAATCTTTTAAAACATTTGTTGAAAACAAATTGAGTATCTATCAGGAATGAATAACACAAAAACAGCTTCGGCATAAAATCTTCATGTAGGTTGACATGTCGTAAAACCCCGCCAGCCAACCCACATAGAGTTATATGGTATCAAGTATTCTTATCTGACATTAATAATTCACACATAATTACATAGTTCGATGTTTTTAAAACAGATCAACAGGTTTCAAGTAACTAATAAAAAAATCTTAAAAAACAATTAAAACTTCAATCAACTATTCTTTAATAAAAATAATTGGCAAATAGTTCCCTGGTTTAGGTTTGTTTGTTTTTGGTTTGTTTGTTTTACGATATATCAAACCGTTTTGGGTCATTTAATGCCGAAACAAATCATTCTGATCAAAGGTTGTATGTGTTAAACTTTTTAATAACTTCAAATTGCAATAAATAATTTTCATTAACTTCATTTGGTTTCGTTTCATTCTGTTTCGTCTGTCATTCGTAAGTTTCTGACCGCCATCCTTGGCCAGTTGAAAAGGACTTAAAGTAAGTCAGTAAGTAAGTAAGTCCTGAGCTATAGAATCCTTTGGTAAGTGAATAAGTCCTGGGTTATGTAATCCTACGTAGTGTCAAAGGTCCAGTGATATAATCCTATGTTCCGTCGTCCACGAAGGCAATTGAGTGGCTAAGATCAGAACAGCCGATATGAATAACAATATCAGGAGCAGAGCACTGCCAGTGACTGGCCAATAGGTTGGTCACATGGTTCTCGGCGAGTCTATAAGTAAGAGTGGGCATTTACCACACGCCTTATATCCCCAAAAATCTCAACAGAAATAACTTTCTGAATGGAGCTTCACACTCTGTTAAGTATCTGGTCGGCATCCTTAGTTCCAGATGTAGTGAATAAGTTAGCAAGCCAATAAGAATCCGGTGTTATAGTATTATTTGTAAGTCCGACGTCCAAGAGAATCCAAGTGTCAATGACATAAGTTCAGAATGGGGCCTCTATTAATACAGCAGAAGCAGCAGCAGTGCCAGTGATTGGACAATAGGAATGGCTTCGGTGGTCACGTGGTATTCAACGGGTCTATATTTAGGAGTAGGCATCTTTCACACGCCTCATATCCCAAAATATTCCAACACACTCCTCACTCCATTGGGAAATGTTTGACAGTGTACGGTACTTGGCATATTCCGAAGCGTGAGCATAAAAGAGTGTGTTAGTTCTTGTATGGTAATTGAACTGCCGGGCTGGAATGATTTCTTCGAGATTCCAATCTAATACTAAAAAAATATCAAATATTCCTATGACTCATAGATGAAACTCTTATAAGCACTAGCACTTTGGGACATTGGGGTAATGGCTTTTCATTAAAATCTTCTACACATCCGTTAATGACGCTTCCATTCTGGAACTCTGATGAATGTGCTGTTGTCATCTTTCGCCATTACTTCAGTGCCATCCGACCCAAACCGGTATTAGTTAGAGTCAAATCTATCGGTAAAGTTGACTTGCTTGAAAATTATTTGTGCTAGCTACGAATTCTTCAAACCATGTTTCAAATATTGCTTTTCAATTTGACTCATTTCGATTTGGTGAGAGAAGCCATATTCGTCGAGTTCATCTTTCTAGTTTTTCAAAGTCAACTAATTCTTTATTCACGTTTAAACTGTTTCTTCTTCAGAAATGCGGGATATTTGTACACCATTTCCATTTCTATCAAGCTTTTCAAACGTCCAATAGGTTTATAACGTAATTTATCCAATGGCTTTGTGTAATATATAGCCTTGACTCGGTGAAATCGGTGGATAAAGTCGACAGATACATATGGTAGATAAATTCAAAAAAACTGTGGAACATGAGACTAAAGGTGATAGCAGTTGTAATGTGCGACCTTGAAAGATTTTTGAAATGAGAATTGGATATTAGTGGAAGAATTGAGACAATCTAGCGAATTGCATTTTTGCGATTGGATAAAGACTTAGAAGAGTCCTTGTGATATAAGGATACTTTCTGTCATTAAGAATTCCGAGATTGACCACCATTGAAAGATAGAGTGAAAACCGCGTAAGGAGGGAAATACTACTACTACTACTACTACTACTATTGCGTCTGGCTGTGGTTAGCAAGCTAATATCGCAAATTCGTTGCTACAGAATAGTGCGTTCGGTCTTCACTCGATATCCACATACTGGTGGATTTTTACCAATTCTAAGCTGTATAGTGTAATGGTTAGTAAGCTACTCTCGAAGATCTATAACTAATGAATTGCGAGTTCCATTCACGCCGGAAGCTCCATATTTGTGACCTTGTGTCACATTCCACCTGTGGTGAACATGTTGGGTAAAAACCTACTACAACTAAAAAATAACAATAATAAACAATTCAACGCCGCAGTAATAGGAAATTTTAATTTTTGGAGAGAAATAATAATTATGAAACAGTTGATTTTAACGACACTAATGATATATCCCTTCCACAACTGATGTCACTACAAATCTCATTATAATGGAGATTGTGTGTTTTTCTGTCTGTAACCGAAACTAATTTACTAATCGAGTCACAATTAACATAGTTATTTACATCATATTCTCCATGATTTTATTTATATTTAAACCTCAATTATTAATAAAAATTCTTCACCTTTTTATTAGTGTTGTCCATATCTACATACAAATAACATGCAATTGTATTTATATATACAAAAAATAGCGGTTTGCAGTGTGAATGGGAAGGCTAATTTGCATATTGATATTAAAAATGGGATTTTATTAAATATGTGCTTAGTTTTATTGATTTCTAACTGTTTGGTTTTATTTTAATGAATATAAGCAAAAATCTCTCCAATGAATCTTAAATGAAATCCATTAACAAGAAAAAATAACTGTAATATTATTCTTTATTTCCTAATTTAACTAAATAGTTAAATAAGTAAAATTCAGCAATGGAAGAAGGGAGTGATGGAAGAGTAAGTTTCATTTCTATTTTTCTATTATACCCCCACTCTGTTACATATCTTTTTGTCTGCCTCTAATTTAATACGATATTTCATTACATTAAAACTTAAATACTTGCACCCGGAGGGTGCATATATTTGCTAGTACTACTAATGTTTTTACCATGAATATTAACGATTTAATTACATCTTATTATAATGGAGATTATGTGTTTGTCTGTAACCGAAACTATACCATTACTCAAGTCACAATTCCCTTAGTTATTTACGTCACATTCTTTACAATTTTATTTTTTGATTCCTGCCTCAATTATTGAAAAAATGGACTTACATTATTAATACTGCTGAGCATATCTACATTGTAATTACCTCGTACCCCACTTGTACGGGTTAGGTACAAGGCCCTATTAACGTGGGACCATCCACAAACCGAAGCTCATGGGTGGCGGATGAAAAATTGCGTCGATCCCGTCGGCATTGTCCCTCAAGGGGGCGCCTAAGGCGCTGGGCAATAAACCCAGCCCTGCCCCTTTAAATCGAGGGGGCAGGTATTGCCTGGGGGATAGCCCCCTGCGATCGACGCTATTAACTTGTAAAGATCCAGGGCCGAAGCCACTGGACCCCCATCCTGTTGGGCGGGTCTACATACTGATAACATACAATTGGATTTATATATACAACAAAATAGTGGTTAACAGAGTTAACAGGAAAGGAAGGTTAAATTGCCAATTGATATTGAAAATAAGATTTTGATAAATATGGGCTTCGTAGTATTGATTTCTAATTGTTTGGTTTAAGCTTAATGAATATGAGTAACATTCTCGGGGATAAATCTTAAAAGAAATCCATTAACAAGAAGAAACAACTGTCATTTCATTCTTTACTTTCTAATTTAACTAAACAGTTAAATTAGGAAATTTTAGCAATTAAAGACGGGAGAATAAGTTTTAGTTCTATTTTTCGATTATAAATCTTCCGTTTTAAATCTTTTTTATCTGCATTCTTATTTAGTTTCATTAACCTTTCTAATTTACAATAATATTTTACCATACTAAAATGTAAATACTTGCACCCAGAGGGGGGGTATATATTTGATAGTTGTAATTACTGGAATCAAAACGATGTTATTAGAGTCATTAATAATCTGAGGAAAAGTATAGGAAAGGTCTTCTCTCGTTGCTTCCATTTCCATGGTAAATAATTAGCTCAAACTTTAGTCTTCCATCTATATGACGCCGAGACGAAATAGTTAATATAAAAGTAATGTGGCAGTATAAATATTAACAATCTCTTCCGTCTTAGGTTAACTAAATATGATAATACAACTAATCATCTTTAACAAGTCCCCGGGAATTTTTAAGCATAAGCCCATGTCTACAAAATTAATTCTTATCTGGCTTCACCTTATTGGCTCCTGACTTGACTCCGATTAGATAATTCACAACTTCCACAACTGCTGTCACAACAACTACTTATTTTTTTACTAAGAATATTATGTTCTAGGTATGACGTTAAACTATCTAATGGTGAGGTTTCAGTTCTGGAGGTCTGGGGAATGTGGAGCACCCCTTCTTCAACATTGCTCCCGGGTCCACTATGGCCCGGAGTGGTAGTACATGCTAAGGTTTCATCTATGGGTTAGATGGATTAATGTGTTTATAAAAAAAATTGAGTATCCATTAAGAATAAGTTTATTTCAAAACTGTCAGCATTAAATGGCCCAACGAGGTTGATATGCCGTAAACCAAACCAAACTAAACAAACCAAACCAAACTAAGAATATTAAAGGTGTCAGACAGTTAAATCAATGATATATAATAAAACATAAGTACAATAAAAAGAAATTAAGATACAGCCAATTTTTGGCTTCAGCCATTCTGTCGATTGGGGCTTTAGAATACACCGACTACACATCAGCAGATGTATCGAATCCCCCATTCCACTGAGGTCACCTGTTGGCCATAGGTGGTGACCCGTGATGCTTAAGAATGGAACGCTAGTAGCTCAGCAGTCCATGACATACAACACTCCTTTGACCCTTACTTGAGTTAGACGGGCGGTCAGACTAAACCTCCTCTGATCAATCGGCTGGTCGTGTCAACCCCAACACCTATATGATTGCCCCGACACTATTCCTTTATTGCAAGCCTAGCCTTTTTATCATATATGTGTTGAAGGTGGTGGCTGAGGGTCTTCGTGTTAGAGTATGACGTTAAGCTCGATCTGATGGTAAAGTTAGCCGTAGCACCTATATGATTGTCCCGACCCTATGCCCTTATTGTAAGCCTTAGCCTTTTTATCATATATGTGTTGAAGGTGGTGGCCGAGGGTCTTAGTGTCTTGAGTATGACTGATGGTGAAGTTCCAGTTCTTGAGAATGTGGAGTACCCTTTTCATCACCATTACTCCCAGGTTCACGCTGACCCGGAGTTGTAGTACCTATTAGGGTCCGATCTATGGGTAAAATAGATAAAACATGAGTATTAAACATGCGGTTAAAAATGTGAGTTTAAAAAAAAAAGAATACTCAACAAGAGATGACATGCCGTAAAATCCAACCAACCAGCCAACCGACCAACCAACCAGCCAGCGCTTTATCTGGAATTTTTAAGTGGTAGCAAGAATAAGAATAATCACTTTTATATTTTGTCCCTAATGCCTTAATAATCTTCATACAATGACTACTATTTACACAGTAGCATTGCAACCAACAAAGCCTTCATCAGATGATGACTCTTGGTTCAGGCATGGTTTCGAGGCCGAAGCATCATTACCACTAACCCAGAGCGCCCCAGCAGTATCTCACGATACCACCAGCCTTTGTCGGTTTGATGCCACAATATAGGACTGCCATATCCACGCTGATGCGGTCAGAGCCTTCACCTGAATCTTTTTTAAGTATTTCCTCTTGTCTGGTGGAGAAAGTCCAAGTTTAGACAAAAATGCCGAGATTGGGTTGGTAATAAATCCCCGGCACCCGACTTCAATGGGAAATACATTTGTTATCCATTGTTACATAGCCCTTGTTTACCGGCACTAAATAGGTATATGTTATATACTTCTCTTACTTCTTATTCTGGTCGTCTACTCTTCTGGCCGGCTTGGTTCTTCTATCATCTATCTTGGTCTGGTCTTGTCGTGGTGTTTCTTGGGGACTTCGGGTCTGTTTTCTGTTGCTAGGGATTTCTTGTTATCAGAAGCCCTGTATCATTGGTAGTTTTTAGTAATAAACACAAGACTTCTATTTATGTTGATGTTACTTTATTCGAAATCCCCAACCAGACAATGCGCGCCGATCCTTACATCTTGCTAGCTCGGTTTCTAACTTCTAACTGACTAAGTTACTTACTTAGTATCCTTAAACCAGAAGGGGGCCTTCTATTGCCTTCCGGTTCTCACGTTCCATCCGCAGAACACAAGGTGAGATCGAGGTCAAGCGCCGTCACTCACTCTCAATGCCATCAGCTGCACTAATATGATTTCTACACTATTGTCATAATCATTAGGTTTCTAATGATTATGTAACACCATAAACTTCTAGATTTTGCACTTCATACTCTATAAAAAAAGAAACTTGTTCATTTTGCACCTCAGACCCACACTCCAAATATCAAATTCTCTTCCTAGTCAACCGACTGACCCCACAAAAATAAAAGTACCATTCCCTACACACAAACCATTCTCTCACCCCTCACACATTTACCTATTCACTATAAAATCAGAATGTACAAGTACTTATGTCAATAAAGTTTTGAAAAAGCTTCACCCAATAATGAGGCGAAATATCAACTGAACTTAGCTGTCTGTATTGTTATATCCACATTTTCCTCTATTCTCATGCACATCTGATGCTCTCTCTCTCAAAAAAATTTTTTTTCTAGATTTTGTACTTCATACTCTATACAAACTTCTAGCTATGCACTTCATATCACATACAAACTTCTACTTTATGTTCCTGGCGTGGCTTCTATGATCTATACAAAAAAAACTGGTTAGTGAATCTGGAGAAAGGGGTCAGACAGTTAAATGAATGATACATAATAAAAGGTAAGTAAGATAAAAACAAAACTATCAAAGTAAAGACCACTGCTAACTCTACTTAGAAAGGTGTAAAAAAAAGTTACAGATATTACGAGATTTTAAAAATGGACAAAAAAAAATTACGAAGTTTTTCGCACACATGCAATGCCGATAGAAATGTTAAAAACCCTCACCCCAGTAAAAAAAAAAAAAGAAAAAAAAAGAGGAATTGACAGTCAGGGAGATGTCCTAAAAATGCTTAGGTTTAATCAGGATCGATTTCAATTTGTGGCTTCAGCTACCCAATAAAAAAAACATGAAAAACAAAATTGATTTCTAGAGAAATTCAGAGAAAAATTTTATCAAAAATTGTATGATACAAATATATATGATATATTCTTTTAAAAAAATTCTTTACGTTACCGAAGAGAGACAGAATGTGTAATTCCTACTAAATGTGTATTCTTCACCTTAAGAAGATCGGGGAATATCCGGTTGAAATAGTGTACACAAAAAATATAATTAAGAAAATGATTAACTATTAAATTCAGATAATTAAAAAACATTTATAGTTGGAATAATACTTTAATGGTGTTTCTCAGCTATGAGTTAGATTGTACCACCACTGTTCTTCAACAAGGAGGGCTTTGATACTAAATAACCCACAATATTGATATGTCATTAAATTAAGAAACTAAACTAAACTATAAAAAAACACCAGACAGTATTTTAATTACAATTGAGAGACATGATTTGCGGACGCGTTATCATCGTGGAAAATAGAATAGGTGACCCGGGTTCAATACCTGCAAAATGCTCTCTACTTTACATTTAGCGCTAATACCCTTGCGAAAGAAATGAATCCATCTGTTCTTCTCTATATATAAAGGGCCGCTGGTGTGTATGTATGTATGTATGTCCAGAAGAAACTACGAAAATAAAATAAATAATGACAAAATAAATATGTATAAGTATTCAATATTACCAGTTATTGCATTTTGTGCAAAAAATAGGAACATTTTATTAATATTTAAAGATATTAAAAAATTAGAATATACAAAAAAAATGACATTGAATTTCTTCTTAGAAATGTCCAGCATTTGTAAATCTCAAAAGTAAACAAATCAATACACCAGGGTTTCTCTCCCTCTACCTAGGCGACGCGAGGTAACCGTTTCTAGTGGGTAAATAGGATACACTGTGTATAGCGTAATTATTATTGTATACGACTGAAAAGAAAACGGTAATTGGATTTCTGGAGAAAAAGAAGAAAAATAAATAAGAGCAAAGAGGAGTTAACGTTTGGAACGGTAAACACTAAACGGGGGTGGGGCAGCCATTGACCGACCAATGACCCCGAAACTAGAGTTAAAAATAAAAACGGAAGTCCCGGTTTATGCGGGGGTGCGGAAGTGGATGTGACCCTCCCACTCCGAGACGATAAACGGAGGTAAAGAAAATTCTGCCTCTTTTTCGCCAGACCCGAGGAGAGTCGGACGCGTTTGTTGGGGGTCCATGGTAAGATATCTAGGGTAGCAACAAACAGTGCGCCTGAACGTGATTTACGATAGAATAGCTTGACCTCTCTCTCTCTCTCTCTCTCTCTCTCTCTCTCTCTGTTTCCTTTTCTCTGAAAATGAACCAACGAGCATAGGTCGGCAGCCATTATCTCTGGGCTGACCTCTCTTCAGGATTTTCGACTGGGTGTTGATTTTCTTTGTTGTTTTCTTATTTGGGCTGAGCTAGTCATTATCAACATTCAATTAATTCACATGACATGGTGTTCTTGATGAAGTTTTATTTCCCCAGCCCATTTGATTCCTCCCCGGGAAGACCAACCCACCAGAGCAGATAATCGCGTCTGCACTCCTTCGAAATCGGGTCGCATCTGATAAACTAAACTATCTCATTTTCACGTGTCTGTACCGGAGGTCAGTTGGGATCATCGTCATGTCACTCATAATCCCAAACGGGTATAGAAAATTACCCACCTCCGATCTTAAATCTAACGAACTTTACATAAAACAATTCTAACTACATGTACGTTCACAATGTATGACTGCTCATAAATTGTAACTAGCGCTACAGAATGATGATGATGATGATGAAGATGATGATGATGATCTAAACTTATTTAATTGACGTTGTTGTTTTAGATCTGTTCGCTGTGTTCAGCCCGGAATTATACCTTAGGCACCATATGCCCCAAATAATCAAATTATGACTAACCATATTTCAGGCGACATTAACCTAAAACTACTTAAAAATAAGATGCCATGTTCTGTCTCGTTGCGTCTTCCATATATCAAACGCAGTTGTCGCAAATGTTCTCTGATCAGTTCAAATTTCCATAGATTGGACCCAATTTTCTAATACGAAAGATGAAAAAAAAAAAAAAAAAACATAATATTCAGATAATTATACAAAGCTCAATCGGTAGAGCGTCCGACTATGAACCACAAGGTTCCTGGTTCGATACCGACCCTCACCAACTCATCGTATGAATAGCACGGGAGGAGCTGACGGTAGGTGTGGTGCCCCGTCTCAGATGACAAAAAACAATCTCCTTGGTCTAGCGCTAGTGGAAAGGAGATAGACTCTCTCGCTGTCTGGCTGATACCGACTTTGGGTCACCCCGATGACTTTACATTTTTATATACTAATAAACCAAATGATAAAAATATTAATAATAATAATAATAATAAAAATACTTGGGATCCACACAAGTAGCCTTCACAAAAAGATACTATAACCACGGGAGTAGTTTCGCACACGAGAAATATAGACATAACACTAGTTTATCTTATGTGCAGGGAATCAAAGTAAAACTAAGAGTAGGTCCTATTCTAAAATGGGAAATAACCAAGAAATATCGCAAATACAAAACGGGGGGACAAAATCTTGCCTACTCTGTATGTGTTATATACTGGCTTCGAATTCACGACGCTAAATTCATGTATGTTAGTAGCGGGTATGTTCCCAGTACCAAAAACGATGTATGTAGTAGTCAGCCTTACCGACTACTGGACTTCAATAACAACAGATACGCGTATACAAAATAGGACTCTTCTTTATTTCCTTCGGTGTGTGGTAGGTGCGGAGCGCAGAGCTTACAATGAAAATGCCGGTGGCTAGCCAAGAGCGAAGTGTTCACAATGAGTGCCCGAGGGGTGTTTTGTTGACGGGAGACGCGAAGTGTCCTTTCCACTGCCGGGTCGGCGTCTGATTTGTCGGCTTGACTCTCTGGCTTTTTGTATTGACAACACGCCTACACATTTTTATCTTTTTGTTCTGATAACGGACCTTTGTTATATATCTCTTTATCTTCACGCTGCTTCCTTGACCGGAAACTATCTGTTCCGCTTTCTCTTTCTTTTTAAATATATATTTTTATCATTCTCTTTGTCCCTCAGCCGGAAGTTACGTCTTCCGGGTGAGGACAATACAACATATGGAAGAAAAACTGGCCATAACTACCTACGATAAACTAAGGGAATTATTAAACCAAAGCTACTGAAATCCTAAATACATGAAAAACTTAATGGTTGTGGTGGTGGTTTTGATGATGATGATGATGATGATGATGATGATGGAAAGTTTTGGTTTTCTGAGGCATTCTTAACTGATATGTTCTCCTTCATTTCAATTTGCTTGATAGTGTCCACTTCTAATTTTCCCAGGCCCTTTGTCGTTTTCTTTTTCTCCAAACATATTGATGCTTTCCTGTTTGGGCTTTGCTTCTACTTTGTAAAATCTCTTACCGGTTCATTAACGGAGATCTTAGGTAATTGAAGATAATGAATATATGCATTACGTTTGCATATATTCTGTTGTCAAGTGGTGATTAACAAATACTCTGTTTATATTTTTGTTACATTAATAACAGTCTATTGAGTCGATGAACACTATTATTATTATTATTATTATTATTATTATTATTATTATTATTATTTACTCCTTTTGAGTTTTCACATCAGCATTAGCTGATGGTCTTTCACTGGAGTATGAGTGACAGCAAGTCTCCTCAGGTCTCCATGACTCTTCTGAGTATTCTGGCAGATTGCAGCAGTGCAGTGTTCTGAATGGTTTCAATCCTTCCTCTGATTTCCAAACTTTCCAAACCCTTTTCTAATCCTTTTGGGACTGTTCCAAGTGCACCAACTACAACTGGTATCACTTTCACTTTCATATTCCATAACTTTTTCAGTTCTCTTGTAAGGTCTAGATATCCTCCATTTTTTTTCATTTTCCTTTATCTTCACCCTGTGATCTGCTGGCACTGCAAAATCCACCAGGTGACAAGTTCTTTCTTTTTTGTTTATCAACACTAGGTCTGGTCTTCTTGCTGGGATAAGGTGATCCGTTTTATTATTATTATTATTATTATTATTATTATTATTATTATTATTATTATTATTATTATTATTATTATTATTATTATTATTATTATCTAAATGGAGTTTTTCACACCCGCCTAAGCTGGTGGTTTACTGGAGGATGAGTGACAGCAAATTTCATCAGGTCTCCAGGACTCTTTTGAGTACCTAGCTGATTTTAACAATACTGTTGTTTGAATGGTTTCAACCCTTCCTTGGATTTTCAATTCCTCCAGGCTCTTTTTCAAACACTTTGGGACTGTTCCCAGGACCCCAATTGTGAATGGTGCGACCTTCACCTTCATGCTCTACAGTTTGTTTCTTTTTTTTCTTTTTTTTTGTTCTCTGGCCGGATCCAAGTATTTGTGTATCATTTCATTTTCTTTCATCTTCAATCTGTTATCCATCAGGACGACAAAATCCACAAGATGACACGTTTTCTTCTTGTTAATTAATACCAGGTTTTGTCTCCTGGCCGTGATTAGGGGATCCGTCTGTATCTCAAGGTTCCAAAGGATTTTATTCGTCTCATTCTCTAGGATGGATTCCGGTTCGCGCATATAGCATTTAGTAACATGATGGAAATTGAATTTCTTGCACAATTCTCAGTGGATCACCTTTCACACGCAGTGGATTCCAGATTGTGCATATACCATTTGGTAGTATTTTCAAAATGTAATTTCTTCCACAATTCCGAGCTGATCACCTTTCCAACCCAGTTATCCCTGGTCTTGTACTCACTTTATGATATACCTGCTATTTATATCTCTTTATATTTCTTTATATATGTGTATATGTGCATTAATTTATACATTTATGAATTTGTGTGTCATCATATATATGTATGAACATACGGACACAGTCACCGACACACAGAAAGATAGACAGACAGACACGCGCGCACACACACGGGCAAACACACGCACAGACACACACAGACACACACACACACATATATATATATATATATATATATATATATATATATAAGGAGAAAAAGAGAGGGAAAGCGAGAAAGAAAGAAAGAGAAACTTGGGGAAAGAGTGAGAGAGAGAGAGAGAGAGAGAGAGAGAGAGAGAGAGAGAGAGAGAGATAGATGGATGTGCTTTGTAAAACAGCTATCCCCGTAGGAAAGGGAATCAAGGAATCAAGTTCAAATCCTATACGAGGCAGTTTTCATTTTACTTCCCGCCGGAATATAGAAAATTCCGAGAGGAAGAAGTAATACTGGCTCGGCTGCGTGTTGGCCATACAAGACATATACACTCTTTTATGCGCCAGCAGAAGAATCAAGCACGTTGCGGGACATGCAAAACACCATACACTGTCAAAGGTTTCCTCATGGGGGTTTGGCTTCAATCAGAAAGAAATATTTCAATACAATGAAGGTTCTGTTCATGAATACAGACACGGATGACATGTTGTCCTTCTTGAGAGAAGTATATTAATAATGATCCTCTCTTACTCTAAAGATAATCTTTTTATTTATTTACTGATTTATCTAATTAATTTAATATATTTTATTTTATTTTACAACTTAAGAAAAGCTAAGTAAATAAATTCTTCTATTTGACCGTTTTTATTTTGAATTCAACATAGTTACAATGTAGCAATATTCACCGGAAGTTAACCAGACAAGATTAATATATATATATATATATATTATATTATATTATATATATATATATATATATATATTCAAACCCATTCTCAACAGATATTACAAAGGTAAGAGACGGATTTTATCTTCTCTAGTAACTTATAGAATAATTATATTAACTTGATGCTTCAAAGGAGTCTAATAATAGATGAGAAAAACTGTCTATCAGGGACCCCACTCTCAAAAAGGTTTTTAATACTTTTGAGAGGGGTCCCTTGGAAAGAATTTTTCATTTATCCCCCTCATTTCATTCATTCTTATTTCATTCATTCATTTTTCCATTAATTTTTAACTATATATATATATATATATAATATATATATATATATATTATTATATATATATATATGGAAAGACGGTGAGGAAATTAATCCGACAATATGAGAAGAAAATATTTTAAAAATATAACAAACACAGGATGTTATGGTCAGGGAAACAAATTTTATGTGTCAATACTGAAACATTTCGGTATATTGTACCATCTTCAGGACACTGTTAAATAATGTTTATGTCAGGGACAAAATGAAAGATGTTAAGTGTATAGTGAATGTGTGAATATGATGTTATTAACCGTTAATTTATATATGCGTGTTTGTTTACACATGCACATGCATTGATCACGTGACTGGCTTCGGTAAACAAACGCGCATATAAAAATTAACTGTTAATAACTTCATATTCACACATTCACTATACACTTAACATCTTTCATTTTGTCCCTCACATAAACATTACTTAACCGTGTCCTGAAGATGGTACAATATACCGAAATGCTTAAGTATTGACTCATAAAATTTGTTTCCCCTGATCATAACATTCTGTATTTATTATATTCTTAAAATATTTTCTTCTCATTTAAATATATATATGTGTGTGCGTGTGAGTGTGTGTGTGTGTGTGTGTGGAAATCTAGGAATATATATAATCTGTACTGTCCAGTTCGCTTCTTATGAGCGCCCCTTACAACTTGGCCTTTTGCCAGGATGACAAACTTTGTGAGATTCTTTAAATATAATTCTTAGAGGAGCCAAGATTTTAAAGAAATTAAACATTGGAAAGAAAAGGAGGAAGCCAGCACATGAGAGAGAGGGAGAGAGAGAAAAAATATAGAAGAAAATAAAATACGAATAAGTCTTTTAATTTAAAATGGTGTTTTTAAACTTAAGAGTCTAGCATTAACACGTCTGGCTGACTAGTTGCTGGGAAACATAAAAATACAAGAGATGTAAAATTTCGGGGAAAAAAATCATCGGCTCCAAAGTTAAAACCTTCCCCAAACGTTTCCAACAAATCACTCAATATTTCCTTTCAAATGATTATTTTGATTACTGGTAGATGACGTCAGCGCGCTTCTCATTTTTTTTCTTATTTTTCCCCTTTTTTTCTTTCCTTTCTTTCCTTTCTTTTCTTTTATTTTTCCTCGATGTCGTTAGGAGGTTGAATTTTCCTCTTTTATTCAAGCAATTTATCTTTAAAAGTTTGAAATCTTTTCTGCTTTCTTGCTTTTCATCGTCTGCATGCCAAAATCGGTTCAAAATGAATTCACTTTAAGCAGTGAACTTCTGATTCTTTTTTTTTCCGCGGTAATTTTTCCGTTGCCATTTATTTATCTATTTATTTTATTTTATTTTATTTTTTTGGTCAGAAAACTTACCGTCTGTTAGACCAAAATAAATGCGTCCACTACAATTACAAAACCTAATTCGATAAATATAAAGACAATCAGAAGCCCTCTCTCTCTCTCTCTCTCTCTCTCTCTCTCTCTCTCTCTCTCTCTCTCTCTCTCTCTCTCTCTCTCTCTCTTTATATAAAGTAAGTAAGTAAAGTCGACGGGGCGGCCTAAAGTCAGTATCAGCTAGTCAGCGAGGGAATCTATCCCCTTTTCAATAGCGCTAGACCAAGGAAATTGTTTTTTAGCATCTGAGATGGAGTGCCACACCTACCATCAGCTCCTTACTTTACCGCTCAGATCCCTGAAAAAAATAAAAACAAATTACTATACATTTAATGTTGAAAAATATTTTTAAACTAAGTTTAATTGAAATTATACATTGCAATACTAACACAAATAACTGTCTCAATGATAGATTCTATAATTAATTTCAAAGGTTAATTAAATGTATAGTAATTTGGGGTTTTTGTTTATTTTTTTAAAGCAATACGTAATTAAAAAACAACCTTAATCCCCTAAAACAGTAACTCAATTCGCAAAATGTTAATTCATAGACTGTGGTTAAACTTTCCGTTTTAATTTTCCGACTTAAATCAGAAGTCAGCCCTTTTTATTTATACTGTAATTAGTAAACTATAAACATAAAAATGTTACGCCCACAACATTAAGTGACCTGAAAAAATGAAAGTTTTGAAATAAAATAAGTAATGTATTATAAACATCGTTCATTGATGAATAAACACTGAAAAATTAGTTAAAATCCGATAATTCCCTGATATTTGGTCAATTATTTTCTGGGGCGGGGGACTAAAGTCACTTTGTCAAAAACGCATTTTAGACCCAATTTGGGTCTATCTATGTTATGATAACTGTTACTAAAAAAACTTTCGACAACTATATGTATGTATTTATTTAGATATTTCTTTATCATTCTTTTACTGTTTGACAAAAAAGAACTTCGTAAATAACTTACGAAATTCACACAAACACTATTTACTTATTTAAAATATCTAAACATAATAAGTACATAAGTGTTTGTGGGTAATTTTGAAGATAATATTAACCTTTATTCAAGTTTAATTTTGTTAAATATCCCCCCCCCCCACTTTAAGCGCTAATAATTTACTATTTTTTGTTTCTTTGTTTAAAACATTGAGAATAATATTCCAACTTTTTCGTACGTAAGACAATTGTAAATTCCGTTTTTAATTGCTTGGTTGAGTTAGAAATAAAATGTAACATTGTAATGTATTTATTTATTTGAGCAACAAAAATAACAAAGATTCAAAATGGATATACTTTATTCTAAGAAATATGAAAGTATTCGTAAAACTATTGATAAAACGTTTTCATTTTTCTTTTTTACATAAAAAAGAAACGCATTCAACAACGCGGAATAGAGCGGGCATACGTAAACAGGCAACAGGATGAAACAGCGTGCGTGCTGATTTTAGCTGGAATATCAGCAGCATCAGCTTTACGATTTCTTTCTAAAAATCGTTTGATTTTTGTTTGATTAATTAATTATATCCCTTAATCAGTAAAAATCAATAACCAAATTTGGAGTGTTTCTTAGTTAGAAGAATATCAATGTGTATGAGTTATACGTCGACACGTACATACCAAAATCTCTCCTTTCTATATTAGATGTATATATATATATATATATATATATATATAATATACATATATTATATATATATATATATATATATATATATATATATATGAAATAGGTATATTTGGGCAGCATCTTTTCATTCAAACAAATTTGATTACACAAAATACAAACTTTATTGTTTTCAAGTTTTTTTTTCTTTCAATACTTTTGATATTGTCGTCATGAAAGTTATTAATCAGTTCTCTAAAAGATTATTGGTAAACACAGTATTTTCGGTTCTTTTCCAAACCATTATCCAGATTATTTATATTTGTTTATATAAAGATAGATTAGAGAAATAAAAACAGCTATGATAGTATTTCTGACAATAAGCGAACTAATTTAGTTTACTAAAATAACTCTTTTAGATAACTAATTAACTTCTTTCAAGATGTTAGCATAAAAAAAGAAAAGAAACTTGAAAACTTGATTCTGTTAAGTTTAATCAAATTTGTTTGAATGTGTGTATATATATATATATATATATATATATATATATATATATATATATATATATACATATACATAAATATTTAGTTATCATTCCCACTTTGTTCCCTTTGTTTCTCATAAAATCAGTCCATTAATACTTTTTCTTGGCTTTTGTTGAATGCATTTCTCCGAGATGCGTCACGCGTCATGACATCTTGGATCGCGACTTGTCTTTCAAAAATATAACCCTGAACAAATACAGTTACACAACAAAAATGATTTTATAAATATTTTCATCTCCTGTCATCAATAAAACATCCATCAATGACTTTGTGTCGCATCCTGCTCGTGCGGAGGGGTTGGTAAATATATATATGATTGTCCTAAATCAATTGCCCTTATAGCAAACCCCAACACATTTTGCCATATATATGTGCTTGGAGCAGGTGGCTGATGGTCTTAGTGTCCTGGATATGATTTTAGTCTGCATCGAATCGTTAAGTTCAAATTCTGCAACTCTGCGTGAATGTGGAGTACCCTTTCATCACCAATTTTTCCAGGTCTACTTAGACTCGGAGTGTTAGTACTGGTTAAGGTCATAACTATGGATTAAATAAAATAAACAACGAGTATTAAAAATGTGTTTAAAAATCAAGTTAGAAATAAATTGAATGGCCAACAAGAATGAATAAAACAAAAATCCATCCAACTAACCATCCAACCAACTCTTTCTAATAACGTCTGTCAGCTTTGAGTAATATTTTCAAGTGGAGCAATCAAAGTATGGCAAACCGTAGGTTGGACTGAAGGCAAGTATTATTGAAGCTAAAGAAACACTTGACTAGTTCCTAGCGGCTTTATTTTTCAAAGTATCGTGGGCGGCGATGCATGAAAAACAAATGGCCAGGAAAATAAATGGAAATATGCTCTGTTCTTTGGGCACTTGATTCTCGTTATCTGCAAATAATTTTAAGAGGAGTTTTAGCTGAGATGCTGGGCGAAAAGCATTTGCAAAAAATAAATTGAAAAATAAATATAAACCAGTTATTGGCATGGTTACATTTCTCACCTACCAAAAGTTTTCATGTCACACCACTGTTCAAGTCTGCGGTACTGTTTGATTTGCCACCATTTTGAATAGTCTCAAAACATATATTTTTTTGAGATTGAAATAATTTTTGCTATAAACTAATTCCAAACAATGCAGAGTTTATATTTATGGAACAAAATTCTGAAAAAAAATTCTGAAAAAAAATTCTGTTTTTTTTTTTTAATTTCCTTATTTATTGAATGAAGCTAGAAGAAAGACAGAAAAAAAGAAAGAAAAAAAAAGAAAGATAGATAGATAGATAGATAGTCCTGAAGAAGGTCTAACAGACCGAAACGTTGCATCGTCGACATCACCACCTACAATAAACATCCATTTTCCATAACATCCCGTGTTTCTACCTTTCTCCACATAGATAGATATATAGATAGATAGATGGATTATCCTTATTTATTGAATGACTCTCTTATATAAATAATTTGCATGAATAAATGAAAATATTCAGAACCCCCACAAAAATGTTTGTTTCAAAATAACAAGAATGAAGACTTATAATTAATGTAATTAATTCAAAGAAAACATATCAAATTCATATCTTATTATAATGGAGATTGTGTGTTTTTCTGTCTGTAACCGAAACTATATACCTACTCAAGTCACAATTCTCTTAGTTATTGACATCACATTCTCCATGATTTTATTTTTATCTAAACCTCAATTATTAATAAAACTGTCTTACATTATTAATACTGTTAACTATGTCTACATACTGGCTAAATGCAATTACATTTATATATACAACAAAATAGCGGTTTACAGTGTGTACGGGAAGGCTAATTTGCATATTGATATTAAAAATCGAATTTAATAAATATGTGCTCAGTATTATTGATTTCTAACTGTTTGGTTTTATTTTAATGAATATAAGCAAAATCTCTTCAATGAATCTTAAATGAAATCCATTAACAAGATAAAATAACTGTCCTTTTATTCTTTACTTCGTCTTATAACTAAATACTTAGATTAGAAAAAATAACAATGAAAGACGAGAGTGATGGAAGAGTAAGTTTCAGTTGTTCCATTTTTTATTATACTCCCTCTGTTTCAAATCTTTTATTATACTCCCTCTGTTTCAAATCTTTTTATCTGTATTCTTATTTAGTTTCATTAGCCTTTCTAATTTAATACAATATTTTATTACATTAAAACTTAAATACTTGCACCCGGAGGGTGCATATATTTGCTAGTTAATGTAATGTGGATGCCGATTAACTGTGGCTTGTATTCGCCCCTTGCAATTACTTGCATATAATCTTTACATAGGAAACATTGGGAGTGGTGTAGTCATAAAAATTCACCAACAACCATTTTTGACTTTTCCCAGAAATCTGAAAGGGGTCTGAATCCTGTTGCCATACATATGCCCTACCATTAGCTACCCTTGTAATCCAGGGCTTGACTACAGTGTTTAGCAATTCCACGTAGGCATCTAAGTGTCCACCAACACTTTTTCTTCAAATTTTTGAGGAATTCTACTGTACAAACACAATCAGATCGTCTATTTCATTGGTTTCTTCTAGCCACAGCTTTGTAGTCTCCATTGCAATTCTCCAGTTCATGCCTGATTGTTTTTAGTGTACAGGGGGCATTGCACAGCAATCATGATTTCCTTATTTTGATGGCCGGCGCAGATCCTCATGATACAAGTTATTCTCTTCCATGATTCAGGTAGGTTCCAGTCATCCATTCTATCAGTCATCACGTATATGAATGAAAAAGGGTCCAAGCTTTTAAATGATGCATAGTGTGCGTCAGTACCTCCAACGTACGGAGAAAAATAACCAAATATAAATATGTCAAATTTATCCCGACCACCCTGTATATTTATATTACAAATAATGAAAAAGTTTGCAAAAATCTTTTTTAAAATCTTATTGTATTAAATTTGCAAATTGTTTTTCACAAATTAAAACGGGATTGTTATTGTCATCGTTATATATCCTAACGAACTAAAATCACACACTTTTGAAAGCAAACCCTAACTAAGGACAGTTTCATTCATAGTTGGTGGGTCTTCAAATATATATATATATATATATATATATATATATATATATATATATATATATATATATATATATATATGGGAGAATATGTGCTTAATTGAAGTCGAACCTGATTTTATGAAAGTTAATTCATTAATAATTAATTAGGCGGGATTTTACCTATTTAAATGTAAGGCTAAACAAACCGAGAAAAATCAATCTCTGTATGTACATTTCGGCCTAAAATTAGGTTCGACTTCAATTAAGCACATATTCTCCCAAATATTGTCGGCTGAAAATAGCCGTATCACAAACATCGTATATATATATATATATATATATATATATATATATATATATATATATATATATGAGAGAGAGAGTGCTTAAGGAAATAACAATTATTTCAAAGAAAGTCAGTTTCATATAATACGAAACCGTTGTTTTAAATTGGCTCTTACCCAAGTCCAAATGATTTCCCGAAATGGCATTAAAGAAGTTTTTGTTCTTTTGCCAAATTGCCCTATCTTTAAAAAATTGCAATATAGGAAAGAACGTTTCTTTGCAACTCGAAAAAGCACGATTTAAAAAAAATATATATCCACCAAATAAATACTATTACGCACTGGCCTCAGAGAAACACTTGACCATAAAATGTGTAAATCAGTTAAAACTTATATTCAGTTAAAATAGTGATACGGTGAATAGAATTCTACATATTTTTCTCAATAAACAGAGGATTAGTTTTTAAAAATTGCGCTCTTCGAATAACAAAAACAGATTAGTCCGTCTGCACCTGTTTTGATTTTGTTTGCGTTCTATGTTAAATAGCATAGCGACGTTAAGCCCTGTCGGCTTGGGCTATAGAATACACGGACTCTACCACAACAGAGGGCTAAGATACCACCAATGGGGCCACTTTTGGCCGTGGGTGGCGACCCGTGATGCTCAAGGATGGAATCCTCGTGGTTAGGCAGTCTATGATTTGCAACATTCCACTTTGTCCCTTACTTAGGCTTGACAGGTGGTTGGAGAGACCTCTTCGAATCAAGCAGTTAGTCACGCCATGCCTAAACATATATATATATATATATATACCAACCCCTCCGCACGAGCGGGATGCGACACAAGGTCAACTTATTAAGACTGGTTACCTAGCCATGGTTAAAGAGCCCAGTCTGCCCCGCTATTTACCCATAGCTGGATGGAGAGTAGGATTCATACCTTTCCCAAGGGTATTAGTGCTAAGTGAAATACAATTACCACGTCCAGGATTTGAACTCGGGGCGACGAGTCCATTTCCCATGACTTTAACCATTACACCACACGCTTCCTACTGCCTAAACACGTATGATTGTCCAAACCCTATTGACCTTATAGCAAACCACAACTCTTTCAATCATATGTGCTAGAATGCAGTGGCTCATGGTTGTAGTGTACTCAGTATGATGTTAAACTGCATCTAATGGTGAAGTTCCAGTTTGGAACTTTGAGGAGTGTGGAGTCCACCCTGACCCGGAGCCTTAGTACCTGTTAGGGTCCCGTTCATGGGTTAAATAGATCAAAAAAGGAGTTTACGAAAATGAGTTTAAAAAGGGTGAGTTTGAAAAAATTGAATACTTAACAAGAACGAATAAAACAAAACGTCTTCGGTATAAATTAACCAAACAAGCCTTTACATGTCGAAAAATCCAACCAACCACCCTTCGTCGGTTATTTTTAATGCTAAAAGCATTGTAGAAGAACATTAATCATACACTTTAACAAATAGTGTTGCATAGCGCCTTCTTCACTGGCACTAAATAATTATAATGTTGCATACCTCTTTCTTTAATTCTATTTCTTGGCCGTCTTCAGTATTCTGATCGTCTTTGGTATATCTTCTAACATCTTGCGTCTTGGTCTGGAATCAACTAAGGTCTGGACTTTCTATTGCTATGTTCCTGCTGGCTGGTCGTCCTGGATTCATTTCTTAGTCTTGTTACCAAGACATTCATCAACCACAAGAACATATTAATTATACAACTTTTATTTCCTTAACTATACATTTCATGTAACTAAATATCTGACTAACATAGCGCGCGTGAGTTCCAGTTTAGGCAGGACCTAAAATCGCCGACTGCTCTGCCTGACGTCTAACTGCAAACAGGGGACCGAACAGGTCCCACGTGACTTCACGTATTTTTGGCGGGCTTCTGTAATTTTCCATGGAAGGACCCGGCCATGGTATGAAAAGGGTCATCCCCTCAGAAATACAGGGGATTGACAATAATCTTATGCAACCGCATAGATTATGTAACAATAGTAGGGAGAATCAGGATTTTATACCTTTCCTAAGGGTACTAGTCTGAAAATTAACGTAATATGCCATTGAAGTTTGAATTTGCTTAATACGGTGTCACAGTCCAGAACGTTAACCACTATACCACGGTAACTCCCCTCGCTTGTTTTGAACAACATCTACTAGTAAATATGGTTTTGCGTCACGTCTTGTGTAATAGTTAGTAGGCTAAACTAGCAGTACATTTTTGAGGTTAATTCTCACCGGGTGACATATTAAGATAGTTACATCTTTACAAGTACATTTACATTAGACTCTCTTGCTAATTCACTATTCTACATGAACTCTCCATTTTCCTTTTCCACCGAAAAATTCTTTAGAGCACCGTTATGTTTGATAAACTTTGGATAATACACATAGATCTTCTAAATAGTGGTAGGGTTTATATCTAGGTGCCTTTTACATCATCATATTCGACACCTGATGACCATCAGCGAGAGTCGTCCACTGGCCTTGTGGCTAATATACTGGACGTTGACATTGTAATAAGCGAATTCAAACTCCAGTCAAGCTAATATGTTCACTTGTCAACGAATACATTGGGAAAGATATTAATCCCACCATTGCCCCGAGCTATATTTTAAATAGCACCACTACTTCTAAATGATGGATATGCCATTAGATAACCAAGGAAGATTCATATCTTATTACAATGGAGATTATGTGACTTACGTAACTTGTCTGTAACCGAAACTACACCATCACTGACGTCACGGTTTTCTTAGTTATTTAATTTATATTCACAAAGATTATGAAATAGTCAGTATTTAATATTCTTTAAATATACGCTCCTACATTTTGGGCGCTGGTGGTTGTCGTCAGTGATGTAATCCGCAGGGTTCATTGGGAAGTTTCGGGTCTTCCAGCATCAGACTTCCCTCGCCCTGCTGACCCTATCAGAGGTGATCAAACTCTTGTACAACCACCAACAATAACCGCTAAAAGACGTTTGACTTTTGAGAAATTTTCTTGGGCGGTAGAACTAACCCATTCAAACACAAAGCACCGCGCATCTGATTGGTTGTTAGTAATAATCATTAGTATCTTATTTATTAACGATGCCTCGATTAAAGTATAGTTGAGGTAGATTTGCCTCAAAACTTCCAATATTATTAATTCTTTTAAAATCATGAAATTCGTGTTATATAACTCTAACAAATAAAGATTTACATAGTATATGGTGGTGCAAAAATTAAAGTGATACATACTTGAAGATAAAACTCCGACAAGGGTTGATAGACAAAACATTTAATAGGTATACAGCACATGGATAAACAGGGTACATAATGCATAGAGGTGTACATAAACATACATACAAAAGCAGAGATAATGACACATTCATGAATGGAAAAAATAAAAGCAACATACATGGGACTAGGAATAGTCCATGCTGTATGAATAACTTACAGTAATGTAAAGGGGGCCGAGGCTCCAACGAGAAGGGGTAGACCGTGTCTAACCCATGTGTCTCGTAGGTCGGCCGGCAAAAAGAGAAAAAGACGTTCAAACCAGCCGCTTAAATATAACAGGCCCCAAGCGGGAACCAGCAAACTAAACAGGCAGACAACTCTCCAGGCAAATACGAAAGTAACGCCACAGTGGGAATAATTCCTATAATGATTTTAACTAAACTGGCTTTTATAGATAATTATTTGCCGTTACTGTTTTTTTAATACTATCGTGTTATTCTGAAAGGTATTAAAAGCAGTCATATGTATAATTCTATATAGAAATATATTAACATTAAAATATGTGTAATACTTTTATATTCGTTCTTATTAACTTTGTTAGTCTTTCTAATTTAGTATAATATTTTATTATGCTAAAACTTAAAAACTTGTGAAACCAATCAACCAACCAACCAACCAGCATCCACATCTGTTCTTTTTTATTCTTTCAAACAATAACTTTCTGTCTGAAAATGTTTAAATCAGTTCGCGAAAATATGGTCAGATACTTTCCTTTCGTTTCTCGAATAACGAGAGTAGCTTCAATGGCTTTAAGGCATCTTTTAAAAAAATCATTCAAAATGATTAAAATCATGATGAGTGTATTTAGCCTCATAACATATGGAACAAAAAGTACAGTTGAAAAGTAGCAATAATGATATGTAATCAGACAGTCAGACGGCAAAGGCAAGAAATAATCTCGGTAAAAATATACTTTTTTCAAAATCCGGCTGTTGTTTTGTTGGTTGATTTGTTTTTCCGGCACTATATTTACCAACCCCTCCGCACGAGCAGGATGCGACACAAGGTCAATTTCTCAAGCGGGTTTTATCAGGTTTGAATTCAGAGTTTTCCTTCTCCTAGGCCGGTTGCCTAACCATGGTTAAAGAGCCCATTATTATTACAATGTCACCGTCCAGTATATTAGCCACAAGGCCAGTGGACGACTCTCGCAGATCGTCATCAGGTGTCGAATATGATGATGTAAAAGGCACATAGATGTGAACCCTACCCATTGGGACATTTTATTCCGAAGACGTTTTTGTTTAGTCATTCTTTGATGCGTATTTAATTTTTTTAACTCATTTTTTTCTATTTAACCCATACATTTTATGTTTAAGGTGTCATGCATTTGGATCGCACCATCCACATGCCTGCAGACAGACTCCCCCATAAAATATTTTATGGTGAACTCGCAGATGGCACGTGGAAGACAGGAGACCCGCACACGCGGTTCAAAGATCATAATAAGACGAAGTTGAAGGAATACACTAACACACCTTTGAGCCTGGAAGATCTGGCCTCCAACAGACAGGGTCGGGAGACGCGTGCTGCACAGGAGCTAAGCGGCTCAATATCCAGATTAACAGGGCTAACAGAGCGGTAACGTTTTGGTCGTCATGAACAACAAAATGCAGATAGGAATTCCCCTTGCAATGAGTTTGACCACATTTGCAAGTCGAGAATTGGACTAACTACCAACCAGAGGGTTCATAACTGTTGAAGACATGGAGTGACGTCATCGTCTTCTGCAAAATACTTCTAAAAGGAAAAAAGGATATATTTTATATTCAAAGAAAGCTTAACTTTCACAAAGTCCGAAGGAAAATATAAACCACAATATACACATGGGTGATCTCAATATTCTAAACAAGAAAAAAAGAAATTGGAAAGCCTAATCCGTTAGTATCTTTAGCCAAGTAGGAACAGAATTAAATGGTTAGTTGTTGGTTGGCTTGGAATTTACGGCATATCAATCCGTGCTGAATTATTTTATGCCGACGACATTTTGTCTTATTCATACATGATGGGTACTCATTTTTTATAAACTCAATTTTTTAAACACATTTTTCAAAAATCATTTGTTCTATTTGACCCATAGATGGGACATTAACAGGTACTAACACTTCAGGTCAGACTAGACCTGGGAGTAATGGTGATGAAGGCGTACACATCTACTTCCTTAGAGCTCCAAAATTGGAACTTCATCATTAGAATCAGTTAACATCTAAGAGTCTCAGTCACCGCCTTCTAGCACATATTTGATAAAATGTGGACGTGGTAATTGCATTTCACTTAGCGCTAATACGCTTGGGAAAGGTATGAATCCTACTCGCCTTCCAGCTATGGGTAAATAGTAGGGCAGACTGGGCTCTTTAATCATGGTTAGGCAACCGGTCTAGGAGAAGGAAAACTATGATAAACTCCGCTTAAGAAATTGACCTTGTGTCGCATCCTGCTCGTGCGGAGAGGTTGGTAAATATATATATGATAAAATGTGTGGGTAATAGGGCTGTGGTAACCATGTCGGTGCAAGGACTTAACATGAGTATCCGATTCATCTCCACCCGCTCGTCTAGCCTATGTAGGGACCAAAGTGGAGTGATGCAAGTCATGGACTACTCAACCACAAGGATTCCGTCCTTAAGCACCACGTGTCGCCACCGACGGCCAACGGGTAGCTCCATCAAGGGGGGGACTTATTACTCCGACAGAGTGGAGAACGGGATTAAGCAGCAATAAATTTTCAATGTTTAGCATAAATGCAAAAAAATAGAAACGACTGAAGGAACAGAACCGCTCAATCAGCAAAGAATTAGAAACGTTTGAGGCGAAAGAAAGATGCGAATACCAAACTATATTAGACGCAGATATCATCAACCAAACAAAAATGAAAAAAGTTAAGAAAGGAGTATGCTAAAAGAAATTAAGGAGGATGATGATTTGCCAGCATCGTGCTGATGCGGCAATTCGTAGACTACAAGAATACCCAAGAGAATGCAGGCGGAGAATAATTGAAAATGCTTTAAAAAACTACAACGACAGCAAAATAAATACATAAATGGGGAATAAAAATAACAGAACCGAATCAATATGAATGACAACCCCCCCCCCCCAAAAAAAAAACAACTATGTAGGTACTTTTGATGACATACTAGGGAAATTGTCAGCGTGATAGGTAGACTTGGCAACGCAGAGGAAACATCAAAAGACAAACTGATTTGCCATTAATAACAGCCTAGAATAAGAACCCATTATGAAAAAGCTAGCTTAAATGAGACATGAAATCATATCAAGTGTAGCTTATGCATATATATATATATATATATATATATATATATATATATATATATATATATATATGAGAGTAAGAATGTATTCATTGTTAGATATATCAAAGGAGCTTTGCAGAGATAATCAACAGAGAAAAAGTGCTGTCGAATATAAAATTGAGAACTCGAAGCTTTTACAAAATTATTTCCTCGTGATAAACGTCAACTAAAGACCACCCACATCGTTAGATAAGCTAATACAATTTTTTTTTTGTTTGTTTGATGGTTTTGTTTTACGGCATATCTACCCCGGTGGGTTATTTAATGCCGACAATGTTTTGAAATAAATTCAATAGTCTTTTTTAACACATTTTTCTATGTAACCCATAGATGTGTCACTAACAGATACTACCAATATGTGTCCGAGTGGACTTGTGAGTCATGGCGTTTAAGGGGTACTCCACATTCCCCGAACTCCAGAACTGGAACCACTATCAGATAGAATTTATATGATAAAAATAGTTAGGGGTTGCCATAAGCGCAATAAGTTGGGGACCATCATATATGTTCCAGGACTTGACGTGACAAACCAATTGATCGGAAGGAGCCTCCCCGACCGCCTGTCTAGCCCAAGTAAAGTGGAATGCTTTATGTTCTGAACTGCTCAGTCACCAGAATTACATTCTTAAGCATCACGGTTCGTCACCGACGGCCAAGAGGTGGTCCCATCGGGGAGTTCTCACCCCTCTGCAGATGTGCAGCCAACAAGACTAATAACAAGAATGGTGTATTAATGTGTAACAGCTTCTCACTATTTGAATTCAGAGTTTTTCTTTCTCGGCGGTTGTCTTACCAAATCTCATGCTCCGAATGTGTCTTTCTAATTACCATGAATATCATGACCTTAAACTTAAACTGATCAAAGAGACATACATCAAGTGTTTTGAAATAGGTAATACTGTCCTGGATCGAGAGGATGGCTGTTGGAAATCCCAGTTCTGACGACAGGTGTCTGAGCCATGTCACACAATGAGAACACAGTATTTGCTGAGAGAAAGTGTATGTAACTACATCACCTTAAACATCCAGTCGCCTAATTCCTCAGATTGCGATCCCCTTGATTATTATTTTTACAACGTCAAAGATCAACTAAAGGCAATACTAAGAGTAGCATTTACCAATTTGAGGACCTCAGAAAAAATTTGTTGGAGATTCTGAAGTTGTCTGATGTGCTTGGTTGAAGTCATTGACGATTAGTTTTAATAAATGTAAACTATAGTATTTCAAGATATTTTATGCAATTTTGGTGATTATATCTGATGAACTAAGATGTTAGTATTACTCTAATTTTTCATGGGGGAAAAATGTATCCTGGTCACTGCGCCATAAAAGGCTTAAGTCGTCTAGTAGTCAGACTTGTCACCTAATTAATCTCATACAAGCAGCAGCAGGTAGTGGGTTCTAAAAAATCACATAAATGGAGTCACGGGGGTTGTTTCTTTCTCACTTGCTCCGTGTTTTTTTTTCTCTTTTTTCAGGCAGAACCAGTAAAGTAAAACTTTTCATTCATTATCACTATTCTCGCTGCTCACGATCAGCCAAAACACCCTCTCTCCCTCCCAGCGGAGCCCAAAAAGCAACGCCAGTCTCTCGTGAGACATACGGTGAAAACGAAAGGGTTCTCTTCACGTCCGTTTATGGTCCCGGATGTGGGAAGGGACATATCCGTTTCTGCTCTTCTGCAGAAAATTTGAAACTTCCATCTTGTTATCTAGTTTAAAGGTCATTGACCAGTCACTGGCTGACATACATTGAGTGCTTAGAATCTCAAAAAGAGTTCTTTTTTTTGTTCCTATTTTTTCTCTTTCTCTTATTTTATTACTGTTTTCTTTTCAATTTAAATTTTCTATAGACCTAGTCAATCTGTAAATCTAGTTAATTACGCTACAAGAAGAGACGGATTCAAACAATTCCAAAGTAATCATCCTTGTCCAGAATTTGAACTCGAGTCAACAACTCGATTTCCTTAATTCTTTTGTTGCATACCTTTCTTACTTCTTACTTCTGGTCGTATTTTCTTCTGGCCGGCTTTGCTATTCTGATCGTCTTTGGTATATCTTCTAACATCTTGACTTGGTCTGGAATCTTCTAACGTCTGGAGTTGACTTGGGGACTTCGGTCTGGTTTTCTGTTAAGGATTCCTCCTTATCAGAAGCCCTGTGTCATTGTTAGTTTTTAGATAATAAACACAAGACATCGATTTACTTTTGATCTTATTTTATTGTTAAATCCCCACTAGACATCTGCGCAGATCGACTTACATCCTATCGGGCTCGGCTCCTACCTGCTAACTGACTGAGACTTACTTACTATCCTTAAACCGGAAGACATGGTCTTCTATGCCTTCCGGTTCTCACGATTTATCCCCGGGAGGCAAGGTGAGAGTGAAGTCAAGCGTCGTCACTCACTCTCAAGGCCATCAGCTGCACTAATCGCCATTATGTTTCTATACTACCTTATATAAGTATTAGGAAATGGGAAATGGACTCGTCGCCCCGAGTTCAAATCCTGGACGTGGTAATTGCATTTCACTTAGCGCTTATACCCTTGGGAAAGGTATGAATCCTACTCTCTCTCTCCAGCTATGGGTAAATAGTAGGGCAGACTGGGCTCTTTAACCATGGCTAGGTAACCAGTCTAGGAGAAGGAAAACTCTGAATTAAAACCTGTTGAACTCCGCTTAAAAATTGACCTTGTGTCGTATCCTGCTCGCGCGGAGGAGTTGGTAAATATATATATAAGTATTAGGGATCTAATAATTATGTAACACTTTGCCTCCCAAATTTCTCCAATGCTGTACAAAATTTTCTTGGTATTTCTTACCTGTATGATGGAATTTTTCAAAGTTCACTATCTATTCACCCCAGAACTCATTCGATTCAAATAAATTATTATTGTTGTAATCTCAGTCCTTCTGCTCAATTATATTGAACTAACCAGCTTTTGCTTATTTAGGTAAATTCTAACTAACCTAATAAATGACATAAGGTCCTTTTATTCTAGGATGTCACATACAAATCAAGACTCGGCCATTAAAAAATGTCTCATATGGCGTATAATTAACTCATACTTTTGGACGAAGGCAGGTGCTGACTTGGGGATACTCCCCCACTGGAATCAAGCGTATAATCTTAACTCACTCATTCAATGTGAACCCCAGGTATGTATGCATGTGTTTTTTATTAAACACACACACACACACACACACACACACACACACCTATATATATATTATATATATATATATTATATATATACTCTCTAACCAAACCAAAACCAACCAATAAATAATTTTAATCTATTTTACTTATTTAACCACTCTCACGCCCCGTAATCTACCCTTCATTAAACAACAATTTAAAAATTAATCCCCACAAATTAATTCCCATTTTCCAGTTCAATAAACAAAAGCAATTTCCGGTGAGACTTTTGAACATTTGTAAACAAGTGTCTATCTGTAACGATAATATCTATTCCAACAGACATACGTGGTATCAACTGATATTAATCGAAAACTCGATTAATTCAGCGGATGTAACCCTGACGATTCAGATGATGAAACTCGAGTAGGTTACTTTATATTCATTCCTTAAATATATATATATATATATATATATATATATATAAAGAGAGAGAGAGAGAGAGAGAGAGAGAGAGAGAGAGAGAGAGAGAGAGAGAGAGAGATAGATAGATATAGAGATTCAATTTTTTCACGAAACTTTACCAAGACCAATAAATTCTATTAGCCTAATTTTGTAGTCTCCTTTGAAGTAGTCTCCGTAGGAATTGATGCACATATCACATTAAGTGTTTGAAATTTAAAAACATGTAGAAGTCTATACAAGATTCCATTGACACACGATGCTAGACGACCAGAGACGTCAAGTTTGCTTTGGTTTCTTTAATGGTTTATCAATCGTCGTAGGTTATTTAATGCCAAAGACATCCTTGTAGAATAACTGTAGTTGTATTTTGTATTATTTTGATTTTTTCGACTGTTGGCCTCATCTTTATAGTCATGTACTCAATGTTTGGTCAATGTACCACCTACTTTTTCAGGTGTTTCTTGTCGAACTCAGGGACCTTCTTTTAGAACTCGGGAACATTCATGGAACCTCGAACCGAACCCTTTATTCAATACACAGGGGTAGACTGTTCACATACCGCTAACCAATAGCAGATACAAGTATTATGTTATTATATCCATTGTTCAGGATTGAACCTGCAACATACAAATGATTGTCACTAAGAACTGCATTAACTCAACCCCCTATCCGTTAGTTATGCGCTATGTTTCTAACTGAGGACAAATAATACAAATTATCAGGCCTCATCTCAATAAGTCAGACACTTTCCCAAGAGTATTAGTTCGAACGTGAAAGTAGTAACTCGATTGAAATTCAAATTCGCACGTTAGCCACTACACTTTCCAAAAATGTCAGTTAGCATCACATAAGTAGTTTTGTGGTGGAGGAAAAGTTTTCCAACATTTGAAAGCGATTATTTCCCTGTCAAAATAAAACCTAACAATATACGTGCGTCTGCCTTTACAAATAATTACTTTGCCTGAAGTAGGTAATTTAAATGAAAACGTTTCGTAAGTCGTTTTAACTATACAGATAAAAACAATTATGTTACTTCTTCGATAACGAGAACATGTTTGTTGCGTTTCTCCGCAAAGAATTCCAACTCATTTCATTTCAATTGTTTTCTTATTTTCTTTTCTTGGAGATTAGTAAATTTTAGTTGTGAATTCCGATTAGTCAACGAACAGATTAAACCGTCATTTCCGTGTTTACGAATCTATCTCATTAACTAAAACGGTGCCCCCCCCCCCCCCGCAAAAAAAAGAAAACGATTAATATACCAAATGCGGAATAAGAAGCAGATTGTCTCCAGAGTAGGAATTGTTTTACCGTTTCAAAAAAGGAAAAATTGATTAGCTTTTCGTAAATAAAAAAAAAATTTTAAAAAAACACAAAGATGAAAAAATGCACATCTTAAATCACCACATACACATAGTGATGTTGAAAAGATAGATAGAAGGAAAAACTATATATTGCTATGAATGAAATTTATTATATGCCGAAACTGAGAGTTGGAGATGTCAAACGTGGTCAGGTTCTGCTTTCTAAGGCTGGATATGTCAATTTGTAACAGAGTTTGTAAGTCAGCTTATGGTCTTAAGAGACATATGATGGTGCATATGCATCACATTTTACCATCTCCATCCGATTCAGTGGGAAGGACGTCCTTCCTATGTCATAGTTGCTTTAAGTTCAAGATTACTGACTCTCTTTGTTGAATGAATATGATTTGAATTTTTGTTGAATGTGTTTTTACTTATTTTTTATATATTTTTTTAAATGTACGCTATAAAGAAAAACTACACATATCAAAGCCAGATGAAACATTTCATAAACGTTTTTTTTTTAAATATCCAAGATGATTGTCAAATCTCCAAATTTCAAAGGTGAATATAACTTTTCTTGTCTCAATTGTTTTATTGTTTATAATTATAAACACTAAAAGTCTGTTACATTAGGTTTCAGATGAAACTAGCAAATCTCCGTAGATATATATATATATATATATATATATATATATATATATATATATATATATATAAAAATTTATATAAAAATATAAAATAAAATAATAACAGAAAAATACCTTTAAACAATAGGTATTAATCAGAGTGAAGTGTTTTGATTTAAACGCCCCCCCCCCACAAAAAAAAACCCAGTTAATACAGGAAAAATATTCGAAATAGATTACGTGGTAAAACGGACTATTTTAAAACTCAAAAGCGTTTATTTAGTTTGAAAAATAATACAGAAATAGTTTTAAGTGTTTATGTTCTGAACATTTATAGATAAAGATATTTAATGTTTAAAACGGGGAAGTAGGGTGATGTATTGAGTTGTCAATTTTAGAAATGAACCACGACCTCTACGGCATATCGATCCTTTTCGGGCCATTTAATGCCGAATCAAGTAATTTCGATAAACAAAGGACTCAGTTTGCTTACAATACCTGTGGTTGGTTAAGTGGTTATAATATAGGATGGAGGGTGAAAATTTCATACGGTGAAAACTTCTTTTGATATTGAAGGGTAACAATGAGTTATCTTATCTTGGTTTTCCGGTGTGTCTCGTGAGAAGTCACTTATCACGTTTCGTTAATTGTTGCTCGCGTGTAAAGATTCCAGCATCTCATCCTCTTTTTTCGTCAGCACTTTGGTGCAAAGCCGGGCCGGATATATTTAAGGAAGCAATCAGGAGGCAGATCATTTTAGAGAGAGAGACAGAGAGACTAAGACAAAGAAAGATAATGAGAGAGAGAGAGAGAGAGAGAGAGAGAGAGAGAGAGAGAGAGAGAGAGAGAGAGAGAGAGAGAGAGAGACCCAAAAAAGAAATTAAAGGAGGGTGAGCCGGAGGGAACAATAAATATATAGAGAGACAAACAGACAGACCGTGACAGGGATAGAATGAGAGAGAGAGAGAGAGAGAGAGAGAGAGAGAGAGAGAGAGAGAGAGAGAGAGAGTCTGTGTGTTTGTGTGTGTGTGTGTGTGTGTGTCTGTGTCTGTGTGTGTGTGCTTACGGCAAAGACTTCGAGCCAACGACAGTAACACATCACTCAATAAGTCATATAGATGGCACGATTAATAAAAAATCCCTATAATCTTTATAAAGTACTAACCTTCAAATGGCACGTGTCAAAATTTGGGCCCAATCGGAATTTGAGTTTACAAATTAGTTATTTAATGTTTTACTGTTGCAAATTTTCCAAACAATGGAAAAATCTGAATTTCGTGTGTGAAGGCTATGTATTCACTATTTTGCATGAACATTTGTCAATGAGAAAGCTATGTATAAAGTGAGTGCCGCGTTTGCTCCCAGTCGATCAAAAACAACAACGAGTCGACGATTCAGAGCGTTGTTTGCAACTGTTTCAACGCAGCAAAAAGGAGTTTTGGCATACATATGTGACACTGGATTAAAAACATGGATCCAGCACTTCACACCGGAGTCAAATTGGCAGTCAGCTGAGTATAAGGCAGCAGATGAAAGCCGTCCAAAGCGACCAAAGACGGAAACATCAGCAGGCAAGGTTTTGGCCTCCGTATTTTGGGATGCGCAAGGCTTATCGATTACCTTAAGAAAGGAAGAACCATCACTAGCGAATATTATATAGCATTATTGGTATGTTTGAAGGAAGATATCGCCAAAAAACGGCCCTAAATGAAGAAGAAAAGGTGTTGTTTCACCATGACAATGTACCGTGTCACAAGTCGATCGCAACGATGGCAAAACTACATTTGTTACATATTAATTGGATTCCTATTACTTTTTAAGGTAGTATAGAAATCCTTATGGCGATCAGTACAGCTGATGGCCTTGAGAGTGAGTGACAATGCTTGACCTCACTCTCACCTTGCGTTCTGGGATGATCGTGAGAATCGGAAGCGATAGAAAGCCCCTTCCGGTTTAAGGTGTAAGCAACTCAGTTTGAGTTAGTTAGTTGCAGTTAGTCGGTTGCAGAGTTAGAAGCTAGCAAGATGTGACTCTCCGCGGGCATTTGTCTGGTCTGGGGTTCCGGAATAAAGTAACATCAAAAGTAAATCGAAGTCTTGTTGTTATTATTAAAACCTAACAATGACACAAGGCTTCGGATAAGAAATGGCCCCCTGCAGAACCAGACACGGAACCCATATAAGAAAGGCCAGACCAAGATAGAAGACTAGACGATCAGAAGACGGCCGGAAGAATAGACCAGAGTAAGACGTAAGAAGTATACAACGTATAGATATTTAGTGCCGTCAAAGAAAAGGCACTACGTAACAAATATATCTATTTGGTACCGTGACGAACGGCTACGTTACACATTAATTGCACTTCAAATTGATTCTACACACACCTTATTCTCCATATCTGGCCGCCTGGGACTTGTGGCTGTTTGCAGACCTCAAAAGAATGCTCCAAGGAAAGAGATGTGGCTCCAACGAAGAAGTGATATCGAAAACTGAGGCGTATTTTGAGGCCGAAGACTAATCTTTCTACAAAAAAGACATCGAATTGTTAGAAAAGCGTTGGAATAAGTGTATCATCCTAGAAGGGGACTATGTTAATGAATAAAGTCGAATTTTGTCTAAAAGTTGTTTTATTGGTTAGGCCTGGGACTTATTACGTAATGAATTATGTTAATTATATTTTGATTGGTTTCTAGATAACATCATTCATAAGGTTGATTGTAATACGCTGAAGAATAAAACAATAGTATTAAAGATCAATAAGACCCAGTAATCATTTATTAAACCCAGTTTTGTTAAAACCAGCATGCAAGTTAACCACACTATAAATTATGAAAGTTTTATTTTTTACCGATATATAAGACACATTGCAGGATTTTAAACCCACTAATAACATAAGATGTTTAGAGGGAAATCTAAGTCAGATTTTGATGGGGACATCGTTAATGAATAATATTTATTCTATTTATTGAGACTCTAAATTGTTAAGTAAGCAGTGAATTTGTGTCGGTTACAGGGAGACATACATCGAATCTGCTTTATAATAGGATTAGACGAATTTGTCACTACATTAAAGATATTTTCTAAGTTGAGTCGAATCACACACACACACACACACAACTGTAGTTTGATACCCACTGAGTTTCGAACTCAACACTCCATCAAAGTACGTGAGAGAACTGAGGTTAAAGGATGCACTCAAAGTGAATCTTTGAATAATTTTTTTTTTATACTGGCATTTTGTCAATTATTACAGGCATTTTGTCATTTTATTAGTTAGGCCCGGACTTATTTAGTGATGTGTTAAGCTGCAGTGTGTCGCCAGGAACGAAAAAAATAGCATTCGATTGCTTAGACAAAGCACAGAATAAGAAATTCTCTTCGTCTGGCATCCATATCGAGATATTGTGGGGGTGGGATCACCGCTCAAAGTGACACTGCATGTAAGGTAATAACAATGACGAGATCTGTGTATGACGTCATTAGATATATATGTAAATTGAATGAATGTATTAATGGGAAAAAACACAGAATTTATGATAAATATGAGTGATGCGTGAAAGTAGCTGAGTCAGAGAGGAACTAAGTTGATATAATTGGTTATAATTGAAGTATATATATATATATATATATATATATATATATATATATATATATATATATATATATATATATATATATAAGATAACTCAAAGAAGTACAGATACTTTTGTTGTTTTTGACACACCTTGTATTCTGAAAAAAAATTAACGTTCCATTCATTGTTCAATTCTATCTTGGTAAATGCAGTTTCAATCTCGATACTTTTATGACACACCTTGTATTCTGAAAAATAATTAACTTTCCGTTCGTTGTTCATTTCTATCTTGGTAAATGCAGCTTCAAACTCGGCACTTTTATAACACACCTTGTAATCTAAAAATATTACCGTTCCCTTCTTTGTTCATTTCTCTCTAGTAAATACAGTTTCAATCTCAATACTTTTATGACACACCTTGTATATGTGTATGTGAGTGTTTGTGTGGGTGTGCTGTGTGTGACGTGTAGTTATGTCGCGAGTATGTTGTCAGTGGTGTTCGTGAACATACTCGCGGATATGGTATAATACTTGCTCTGTTTACCATTGATCATATATATATATTATATCATATAGTATATATATATATATATATATATATATATATATATATATATATATATATTTCCAACGATCTGTTATTTTAAAACATTGTGTTTGTTTTTGTTATATTTTTTTTTTTTTGCTTAAAAAAAATCATAGCTCAAAAGGAAGGTTAAATATTGAATAGTTTATTTTTTTATACTGCTCTCCTTGCAGGTATAAGAGCACTATCTCCTCCAGAGTTCTGGAACTATTTTTATTCGGTATTTTTCGCATCATGTTTTTTTTTTCTTATCCATTGTTTATTAGTAAGCTTCAAATATCTATTTATTTGTTTGAGCGCACCTTCCGATGAGAAATGCTACTCTCTCACACAATAGAAGAAAAAAGCTTTGATTATTTCTTAAAACATCACAATTCCAAGTCAACATGGGTACAAGTTGCTATTTGTGGATAAGTTGAAACACCGGAAAAAAACACCGGTCTGTGGATTGTATATTTCCTTTTCATTTTATAAACAAAAAGAAAAAATACAAATAACGTATAGAATTTGAAGTAACAATGAAGAGAGTCAAACTTTGAGATTCACACATTTCAATTCTCCATCAATTCACCCCATTCAGTTTTCCAAACAATTACAAATCAACACGAATACCAGATGTTCTTTGTGGATAAGATTGAAGATGCAACTGAAATTGCAAACATTTGAAAAAAGTAGTTAAACGAATACCCGTCTGAGGATTGTGAATTTCGTTTTCATTTAAAAAGAAAACGAAAAAAAAAACAACATACAAACATATGAATTAATAGTAACAATATGGTGAGGTAAAACTTCTAAAATTTCAGTTCTCCTCCTGTTCACGCAGATCACATCTCTTCAAGCGTTTCAGTTCTCCTTTTCACACATTTCAGTTCTCCATCTATTCACGTGTTTCAGTTATCCACCTATTCACGTGATTCAGTTCCCCACAAATTCATGAGTTTCAGTTCTTCACCTGTTAACACATTTCAGTCTCCACCTAATCACAGTTTCAATTATCCACATATTCACGTGTTTCAGTTCTCCAGAAATTCATGAATTTCAGTTCTTCATCTGTTAACACATTTCAGTTCTCTACCTATTCAAACATTTCAGTTTACCTCCTGTTCACACGTTTCAGTTCTCTACCTATTCACGCGTTTTAGTTCTCCAGTTCACACATTTCAGTTCTCTTCCTGTTCTCGCGTTTCTGTTCTCCTCATGTTTACACATTTCACTTCCTCTCAGGTTCTAGCTTTCAGTTCGCCCCCTGTTTACACGTTTCAATTCTCGACCTATTCACTTGTTCCTGTTCTACTGTTTACGCAGTGATTTGTTTATAGTGGTGAAGGCTTGTGTTGGACCATCCACACTTTTTGGCACAGTCGATAGAAAAGAATTGGTGCATCAAGGGTTGCCACAAACCCAATCAATGATCGACCTCAGGAATTTTGAATTCAGTGTTATCCCTCTCCTAGACTGGTTACCTATCCAAGTTTAAAGTCTGCCCTACTATTTAACCCATAGCTGGAGGGAGAATATATGGATTCATACCATTCACAAGGGTATTAGTGCTATTTAGAATAACAACAACGTTTCAATTCTCGACCTATTCACTTGTTCGTGTTCTACTGTTTACGCGTTTTAGTTCTCCTCCTGTTTCCGAATTTCAGTTTTTTTGTTCACTCGTTTCTGTTCTCCACCGATTCACACATTTCAGTTCTACTCCTCATCATGCATTTCAGTCCTCTACCTATTCACACGTTTCATTTCACCTGCTGTTCACACATTTCAGTTCTCCTGTTCACCGTTTCATTTCTCTACCTATTCACGTGTTTTATTTATCCAGTTCACACAGTTTAGTCATCTTCCTGTTCACTCATTTCAGAATTTACCTATTCACAGATTTCAATTCTCCAAACTATTCAGGTGTTTCTGTTCTCCACCTATTCGCACATTTCAGTTCACCTCTTGTTCACGCGTTTCATTTCTCTTCTTCACGCCTTTCCTTTTTCCTGTTCACGCTGTTGTTGTTGTTGTTCTTTTTCTTTCTTTCTTCTTCTTCTTCTTCTTCTTCTTTGTTGTTTTTGCTGATGTTGTTGTTCTTCTTCTTTCCTTATATCTTTCTTTCTTTTTCTTTCTTCTTTTTCTTTTCCTGGTCTTGTTGTTGTTGTTGTTGTTGCTCTTCTTCTTCTTCTTCTTCTTCTTCTTCTTCTTCTTCTTCTTCTTCTTCTTCTTCTTCTTCTTCTTCCACCTTTCGTTGTTGTTGTCAAATATATTGTTCACGCCTTTCCGTTCTCCTATTCACACATTTCATTTCTCCTCCTGTTCAGGCGTTTCAGTTCTCCAACTCTTCATGGGTTTAGATTCGGAAATACGTGAACAGGAGAACTGAAACGTGAGATGAGGTAGAGAACTGAAACGTGTAAACATGAGAAGAATTGAAACACGAGAATAGATAGAGAAATTAAACGAGTGAACAGGAGGAGAACTGAAATATGTGAACTATTCACACATTTTAGTTCTCCTGTTTGCACTTGTTTCCGTTCTCTACCTATTCTTGCGTTTCAGTTCTCCTCCTGTTCACGCCTTTCAGAATCTACCTATTCACGATTGTCATTACTCCTATTCGCACATTTCATATCTCCTCCTGTTCACGCGTTCCAGTTATCCTCCTGTTCACCTTTTGGTTTTGAAAGTAATACGTCTCAAATGCTAAAATCTGACTCAAATACGTCTCAAATGTCAAATTCTGACTCAAAGTTTTCTCAAATGCCAAAGTCAGACACAAACACGTCTCAAATGCCAAAACCTGACTCAAACACGTCTCAAATGTCAAAATCTGACTTAAATACTCCTCAAATACCAAAATCCGACTCAAACACGTCGCAAATGGCAAATTCTGACTCAAACACGTCTCAAATATCAAAATCTGACTTAAATACTCCTCAAATCCCAAAATCCGACTCAAACATGTCTCAAATGCCAAATTCTGACTCAAACACGTTTCAAATGCCAAAATCTGACTCAAACACGTATCAATTGTCAAATTCTGACTCAAACACGTCTCAAATGCAAAAATCCGACTCAAACACGTCTCAAATGCCAAATTCTGACTCAAACATGTCCCAAATGCCAAAAACTGAATGCCCTTTTTCACAATAGGTCACTTTTTATTGAACTAGCAGCTCACCTATGCAAATTACTGAGGCTCATAAAACTGCCGACTCTGCTCATGCGCGACAACGGAACGACAGATAGCGGCTTGGAGTCAGGTAAGTTTGGACCCGCTTCACTACACCCCTCCCTGATCTTATTCTTTACACAAACTGCTCGCCACGCGTTGATATGTTCAAACCTGTTCATCATGTGTAGGATGAAACACAAGGTCACAAATAAGGGGCATACAGCGAAAATAAAAAATAATCATTACACCATCATCAATTATCCAACACGTTTGCCATGGTAGGATGTTACACCGCAATGGAATGCTTTCTTTATTTACCCGAATCGCACTCCACAGGTAGGAGGTGACTAAAGTTCGCAAGTGTGGGGCATTCAGCGAGAATCGAACTCACTGTTCAGTAATAATGGATCTATGAAACTAGCATCCCTATCCTTACGCCACGATGACAAGCCTTTAGTATTTTGCTAAATTATTTTCCCCTCTCTCTCTCTCTCTCTCTCTCTCTCTCTCTCTCTCTCTCTCTCTCTCTCTCTCTCTCTCTCAATCACTAATGTTCTCAAAATTGTTACTCCGCTCATGGACCGGTATTTCTGCTAGTACACACACACACACACAGATATATATATATATATATATATATATTATATATATATGAAATACGTCATATCTTTGTTAACTTTTCCTTCTCCGCCTATTCAGGTTCATGGATGCGTCATCATATGATCTTCACCTTCCATTTTTGCACATGCATTGATCACGTCATTGGCTTTCGTAAACAAACGCGCATATAAAAATTAACGGTTAATAACATCATATTCACACATTCACTATACACTTAACATCTTTCATTTTGTCCCTCACATAAACATTACTTAACAGTGTCCTGAAGATGGTACAATATACCGAAAAGCTTAAGTATTGACACATAAAATTGTTTCCCCTAATCATAACATCCTGTGTTTGTTATATTCTTTAAATATTTTCTTCTTATATATATATATATATATATATGTGTGTGTGTGTGTGTGTGTGTGTGTGTGTGTGTGTGTGTGTGTGTGTGTGTGTGTGTGTGTAAACACGGAGGAAGGAAGGGAAGGATTGTTAGTTGATTAAACATGAATACCTATGTCGTATTTCCTATAAAGTAAACACTTCCATAATAAATGTGCTGAAGTCTGCCAAAGAGAATATACAATGAATCACAAAAGTTTATTAAAAATGAAATCGTCAAAATTATGCCAAATGAATTGGAAAAACAAATGTTAAAGTGTTGTTGGCATCCTTCCGTCTACGAGAGACGATGGAGTATTGTCCAAATTTTTTTTTTTCGGAACTAGCCTGGGCGGGTTCATATGGAGGATGAGCTGTTGCCTAAACAGTAAATCCCCCCTCTCCACACTGCCGCTGTGGTCCAAAGTAACCAATGCAGTTTGGCAGCGGTAGTGTCGCAGGAGTTGCCGAGTAGTACTGGATTTCAGCATCACACCACTTTAGGGACTCCGACTCCTGATTTGTTTTGGGGGTTTACTCCCCTAGCCTTTCCTTGGGATATTAATTGAAATTTTTTTTTTAGATATGTTAAATATTCTAGGGTTTTGGGATAAAGAAAGAAACCCTTTTCAAAATTCTACTTCGCTGTTGGAACAAGAGCACAGAATATTCTATTTGTAGGTTTAGATGTTCTGTCACTACATATTGTAAATAACTAGGTTCATTTGAATAGAAGAAAATACGAAAAGTTTATCAGAAACTGAAGAACTGCTGGAAAGTGATAATTATTTATTGTGATACCTTAATCATTAGAAGTTGTTGTACACGTCCTAAATACTAAATTGAAGGAATGTGAGATTTTTAATTTGTATTTATTACCGTATTTGATGGCATATAAAAAGCACGGGCATATAAGACGCATCCCCATTTCAGCAGGTCAGATTCAGAAAAAAAAGTGTTTAGTGTATTTAAGCATATATTGTTGAAAACAGTCTAGCTGAGCATTACTCAAGCAGAAACGTAGCTGTATAAAAGCAATTTGGCAGTACAGGCAAGCAATAAGCACACCCAAGAAATCTCAATAACAGGAAATAATAATAATAATAATAATAATAATAATAATAATAATAATAATAATAATAATAATATTGTGACCCTTGGAACAATCCCCAGGAGGTAGGAAAAGAGCCTGGATGAATTGGAAATCAGAGGAAAGATCGAGGCCATCCAGACTACAGCATTATTGAGATCGGTTGGAATACTTAGAAGAGTCCTGGAGACCTGATGAGACCTGCTGTCACTCAGCCTCCAGTGAACCACCGGCCACGGCAGGTGTGAAAAACTCGAAATGGGTGAAATTATAATAATAAAACTTCAAACTTCACCTACGATGTATAAGACGCAGGGCAATTTTTTGGCCAAAAATTTGGGAAAGAAAGTCGCGCTATATGCCGTCAAATACGGTACTTTTCTATATACATTCGGATTCATTTCCATTCCTTCCAATCCTAAATTTTTATCTTAAAAGAAATAAGAATGAAAGCTTCAAATTATTTTTATTTTTATAGCTTCACTTGTTAAAGTAAAGATCTACGGAAAAAAACGAGGATTTAAAAAAAATCATCATTAATTTTTAAATACATCAACTATGTCGGAGAAGTAAGATACAACTATATAATTATGCAGTACATTTATTAATCTATACATATATAAAGTGCAGTTGTGTATATGTGTGTATGTCTGGAGGAAACTACGAACATGAATCAATTAATGACAAAGTAAATATTAAAATCAATTAATGACAAAGTAAAACATTCACTATCATCAGAGCTTATTTTTGTGCCAAAATAATGAAGGTTTTATGTATATCTGGGAAGATATTTAGAAATTCGGATTCTAATAGTAAGAGATAAAAGTTTATTTGTTGTGTATGTGATTAAAACATAAATCCATGATGTAAGACCAAAACAATCAATGGATCTACGAGATTAAATATTATAGAGTTAATATCAAACTGTAGTTACGGAATATTAACCCCATAATGATTTATCCTTGAATTTAAATTTGCTCTGCTATTTTAGCGTCGGGCACCTTCATACGCTAATACTTTTCGCATCCATTCTCCATTATATATATATATATATATATATATATATATATATATATATATATATTCATTAATTATTAACTAATTCATTTTCAAAATTAGGTATGACTTCAATTAAGCACATATCCTCCAATTGTCGGCTAAAAGCCATATCAAATAAACACAGTGTTTATTTACTTACTATCATATATATATATATATATATATATATATATATATATATATATATATATATTCATGTAAAGAAAAGTAAGTGAATCCGATGGTATGTAGTATATTAAGAAAGAATGATAAAACACAGGTTTAAAAGAGTTAAGTGGTGAGTTTATTGGCCAACACTGCAGTGTTTCGATCAATCAATTAGATCATCTTCAGAGCATTTGTTGGTATATGGAAGGTAATAAGAAAGTTTTATCACAGAATAACGAGAAAAGCGAGTGGTAGTCCTTGTTATTCAGTCTGTTTAAAATTTGAGGTTTGAAAAAAGGAGACGGTTTGAAATATGACGTCAAAAATATTTCTTTTACAGTGTGAGTATGAGACTGTGTAAGTGTGTGTAACGAAAAGAAAGCATTGTGCATTTTTTAGGTGTGTGGTTGCGCGTGTGTGTATAAATCTTTTGCGAGATGTGTGTGTGTGTGTGTGTGTGTGTGTGTGTGTGAGCATTGTTAACATGAGAAAATGATGTATATATATATATATATAATATATATATATATATATAGGTATATGTAAAAACAAATTTCTTTATATATATATAATATATATATATATATATATATATATATATATATATATGGCGTGTCGATATATAACTCCGAAAATATAAGTCATTCATATTTGAAATCTTGCATATACTTTAAAATGGTTATAACTAAGAAACACGCTAAATTTAATTGATTTTTGTTGATTAAGTGATTTAATTAATTAATTAAACAAAATGCAAAAGATTTATGGAACTCTCTATAATTCTTCATAAGTACAGAAAGACTCTCTGTAGTTTAACCCACCAACTCTATAACTGAATATATATTCAGGTGAATATAGTTCGCCGTACGGCACATTCAGTTTCATATCTTTTTTAGTGAAATCAAGATTTAATATGTGAGCCTGGACCGAGACGCCGCTAAAGTTTTTCGCTTGATTCCAGGTTACCATTTCCCAGGCAGCACCCGCCCCCGGGACTAAAATGTGCAGGACTGGATTTATTCTTTGGTCACCCCGAATGAGGAATGCAAATGGAATTTTATGTAATTCTTAGACCTGATTTGGTCTCCGCCACATTAAACGACATTGTCCCATTTAGCTTGATGGGTAGTCAAATACTCGATTGAAGATGCTTTACAAATGAATACCGAGTCTGATCATTGTTGGATGCCTTATACTTGTGACACATCCTAACTGTGGCGAACAATTTCAATAAGTACCAAGTCTGCCTTCAGAAGCCGTAAACCAATTTTGTCATATTTAATATTATTGGCATCTTTCCCTCTATTGAAGACGATGGATTCAATATTACACCCGCTATATTGGAATATAACATTTTGTTATAGGTGATATACCCTATAGACTATAGTGGAATGCGCCGACGGTTACTATAAATACCAGGTACAATTATGGCTTGACGAGAAGCAAACGAGTCGGACGCAATTCCCACTTTTCTTTACTGTAATTGTCTACTCTTTTGTTAATACATTTTTCTACATTAGTTACCGGTCGTTTTGTATTAGTTTGATCCCTTAAAACCCCACAACACATTTCATGGGCAACTTTTCAATAGAACCCTTTTTCGAAAATTTCCTGTTTTGTAATTTAGTACTAATTGTCAAAAATCTTAGTTTGTTGGCGAACTAAGAAATATCAAGTATAAATATGGGCAAAATATATTGAATATTAGCACTAGGTTTGCGCCATTTTTATCAAGATTCCCGAATGAGAAATTTGTGAGACATTCTCTTGCTACGAGAAAACCGGAATCTAGCGAAACTCTGCACGACTTTGCAGGATTCTAAAAACAATGACTCAATCACGAGTTCAAAGAGCTCACGCATAAACTTTTTGGAGTGGGAGGGGATCGTACCTTACCCTAGAATAGAATATGAAAGTAACTCGATAGTACAGAGTGGACTTTTATATACTGTATAATTATAACTATAAAAGGCATAGTCTTGCTCTACTCGTATTTTCTCAAACATTATTTATGAAAATGTATTTAAAAGAAATAAAGATTAAAATTATTCGTTCGAAGCAGGTAACTATGGCACAGTCTAACGGCCAATTTAGATAAATCGCCGTTGAGATTTAAACTTAATAAACTATATCCGCCCATTCTGTCTGTCATGAAATGCTTGTGGTCGGGTAGGATTTTCATTAATGAAGGAAATTTTGACAGATATAAACGTTTAGCTGACAAAATTATTGAAGCAATTAAGTATTTATCCAACATGTTTGCCACGAGTATAAACTCATGGCAAAGATGTTGAATAAACACTTAACAACGCTGAGAGTCTGGGGCATCCATCAAGCATCAAACACCCTATTCAGTAGTAATTGGCGTATAAGTCCTGCCATGCTATATTTTATACCGCGAAAATTATAACTAATAGCTCAAAGGTGAAATCCTTCAGCATTCAAATCTCGCATACTCATTAAACAGTATACAATTCAGTGTTTGACTTTTACTGATTAAGTTATATAATACAATTAGAAATCAATCGATTTTTGGGACGCTTCAGATACAAAAAGTAATTATTGGTATAATCTCTGACCCTCCACATGATTGGAGCCATAATCAGCCATTAATCCCGTTGAACAACAAAAAACCCCGAAATTACTATACATTAAATTAACCATTGAAATTAATTATTGAATCTATCATTGAGACAGTTGTTTGTGTTAGTATTGCAATTTATAGTATTATAAATTAATTATAATTTAAATTAAACTTAGTTTAAAAATATATTTTTCAACATTAAATGTATAGTAATTTGGGTTTTTTGTTGTTTATTTTTTTAAGCAATACGTAATTAAAAACAAACATAATCCCCTAAAACCGTAACCCAATTCGCAAAATGTTAATTCATAGAAAGTTATTAACCTGTCATTGTGTACCACCAAAAAAATGTCCGTTTTAATTTTCCGACCTAAATCAGAAGTCAGCCAAAACAAAACCTGTCAAAGGGCGGTGGAAGCCTTTCGCTCAACGGCCATCTAGTACATATCATACGTGGTGACACAGAAACACCTGGATTGGTATCCAGGCGCGTAGCAAAACCACCGGGAGAGATGCATCCCCCAGCCTTGTCAAGGCAAGCGTCTAGGAGAAAGAAAACTGATATAACCTGCGGTGGCTACTGCATCCAATGATGTCGACTAGTTCTTTTTGGTTCAGTGTGACAGTTGCTCAGAGAGTGGGATTGATTTTGTGCAAAGCCTTTCTTTCATGAAGATACAACTTCAGGCACAGACATTGTTTGATATGCAATACATATCTTACCATTTATGTGTTCCTGATAACACAAACACAAAACAAACATTAAATGAAGTTATCAAGCAATGGCAATACTCGAACACGAATTTGCTGCCATCATGTGTGTATGTATGTAAGTAACAACTTTCTTGCACTGTTTAACAAAAGACTATTTATTCTAGTCAGATGAATTGTTTCTTCGAACGTAGCAAAATACAATAAAATATAATTTGATAAATAAAGAGTTATTATAAAAAGCAAAGATAGATAAACGAGTAAAAGTGAAACCCTGTTTGGAAGATGTTTTCTTGGCACGAATAGGCTCCGTTTCGTCTGAAAGAAAAATAAACAGTTACAAAATATTTATAAAACACGTTTATTGCTCTCCTCTTCAGAATGTCTCTCCGTCGGTGATTTTGTTGCCAGGCTGAGACGGGGTTGGGGGTATGGTTATCCCTAGTTCGTTTTCGTCCTGATTCCCTCCCCCCCCACACACACTGACAAATTTTATAGCACTTTGTTGACTTTAACTATGAAACATTTATATGCGTATTTACTGGCCTAAAGAATATAATCACCCAAGATTTCTTCGACAAACAAATGAGACTTCTATTATTTTCGAGTACCTATTTTTTTTTTAGGAAAGCTCAAATAAACTGTATTTTCTTAATAAAAACACCAACAGACACAGACACACACACACACACACACACACACACACACACACACATATATATATATATATATATATATATAGTAATCCAACGTACAGTGTTATTAGAAGAGGGCTCAATATCTGTGATAGAGCGTTGATAGTTCAATGAGAAATCAAAACAAATAAAAGTTTTTGCTTTTATTTATTTAATTACGGGAACGGTATTACAACCAGCGGTTTCTTGCTTAGAGCATTCATCGGGTAATATATTATTATATATATATATATATATTGAATATATTTCAATTATATTACCCGATGAATGCTCTAAGCAAGAAACCGCTGGTTGTAATACCGTTCCCGTAATTAAATAAAATAAAAGCAAACACTTTTATTTGTTTTGATTTCTCATTGAACTATATATATATATATATATATATATATATATATATATATATATATACTTGTGTAAAGAGGTTTGCAATTAAATTTAAAGATCATCATTTCTTAATAGCTTGAAGTTTACACGAAAAATAACGAATAATTGAAAACAGTTTCTTTATGTTCTCAAGTAAGCAACCACGTATCAAAAATCTATACTTATTTATAACGCTTTTCTTAGATGTAACACAAGGCTAGGTGTATGGGGCACCCGGCGAGTATCGAACAAACTAAAATGGTTTGCTAATGCACTGATGAATTTACAGCGCAGTCTAATTCAGGATACATACACACACACACACACCACACACACACACACACATATATATATATATATATTATATATATATATATAGAATTAAACAAAAGGCACATCTCCTGTTTAACAATTATTTTTGATCTTTTCCAATTTCCTGGCCAACTTTTTAATGCCTGAGTGGAATTGATGGATAAGTCAACCGAAGTTCAGTTCCTGAGTACTATATATATATATATATATATATATATATATATATATATATATATATATATATATAAATTTATTTTTGTAGTTCTGGACTATTACAGCGTCCGCAAAACTAACCGACGTTATTTACAATCCTAAATGTGACATTGAGTAAAGAACTCCAACAAACACCATAGGATCTTGCTCCTCAGCCTGATGATTGCTATTTAGCATGAAACCGCGGTCGCTGATAATGAACATTGATCTATGAAAACATTGTAAAATAAATAAATATTAGCTCTTACAAACTGTGATTGAGCACTGTATTTTCTTTGTTTCATCGCAAAAAAAATTTGTTTTTACATATATATATATATATATATATATATATATATATATATATATATATAAATATATATATATATATATATATATGAGGGTAAGTAAACAAACAAATGTGTTTATTTTTATATGGCGTTAAGCCGACAATTTTTCGAGGATATGTGCTTAATTGAATTCATACCTAATTTTGAAAATTAATTAGTTAATAATTAATCAATTTAGGCGGGCATATATGTTCAAATGTAAGGCTAAACAAGTCGTGAAAACTTCAATCCCTCAATGTACATTTCGACCTATTAGGTCTCATCAGCAAGGTTATAGACATGGGAGACTGCTCCGTGTGTGACTCGAAACCTCGACTGTCAAGCTGACACGACGACGGCGTGTTG
>CM042152.1:39322196-39332196 GCA_023376005.1 Doryteuthis pealeii | reverse complement strand
GCGCCGCCCATCAAAATAAGGAGATTATGGTTGCTACCGAATGCTCCTTGAACACTGAAAAACAATCAGGCATGAACTAGAGAATTGCAATGGAGACTACGAGGCTGTGGTTAGAAGAAAGGAACATAACAAGCGATCTGATTGCATTTCTGCAGAAGAACAGTCTTGGAGGACCCTCAGATGCCTACGTGGAGTTGTCTAACACTGAAGTCAAACCCTGGATAACAAGGGTAGCCAATGGTAGGCCATATGTATGGCAGCAGAATTCTATCCCCTGACACATCTCTGGGAAAAGTAAAAAACGATTGTCGGTGAATTTTTATGACTACACCAGTCCCAGTGTTTGGCTTCCGAACTCCCCAGATCTTAACCTCGTGGATTATTATGTATGTGACGCCGTGCCAGTATTACAAAAGCCCAGTTAATCGACAGAATTAAGGTAGTTTTTTAGAACCTTCACAGGGAAACTGTAGCATCAGCTTGCTTCAGGTTCCGGAGCGGTATTGAGGCTGGGATCGACGCTAATGGCGGTTATTTTGAATGAAACGTGTTGAGAGTAGTGTAATTTCCGTATCTTTTGAAATTGTGTACACTCCATTAAATGTTGTAGTTACCAAGCACCCGAATACCCTGCAATATATATATATATATATATATATATATATATATATATATATATATATATATATATATATATATATATATAAACGATTTTAGTTGTTTCTTATAAGTTAATGTTAATGATATAATTTTATTCTATCATGTCAATTTGTGACCTGTGATGGTTAAGGGCGGATTCTTAGTGACTGAGCAGCCCATGACATGCAACATTCTACTTTGCCGTTGCTTCGGCTAGACGGTCCATTGGAGAGACCCTCTACAATCAACTGGCTGATCAAGTCAAGCGCTAGTTTCTATATGATTGTCCCAACCCGTTTGCTATTATAGCAAACCACCTCTGCAGAGGAGTAAGATCCCCCAATGGGGCCACCTGTTCGTCAGTAATTGCTCTGGTTGGATCGCAACCCGAACTCCGTGTCCTGAGTATGACTTTAAACTCCATCCACTGGTAAGGTTCCAGTTCTGGGGCTCAAAGGAGTGTGGAGTACATCTTCATTGCCATTACCCCCAAGTCCATTCTGATAGTACTTGTTAGGGTCCCATCTATGATGAAATAAATAAAAATTTGAATTCTTAAAAATATATTTAAAAATGATATGCCTGTAAGATTCAAAGTGAATATTTGAAGAACATTCAACTCCGACAAGGGTTGAGGGACAATACATTTAATAGATAACAGCACATGAATTCAAAAGATACATAATAGAAGAGTACATAGATACATAAGATACAAATACAAGAATAGATAAACCTACATATATAAAAGGACTGGAGCGTCCATAGATAGAAATGACTTACTAGGAGGGGGGCCGTGTCTAACCCATGTGGTCTCGTAGCAAGGAAAGAGAGAAAAGAGTAAGAGAAATTCGAATCAGCCGCTTACTTATCATACGTCCCCTGGTGGGAACAAGCGACAACAAGCCGGTCAGATAACTCCTCCAGGCCAAGGGCAGATAATCTCCTACATGCCGTAAAATCCAACCAACCACCCAATGGAATTCACAGAGGCGACGTCACTCCCACGATGGGTTGGTAATTACATTACCCACCGTTGTACATGTCACCTCTGACGTTGCACTACTTGGGCACGAGCACCGTCAGTAGCAAAGTCATCACGGTCTGACGACATGTCAACGTCCATGACACAGAGTTGGGTACACGTATGTCCAGTTTCCCTAGAATAATTCCATATGTTTTTGAAAATGACTTGAACATGGTCTATATTATTTTGAAATTTTTTATGGAACATTTTTTGCTCACCCTGTGACATTCGACCGGTCGATATAGCATTTGTTTGATGTATTATCAGATATAGAAGCGCTTCCTTCCAATAGATATCTTGTCTATGATATTGATAAGGTTCAGTATACAATGTGATCTCGGATATGTTATAGATAATCAGTCTACATATATCAGTAATTGGGTTTGGTTGGAAGAAATGTGTCCCCAAAATTAGTTCCTTCAAATGTTTGTAGATACCGATTCAGGTATCAAAAATAGCAGAAGCGAACCTGCATCAGTGGATTTTATTGAAGACCCAGGTTTACATCAAGCTGTCCATCTCATATGATTCAATAAACGACAAGAGATCTATCAGATCCGGTTTCATATCCAAGTCTTTTTTTCTCTCGATAGATGAAAATGCACTTGTTTCGGTAATTTTATTGCTCCTTCCCGAGATTGCAGTTACAAGAATATATATATATATATATATATATATATATATATATATATATATATATAGTGGATGATATCAAGTGTTTTCTTGATATGATTCAACAAAATTGAGAACTCAAATGTACATATAAAGTTTTGCGCAACAGTAGACTTACTGACTTCAATAGCCCCCCCACACACACACACACTTGAATGTCTTGGATATAACACTAAACTGCTTCTGATGTTTTATCTCATTTATATTAAAAATCAAAATACTTGAAACCATAATTGTTTTCTAATAATTACTATTTAGTGTAATTATGTTTGCCTCTCAAATAATGTCATAGGAACAAATTATATAAACTGTTCTTTGAGCCACTTCTTCACTACAGATTTCACTTCTTCGTCACTGGAATAATGTTTGCCTCTCAAACTCTATTTCAGGGGGCCGAAAAGAGGCAAATATAATTTCGGTGACAAGGAAGTGACAGCCATAGTGAAGCAGTGGCTCAAAGTGCAGAACAGGATTTTACAGGGTAGGGATACATTCTCTTATTCTAAGATGGAACATTGCTATTGAGAGAAACGGTGACTGTGTGTAGAAGTAGGGATGTGATCCACAGAGGACCAGCTTCATTTTAATGTATGATACATGTTCCTGTATTGGTAATTATACCTGTCCTAAACAAAATGGCATTATTTTTGATTCCCCTATGTGGAGAAGTAGGGATGTGATCTACAGAGGACCAGCTTCATTTTGATGTATGATACATGTTCCTGTATTGTTAATTATATCTGTCCTAAAAAATGGCATTACTTTTTTACTCCCCTATGTGGAGAAGTAGGGATGTGATCCACAGAGGAACAGCTTCCTTTTTTTTACATATACGGAGTATTACAAATATTTTACATATACCGAGTTTATATATGGATGGATATATACCTTATTTTGAATATCAATTTATTCCAACATATTATCTCTTCAGTCCGATCTTTGTTTGTTTGATTTGTTTTGTATTTGTTTTTTTTATTTTTCAAGACCTCACACTAGGTATCACTGGTGTAATTTTTCCGTTTTTTTTTTAAATTTATTTATGTCTTCTCCAAATTCTGCGTTTGTAAAACACGCCGGTTCACGGGCACGCGCACACTCGCGATTTCTATAAACCTCATATCGTTAATATCTAGTGGAAAAGTTACCGAGCCTATTCCATGAATTTGGCTTTAAAATCGAAATCCAAATAAATCTAATAATCACCGACTTCTTAAACATCTCCCTAAACCTCAACGATGGATCCATATCCCCATACATGAAACCTAACTATACACCTTGTTACATTAATACAGGTTCTATCCACCCAAAACTAGGATTTAAGCAAATACCTACCGGCATATCAACTTGATTATCTAAAAATTATTCAAAACATGAAATAAAAATGTGTAAGTTCAATTTTTTGAAAAATTATATTTTAAAAAATATGGTTTCAAATATTGCATATTAACATTTACATCAACGACATATCAATATCACGTTTCTCATTCAACATTTCAAAATGACACAACAGCATTCATTAACTGCAAAACTGTTTTCATCGGGCATAATTACAACATGAACTCCCGCAATTAACTGTAATTAATCAATATCTTGATTAATTCAGAGAAATTAACCCTGAATATCCTTATGGTGAAACTCGAGTAGGTTATTTATGTACACACTATAATACTATAATAATTATAATATATAAGATAAGTCAAAAAAGTATGGAGATTTTTGTATTGTTTGACACACTTTGTTTTCTAAAAAAAATAACGTTCCATTTATTATTTATTTAGAATACAACGTGTGTCAAAAAGTAACAAGCTTAAAGCTGTATTTACCAAGATAGAAATGAAGAATGAATGAAACATCTTTTTTTCTAAATACAAGGTGTATCAAGAAGTACAAAAAATCTCTTTTTTTATATATATTATATATATATATATATATATATATATATATATATATATATATATAAGTGTGTGTGTGTGTATATATATATATATATATATATATATATATATAATCTAAGTTAGGGTAGCGTATAGATGGAGTCAAAACCTGGCTCCTGACAGTTTCTCACCGATAGGATCTCAGATCTTTGCCTGATATTTGTTTGAAGATCGCATAGGCTATAAACTGTCAGTGACCATGTGTTGACTCCATGTCCATGCTACCTTAACTTTAATAAAAATTCCATATGAATGATATTGAGCACTATCCACTTACAAATATAGCACATATATTATCTACACTCACACACACACTCAGACACTCACACACACAATATATATACATATATATATATATATATATATATATATATATATATATATATATATATATATATATATATATATATATATATATATATATATATATATAAGAGAACCAGGGACGGACAGTGGGTGGGTTTTGGTGGTTCTGTTTTGTTTTATTTTTTGTTTTTTGCTTTTTCGCTTGTTGATTTCCACTGCTTCGTGGTATCAAAAAAGAAAAAAAACGTTCACAAAAGCAAAGTTGATACGCAAACAAATGCATGCACACAAACACACACACACACACATACATACATACATATATATATATATATATATATATATATATATATATATATATATGAAAAGTTTCTAAGCAGTACATACATATATATATATATCAAGATTATCATCTCCTGTCATCTATAAAAACATCCATCAATTTCTTCACCCCAAGATACATCCTGATGAAGGTTTTAAGAAAGCGAAATGTTTAAACATCGATAAATAAATTCATCGGAACACTTGTTTTTTCAAATTTTCTTAATATTGTCGGATTTATTTTCCATATTTACTCCCATATATATATATATATATATATATATATATATATATATATATATATATATTGCGAGTTGAGATAGTGAGAGCGAGACATTTAAATGAACTACTAAGAACCTAATTACAACTCTATGTACACTGACTGTAACACATATGACATCAGGTTACTTCCCAGCGTGCAAGGATTAGCAAACTTATTTCCAAGATAGCTAAACATTTTTTTTGTGTGTGGAGTTAATGAAATTCCATGCCTCACCTCGTAAATCTCGTTTTTTTTTTTTTTTTACTTTTATATGAGTATCTTTTTCTTTCTCTACCTTTTCGAGGAATCGAAAAGCGATAACTGTAAACATATTGCGGGAATAAAAACAAAAAGGACTCCCCCCACCAAAAAAAAAGTGGTGCTTGTTTTTTACTTGCAGAGATTTCACGCATACGGAATGTTTGTTTTATTTAAATATTTTTTTATTTATTCGGGTATTAATCTTACAGTGATGCTTCATCTACCAAACGATATTCTCCTGTGTTTTATTTGATATACAGCTTTCCAATGTTTGGTTTGATTTGTATTATTTGTATTAATTCCTGTTTTAATGCCGAAATTTGATTAATTTCTCAGTGTTTGATTGCAAACGATATCTTCAAAGTTCCATTGCATTTTTTAGATTGCATTTTTGGTACAAATACATACCCACTTTGGGAGGCTGGAGACCAACTTTAAGGAAGTCTAGAAAGGAACAAGTCATTGTGCCCCGATTACACATTGGTCATACAAGACTAACGCACTCCAATATACTCAAACAAGAACTACAACCACAATGTGAAACATGTCAAACACCTTTGACAGTTAAACACTTATTCATGGAATGGAGATTTTTTGCCCACATCAGAAACCGTTATTTTAAAGCAAACAATATGAAAGAAAATCTGTTTGAAAATGTCAACATGGAGGATATTCTCTCTTTTTTTAGGGAAATAAAATTATACCATAGAATATAGACATGAAAAAAATCAGTACCATACAACATAATCCCAAATAATGCTAACACATTTTTTAAACTAATTACTAAAAAGATTAAATATAAATACACGATATGTATAAGTTCCTAACCGTTAGGCATGACATAACCCCAGACGGGTTGATATGCCGTTAAAATCTATAAGCAAACAACAAACTTGGTTCAGATATAAATTTATTTCGGCATTTCTTTGCCTCCTCAGTCTGATGTTTACTAATTTGAAGATCTCACACCTTATTGGTATGATCTTTCCGTTTCACTGATTTTTTTTCATTTTTTTCTTTACGCGTTTGTTAATTACGCCAGCTCACGAACACACGTAATACTCGTTTATAAGATAAAAGCAACATCGTCTCTTCTATTTATGTAATTTACTAAGATCAACAGTAATTTCTGGTAGAAATTGGACAATGAGACGAGAGGATAAAAGGCATTTATATACCTAGTGAACACTCTTTCCCTCACTTACTGTAGCTGGCTAATTCTCACCTTCTCACTTACTTTATCTAGTGATCTCTCTTTTCCTCACTTACTTTCTCTATTGATCAATCTTTCCGTTACTTACTTCTTCTAGTGAATTCTCTTTTCCTCACTTCTTTTTCTATTGACGTCTTTCTCGAGTGAATTCTCTAATTTTATCTCCAGAACACTCTTTCCCTATATATATTTTTCTAATGAACTCTTTTTCCCTCACCTTTATCAGGTGAGCTCTCTTTACCTCACTTACTTTTTCTACTGAACACTCTTAACCTCACTTACTGTATCAAGATAACTCAGTTTCCGTCACTTACTTTATCAGGTGAACTTTCTTTCCCTCACTTACTTTATGTAGTGCACTCATTCCCTCGCGTACTTCGTCCGGTGAAGTCTCTTTCTCTCACTTACTTGTTTTCTATTGAACACGCTTTCTCTTACTGACTGTATCAAGATAACTCACTTTCCCTCACTTAATTTATCAGGTGAACTCTCTTTCCCTCACTAACTTTATGTAGTGCACTCTTTCCCTCACGTACTTCGTCAGGTGAAGTCTCTTTTCCCCCCACTTACGTTTTTCTATTGAACACGCTTTCTCTTACTGACTGTATCAAGATAACTCACTTTCCCTCATTTAATTTATCAGCTGAACTATCTTTACCTCACTTACATTATGTAGTGCACTCTTTCCCTCATGTACTTCGTCGGGTGAAATCTCTTTCCCTCCATTACTTTTTTTCTACTGAACACTCTTACCCTCACTTACTGAATCAATATAACTTACTTTCTCTCACTTATTTTATTAGGTGAACTCTCTTACCCTCGCTTACTTTATGTAGTGGACTCTTTCCCTCACGCACTTCGTCAGATGAAGTCTCTTTCTCTCACTTACTCTTTTCTATTGAACACTCTTTCCCTCACTTATTAAATCTAGATAACTCACTTTGCACTCTTCTAAATAAATTGCTGGCTGAACTTTCTGGCAGGAAGATTTGATATAGTCATATATATCCACATCATACGTCGGGTATACAATAGAGAGAGAGAGAGAGAGAGAGAGAGAGAGAGAGAGAGAGAGAGAGAGAGAGAGAGAGAGAGAGAGAGAGAGAGAAATAGTTAAATGATAGTTGATTATAGGTGGTCTTACTTGGTAACTTTTGCTTACGTGCTGTTTTCTGCCTCAACCGCCATGTTCTTTCGTCTAGTGAGCTTCTTAATAATAATAATAATAATAATAATAATAATATCCTATCACCTAGGTAGCGGGTTCGCATCTTTAACTAAGCTAAAACTTATTCTCATACGTCTGTAATGGCGCTTTGTCAAGGGGTCAAATGTTATTAACTGTCACAACTGTCGGTAACTTTCCATGGACCCCGTTATTTTAAATATAATGGACACTAATAAAATTCTAACTCCTGGTACGTTCATATTTCATAGTTGCTCATAGATTATGTCACAACTTATATTTGGATTAACACCAGAGGCTAACCACAGACGACGGACTCATATATTACAAGAAAAACTATTGGCCTGGACTTGTATATAATACAAGAAAAACTAGAGTCGAATCATTAACTAGATTCTGTGAACAACAACATATCAATTGAAGCCCTATAATGACAACAGGGATTTTAAAAGACGGGTCTTTTGCAGCGATGGCAGTCGGTATAATGTAAACCTCATCGAAGGGCTATTGTTATAGTATTGCAATGCCTGAAATTGCTCTAATATAGGAGATTTAAAGACAAAGTTCTTTGAAACACTTACGTTCTCCTTTGAACGGGGAGAAGAAAGGGCATGCCGATAATTGTAAACACCAAAAACGGGTGCAGCAGAATCTGGAGTACGAATCGGTCGAATCGTTTTGATGAAACAATGCCGATATAGATAGGAGAAAAGAACAAAGTGCAAGTATGTTTGTCGGACTAAAGCTGCACATGCGTATCTATGAAGACACTTATCGACGGTAAAAGCAATCAGGCTGAGATGTCGGTTAAATTTGTATTGTCACTGTTGATGTTGCTCGCGTGTGCAATTCTGATGAACGATAAAAGAAACGTCATTGGAAAACAACATGACATCGCACAGAGGAAGTCAATGTATTTCCATTAACGCGTCAGGGCGATTCATTTTGCTTTTTCCTTTTTACTATCTATCGATCGAATCCCGCCACAAAAGAAACGGCTCTTCGTAATGCACACTTTTCGCGCGAATTCTTTTAAGTTGGTTCAATAGAATAATTTCCTTGCCACGACAACAAGCCAATCTTTTCGAGCCAATTTCCTACACTCTTCTTCTCAATTTTCAGTTGTTGCTCCTCCTGCCTCTTTCCTTCTCCCTCTCCCCTCTGTCTGACTGTCTGTCTGTCTGTCTCTGGTTATAGCAAAACTTTCGGTACAAATCGTTTCGAATTTCCAACGCTCTTCTCAATTTTCATTGGTTGCTGTCTGTCTCTGTCACTGTTGCTGTCTGTCTCTGTCTCTCTGTCTGCCCCCCTCTCTCTCTCTCTCTCTCTCTCTCTCCTCTCTCTCTCTCTCTCTTTTATTTTGCATGGTCTAAAAGAAATTCGAGTCTGGTTATAGCAGAACTTTCGATACAAATCGCTTCTAATCTATCTTCATATATATCTATCAGTATTCGTCTGTTCATATCTATCCATCTATATATCCATCTCGGTCTGTTCATATCTATCTATCATTCTATCTGTCTATTTATCTATCTGACAAACACAAAAATTCTTCTCCCTTTCCATTATTATCAGTCTCTTTATTCAAATCTGGGACATTTATCTGTTTATATATATATATATATATATATATATATATATATATATATATATATATATAAGCTGTAATATGTTATATTGCATATTCTTTATAGATAATATTTTGCGCGTAATAAATTTGGAGATTTTCATGTTCTTAGATAACTTATTAAGAAAAGCGTATCTGAAGCACGCTCTTACGTCGGATTTTCGCTCTCAACACAAAGCAAAAAAAACCGAGTGACAGCTTGCAACTCGGAAGTCTTCTAAGTTAGGAACTCTCGTGAACCACATGTAAGGAGACATTTCAGAGGTACTTATATAAACGAAAAATTAATTTGTCGAATACAGAGGTGACTATTTTAAAGAAAATTAATGTTGCATTCATTGTGCATCCTTATTTTAAAGATCTTATAATTTATTTCTGAATCATTATTTTTACAAAAACCGAACATGAGAAGAATACACATCGAGTTTTAAGATTCCATATGGGCTCCAGAATTCGTGTCCAGCCTCTCAAAGCCGCTCGGGAAACGTATCAACTTATCTTACCAGGAACTTTGTGGGATGGCAGAAATAAATTCTCGTATTCGGCCTTCAAGTT
>CM042152.1:39302196-39317196 GCA_023376005.1 Doryteuthis pealeii | reverse complement strand
ATATATCTGATGGGATGACAATCATATGTAATAAGAATCTTGCGCCTTAGAAACCCAAATAATCAGGATGTACATTTTTGCTTTCATCTTGGACGATTTGGACGGTCTCATTTTTAACCGTAGGGTGTTGCAAGATGTTAACGGTCGAATAATTAAGGGACATGAGTATTAATATATAAATGTTAATAGAACTTTTATGTATTATTAGGTATGCATTTTTTTTAGCAGAACTTGATTGTTTGTTGTTTGTTTTGTTTTAAACAATTTTCAGCTCATTTATAATGATGAATATCGTCATTTTTTAATAAACAAAGGACTTAGGTTGTATCTGTTTAAGTGGTTACCCAATTAAGTATTGAACAGGCTTATTGCTGCTTAACTTCGGTGATCTAGCGGAAACTGGAGCTAGATAGTAACCTAAGAACTTCGTAGAACGGTTTGGCTGTAGACCAGTCTAATAAGAATTAATTATGTTAGACTTATATCATTATCATGTCACGTTAGCTGTTATCCTCCCAATCATTCCTTGCCCCCCGGCAGGTTCTCTGCGCAGCATCCAGTATCGGCGCAGAGCTGGTTAATCTAAGTCTTTGCGGGACGGTTCGCACTGCGTTTCCCTATGGCTGGCTTCCATAGAATAACGTTCTCCAGCAGTGTCCAGCATATCTTGATCCTTTTCTTCTGATGGTTTGTCTGATAGGGGCCAAGTAGCCGTAATATGCTTTCTTGTGGGGTTTTATCCCTTTTGTCAAGATTGATTGATGTCAAATTCAGAGAGAGAAAGTAGGTTGATAAATAGAAACCACATAAATTTCTAGATTACTATAAGTTTAAAACCACTTGTGAAATGCAATAAAACGACATAAAGAAGAAAATAATTTGATGAATTTGTTTAGAATTCAGCAAAAATGTAAGAGAAATTAGTGTAACCATCAAATGAACGAACAGTGGTCTTGGTGTCTTTGTAGAAGATTGTTATAGCGGTATATATATATATATATTTACCCAACCTCTCCGTACGAACAGGATGTGACACAAGGTCAATTCTTACGGGGAGTTTAGAAGGTTTTAAAGAAGAAAAATAATTTGATGAATTTGTTTAGAATTCAGCGAAAATGTAAGAGAAATCAGTGTAATCATCAAATGAACGAACAGGGGTTTTTGTATCTTTGTAGAAGATTGTCATAGCGATATATATATATATATATTTACCCAACCTCTCCGTACGAACAGGATGTGACACAAGGTCAATTCTTAAGCGGAGTTTAAGAGGTTTTAATTCAGAGATTTGCTTCTTTTCTAGAATGGACACCCAACCAAGTTTAAAGAGCCCAGCCAGCCCTACTTTTTATCCATAGCTGGGGGGAGAGTAATTGGATGCATAACTTTATCAAGGGTATTAGTGCTATGCGAAAAGCAAACATCCTCGTCCAGGATTTGAACCAGGATCGACGAGTCCATTTCTTACGACTTTAACCATTTCACCACGCACCTCCAACCAATTATTATAGTGGTATATTTTTTTATTAGAAAATCATATCCTATAAGTATATATTCCATCTTTTCATCCATATATATCTTTGAGGAATCTGTTGCCTTGAGATTTTTTGCACGCACTCCATCAATGGCTCGACGAATAGTCAGAATCTCAGAAACTATAGATTGATTACTTTGAAACCCGTACTTTTTTTTAAGAACTCGCAGGTCAGTACGATTGAGAAAGCAATTCTGTATAAATATTAGAAGCTATTGCAGTAAGATATATACCTATGTAGTTCTTTGTGATTCCGAGGTCGCTCTTCCTCGGTAAGCGGAGTATGCAGCCTTTAAGAATGAGTAAAAAAAAAACAACTTTTTATTATCTACCATTATCTTGTTAGGATAAGTACGTTTTATTTCCGGATTCAATTTAAGAGAGCGATGGACCTATGGTTTGTTATCTAATAAGAGTGATATAAAAGGTGACGTCTTCAAAAACATCCCGGTCTAGGTTAACTGTCATTCGTGACAGAGGGATGGAATTTAATTAACTTACGATAATTAGACAAGAAAGGAAACTTAATTAATTTACGTGAACACGTGGCATTTGTTTGCGGTGTTAAAGTTTCAAACACTATGAGGTTATACTGTTAAAGAAACGGTGGTGTCAGCTTATTTCTTTTCTTTTTAAATCTTAGATGCTAGATGGAACATTACTGAATAGAATTCAGCTAAATCAGGAGTTTCTTTTTAGTATATAAGATTTTCTTTATTATTTAGAGTGATAATATATATATATATATATATATATATATATATATATAATGGATAATATCACGTGTTACTTTGATTGGATTCAACTAAAATTGAGAACTCAAACGTACATATAAATATGTGTGTATATATTTTTACATATAGGGAGTATGGATATAAAAAAGTAAAGGTATTATTTATATATAATATATATATATATATATATATATATATATATAATATATATATATATATGTGTGTGTGATAATGTGTTTGTGTATATATATATATATATATATATATATATATATATATATATATAATATAGAGAGAGAGAGAGAGAGAGAGAGAGCACTCTTTCTATGTATTTACCTATCTATATATACATACATGCAGAAATACATTGGTAGAGAAGGAACTAGACATAAATACACATATGCAAATAGGCTGAAATGAGAGTGAATGGACTATCTTAGATAGAGAGAGGAAGAGAGAGGAAGAGAGATGAACATTGATACAAATGATTTCGATTATATTACCTTGTCTATGAACGACATTCTAATTCTGGATAAGTGTATATAAATACTAAACACGTTTACCTGAGTACGAAATCAGGAAAAACAAAAGAAAAAAAAGGGATAAAAAAAAAAAAAACATAGACAAAACAAACCTTTGGTAAAATGTCAAAACAAATAAAAACAAAAACATACATAACAAAAAACGTTGGTAAATTTAGTAAGCGTGCTGAGATTTGTAAAACATTCAGGTGAGTGATATAACCATTGTAAACTTGCTCAGAAATATTTCTTTCAACAGTACGTGCAGATCGATTAAAAATACCAGATGCAATAAAAACGGAAATATCTAAAACAGCAATCGACGAAACAATGACAAATAGAAATGATTTACACCTGGAATAAACAATGTGATCTTCAACTGCAACACCTGAAATAAAATAGTGTTGTTCTTTGCAATACGATAAAAACGAAATTCATGTGCTACACTCAAGATGGAGACATAGTGTAGGATGATTTTAACAAAATTGTATATCCCCATCACTCTCTCTACAATCTTCTTTCCATTCCATTGAAACAGACGATATGCGTCTGATTAGTTTAGTGGCTTTTGTCCACGTTCTCTTTCTATCTCTGTCCTATAATGTTACATTTTCATATAATTTTCATATACTAAACGTAAATATTATTATGGGATAGGGTATTATGATTTATACTTAATGTTATTATTACAATTGATATTTTAGTTTTCACTGCTGTTATATTAAGTGCTATTTCATAACTATAGAATTATTGATAGTATTAGTATTAAAGAGACTGTTACTATAAATAGGCTGTTACTATAGTTAATAATTGTTATATTAATTAGTATTAATTAGACTGTTATTATAGTCAGTAATTGTTTTAATAAATATTATTCTTTTATGTACATGTTCTTTGTCCTGCCCTTCTTTATAATAATAGATTAATAATTTCCGTTAATAATGGATTCTTTTAATCGTAGTATACATTTGTCCTTAATTAATTAAATGAAATTAACAAAAATATAAAACACTTAATATCTAATTTAAAATACAAATGACTACTTACGAATGCCGTCTTAATTTTTACCGGTTATTTCTTAGGTATACAAGCAGTAGTAATTATTCTCCTTATACGTTTGTGTATCTCGATTTGTTTTGCTGTTTCCTTTACTAGCACAAAAATATTGAGATCTACTACATTTTTTTAAATCAAAATAAACCTACCTATTTTTTTAGAAAAGCCTTTAATAATGAGTGTACTTTGTTTGTATTTTCTAATTATTGTGTTTAAAATGGATATAATTTTGACAAAGGTTACAGATTTTATTCTTATTTTATTTACCTAATGTTTTTCTTACATGGATTGATTGTATGTAAAATAGATATGATTTTTGAACATTTTGATATGTTGCTATTGATAGTTTTAATGATAAAAGTTTACTTTATATTGAGTTGTTATTTGCATACTGAGGTGGTAGATGTTATAGAGGGAATCAATAAAGTTATAATTGACAAACCTGTTATTTTTGTGGTCATGTCCTTTGTGATTATATATATATATATATATATATATATATATATATATATATATGTATGAGAAGTAAACAACAGACGAAGTATGGCTTTTTAGCCGAAATTTTTAGGAGAATATGTGCTTAATTGAAGTCATACCTAATTTTTGAAAATTAATTAATTAATAATTAATGAATTAGGCGGGAATACCTATTCAAATGTAAGGCTAAACAAATCGAGAAAAATCAATCTCTGTATGTACATTTCAGCCTATTAGGCCTCATCAGCAGAGCTATAAACAGGAAGACCGCTTTGTGTGTGATTCGAACCTTGACTGTCAAGCTGACAGGCAGAGACTCTAACCATTACTCCTTCCCAGAATTTTCGTTTTGTTTAGAAGTAGGTTATATTCCACTTTATGGTCACTTTTACTACACGACAGTATGAAAAGTAAACAAACGGACGATGTGTTTTGATATAGCTTTTTTTTAGCCGACAAATTATAAAATTGGTCTTCCCGAAAGCAACTATATCGATGAAAGAAATTGATGTTGAGACTTTTAGTTTTAAGAATATAATTTATTTTATTTTTAATCCAAAATACGCATTTTTTATATAAAATTTGAAAGACACTCCGACCCAGAACATGAGCGTTATTTAAAGCTCCCGTGCCAAACGGGTTAACTGCCAGCGTAATACTATTATCATTTGTATTTCTATCTATTATCATATGTCGGATTTATTTCCGTTTATTATATATATATATATATATATATATATATATATATATATATATATATATATATATATATATATATATGTACTATATTACCGTTACTCAAGTTTCATGTGTAGTACACAATACTCAGACATGTGAAAAACCTGCTCTGCTGTTTACGGGATAATCTTGCAATTTCCTTTCAGTCCTCTTTTATAGAATTAAAATTACATCTTATTATAATGGAGATTGTGTGTTTGTCTGTAACCGAAACTATATTACTATTCAATTCACAATTCCCTTAGTTATTTATGTCAATTTCTCCATGATGTTATTTCATTTACACTTCAACTAAAACAAAATAGATTTACCAGAAGATTTGACTCCAGTAGTATACACAAAAAATGAATAAAATAAAAAAGAGGCGGGTGAAATATAAATTACAGATAGAATTACAAATTTATTTTACTTGAATAAAGGAGACATAAGTTTATGGAAAATAATTAAAACAGAAAGGGAAATAAAGATAATTCAAACCAGACAAGTATATATAGAATGTAGCCACCTATAACTTTTTAGTTCTCCTGAGGAAGGTGTACCTTGAACACTGAAACATGGTAGAGAAAAAAACGTATATATATATATATATATATATATATATATATATATATATATATATATATATATATATTATATATATATGAAAAAAACACCACAATGCTGTTAAAGAGAAACAATTTATAATATAATCAGAGCTGATATTGATCAATATTTCGATTTTACAATCTCCTTTTGAATAAGTTAATTCGTCTTGTTGCCAACATCTCAAAATCCGCTACAATAAAGAATTGACCGACCAAAAAGTTATACACATCGGCATGACCGACAAAAATATGGCGCGAATGCCCACATTGGTGAATAATGTAACAACTTTTTGCAAAATTAAGTTTTTTTTTGTTTTTGAACTGATTTGACATTTATCTCCGACCACAAACACCACGGAGTAAATGAGCTCTGATGATGATTTTTGTAAAATCGAAATATTGATCAATATCAGCTATGATTATATTATAAATTGTTTTCTCTTTAACAGCATTGTGTGATGTTTTCATTCCACCTTTTCATACTGATACTGTCGGATTCATTTCCTTTCTTTTAACTTATATATATATATATATATATGATAAGTTGTAAACACGGTTTGTTTGGAATGGCTTTTTGCCGATAATTTTTGGGATAATAAGTGCTTAATTGGAGTCGTACCTAATTTTGAAAATTAATTAATTAATAATGAATTAGGCGGGAATACCTATTAAATGTATGGCTAAACAAATCGAGAAAAATCAATCTCTGTATGTACATTTCGGCTTATGAGGCCTAATAGGCCGAAATGTACATGCAGAGATTGATTTTTCTCGATTTGTTTAGCCATACATTTAATAGGTATTCCCGCCTAATTCATTATTAATTAATTAATTTTCAAAATTAGGTACGACTCCAATTAAGCACTTATTCTCCCAATATATATATATATATATATATATATATATATATATATATATATATATATATATATATATAAAACACTTATACACACTCTATGTATTTTTGTATATAAAAACTGACATGCCGATTGATGAATTCTTCCAAATGAGATTTCTCTATTGATAAATAAACGACACAGATTGTTAATCACTATATCGTTGCAATTGGAATATGTATATTTTTTTCTTTTCTGTTCGGCTTTTTAATATATTAACTTTTTTTCTTTTAGAATGATCGCTTATATGTATCTTGTATAGCGATAATTTGCAACGCCATTTCTTTCTTTTTTTTTCTTTTGAGCGCCATTAATATTTGACAAACTAGAAAGTCGGTCATCTCATCGGTTTTACGACTGGAAATAAAACCAAAATAAACCAAAATAATATAGGCATTTAATATATAATATATATATATATATATATATATATATATATATATATATATATATATGTGTATAGTGTGTGTGTGTGTGAGATGGTCACTATTTCAGCTTTTGCTGGAATGGTGTACCAAAGGCAGTATTATTGGTAGAGTGCTCAATATAAAATAGAGCTGTTATATAATATAATAAGATAAATATATAAAGGTTTTACATATCTATTTATTAGGTGACAAAGGAACATTCACAACCATATTGGTTTCATGCGATGCATTCATTAGGTGAAGATGTTTCAAATGTCTATATTTCAAATATATATATATATATATATATATATATATATATATATATATATATATATAATGTGTGTGTGTATTAGAATGTTTTGAATAGTTATTAATTTTAAATATGAGAGATAATTAAAACAGAACAGTGAAAATCTAAATCTGTAATATTAAACACCCAAATTTATTAATTTAAATTTTAACTATTTTCACAAGGGATTTTTATTTTATCATTGAGATCGAAACCATGTTAGACCTTTAACACTTTTACATGTTTTTATTACTTATATTATCATTGCTCTGTTTTTTTTAAATAATTTAAGCACTTTGGATGATTTACTAATGACCACTGCAACGAAAAAGTTAAAGTAGCAATATATATACTATATATATATATATATATATATATATATATATATATATATATATATATGGGTTAAATAGTAGAGCAGGCTGAGCTCTTCAGCCTTGGGTAGGTAACCAGTCTAGGAGAGGGATAACTCTGAATTCAAAATTCCTGAGGTCGGTCGTTGATTGGGTTTGTGGCAACCCTTGATGCACCAATTCTTTCCTATCGACTGTGCCGAAAAGTGTGGATAGTCCAACACAAGCCTTCACCACTATAAACAAAGCCCTGTGTGGATGTTCATTGTGTGTATGAACCCTCATACGTCGAAAATCGACGGGAGAGTCCATTTATATATATATATATATATATATATATATATATATATATATATATAAATTTGGCGCAGTGGCCTATTGTCGATATCAGCAGAGAGTGAGGGAGTCTATCCTCTTTTCGCTAGCGCTAGACTAGGGATTTTTTTTCTGAAGTGGAAGCCATACCTGCGTCATCTCCTCACTTTACCTCATAAGATTAGATTACCCAGTCTGTGCTACTCATGTCCTGAGTTGGCGGGGACCGGCATCGGGAACCTTGCTATTCCTAGGCTAAACCTTATTTACAATTATATATATAGTACTTCTTAAATATATGTCGATTTTATTTTTATCATCCATTCATGCTTTAAAAAAAACAATATTTTTAATTCTTTTTTTTTATAACACAACTATATATATATATATATATATATATATATATATATATGTGTGTGTGTGTGTGTGTGTGTGTTACTTCATTAATTTAGATTTCATTATCATGTACACGTTTTATCGTTCTTTTTTCTTTTATTGTATCGATTTCCATGACACCAATTCGCGTGGTCTATTGCTTTTTTTCAAGTTTTATCTGTCATATCGAAAATTGATAAAGGTGTTAATGGATCCAGCATTTGGTATTCAAATTGAAATATGTTATTTTTTACGTTTCAGTTTTATAAGTGACCAGAATATTCTTATTCAATTTTTACTAGTTGAGATAATTTTGCAAAGAAGGTATCTGTGGTATACTAAAAAACGGAAGCACCGTTTCGGCCATTGTTTTGTTAAGAAACGGAAGAACCGTTTCAGCCATCTTTTTGAGTTGTGAATAAAAGGCTGAAGTGATTACTTCTCGTAGTTAACGTCAGTTGAACTACCTGTGTTATTATTTCGCTAAGCAGGTTACAACAGTATCTTATTTACGTAAATAAAAAAAAATAAAAATTGCATCGGAGAAAACCAGTTGTAAGAGACTTCTTCTTCTCCTTCTCGTCACCTGTAGTAGCCGGTGGTTCACTGGAGGCTTAGTGGCAACAAGTGTTCTCCCGTCTCTAGTACTCTTCTGAGTATTCTAGCCGATCTTAACAATGCAGTAGTTTGGATGGTCTCGATTCTTCCTCTGGTTTACAATTCACCTAATTTCGCTCCATTAAAGTTATTCACACCAACCTTAGTCGGTGGTTCGCGGGATGCTGAGTGACAGCAAGTCTCCCCAGATCTCCATGACTCTTCTACGTATTCTAGCAGTTCTTAGTAATGGCGCAGTTTGAATGGTCCATGACCGGACTAAAATAATTTTAGGAACACCAAGGAGAGAGAGATGGATAACAGGAGTATGACAGCGGGTAAGAGGAAAATAACTTATAAAATTAAAAATAAACTCTCAGAGAATTTCTTCATGACATAATTCTCCCATTTTATTTCCTGATCCTATTACTCTTACGGCAAACCCCATTCCTTTGTCATATATGCGTTAAGAGGCGATTGCAGAGGGTTTTAGTGTCCTAAGTATGACGGTAAACTGCATCAATTGACATGGATCCAATGCGGGAGCTCTGGGGAGTGCAGAGTACTTATCATCATTACTTCCATGTCCACTCTGACTCGACGCAGTTGTACCTGTTAGGGTAAAATATATGTGTTAAATAGATAAAAGAATTTGAATACACAACAAGAATGAATAAATTAAAAAAAGACATCTTGGATATGCCGTAAAATCCAACCAGTCATGGAATTTTTATATTTAAATCTTTGCCTACTTTAAGCCGCTCACAGTGACTCTCCCACCCACCCCAAAACAATGTACAAAAACTGAGGGTTAGTTCATTATAACTGAGAATAGGAAATAAGATTACGATACTAATATGACTTTATTTGAATAGGATGATTCACCAGTAGGGTGATAATAAATGGTCTATCAAACCCTTGTAGGAACCAGTGGCCAAACAATGCCCGTAAAGTGGCATTTAGTTATCTAGCAGATTATAGTCCAAACCATTTACCCAACTGAGTGACTGTTACGATATATAACATGATATATATATATATATATATATTATATATATATATATATATATATATATATATACATGTAACATAACTATATCACTAAATCACAATTCCCTTATTATTTACGTTACAATCTCCATGATTTTATTTTTTTTTTTATCTAAGCCTCAATTATTATGATCAACTATGCCCTTCACATTATAAATATTTCAATGTTGTGTGTGACTTAACTTAATACTACTAATAACGTGCAATTGTATTTATATATAAAACAAAATAGCGGTTTACAGTGTTAACGGGAAGACTAATCTGCATATTGATCATAAAAATGTGATTTTAATAAATATGTGCTTGGTATTATTGATTTCTAGTTGTTTGGTTTTATCTTTAAAAATAGCAAAATTCTCTGATAAATCTCAAAGGAAATTCATTAACAAAAAGAAATAACTGTAATTTTATTCTTTACTTCCTAATTTAACTAAATAGTTGTATTAGAGAAATTTAGCTATGTAACTGATGGAAAATAATGGAAAAATTGGTTTAAAAGTTTTTCTATTTTTGATTATATCCCTTCTGTTTCAAATAATTTCATCTGCATTCTTATTTAGTTTGATTAATATTTCTAATTTAATATATTTAATTACATTAAAACCTAAATACCTGGGCCGTAGGGCGAATATACTAACGAGTATATGCATTTAATGAAGGACAGGAAATAAAAATTCATCGAAAGTGTGCGCAATGTTATTATACCAGAACAGATTTAAAACGTATAATATAAGATTATATAATATATACTATATTACCTTAATCTAGTTTCATGTGTAAACACAATTCTTAACGGGTGAATATATTCTCTCGTCTGAGAATTGTGTTATACACATAAAACTGGGGTAACAGTAATATAGTATCAATAATCTTATATATATATATATATATATATATATATATATATATATATATATATATATATATATATATATATATATATATATATATAAGTGGTAATTTGCATGAAGCATTGTTAGTATGTTATAATATATTAATAATTTGAAGGCAATTACAATGCGTATAAAAATAAAGACAAAAAGATGTTATTTTTGTATTATCGAAAGACAGACAATCAAAAAAAAAAAGAAATTACAGTTATTCGCCCATTTCATTCATAACATGGGGAAAAAAGAAAGGAGGAGAAGAAAAAAAAAAAAAAGGAGAGGAAAAAGAAACAAGAAGAGAAATTATAACCACACAAAAAAAATTAAGCACGTACATTTCTGATATTCACCTCTGATGATGAAGTTTATATTTCGAATTTGATAAGATAAAAATGACATATTTTTGTTTTTATTTTTTATATGCATTGTAATTACCTTCAAATTATTAATATTAATATATATATATATATATATATATATATATATATATATATATATATATATACTGTGAATTTAAAATCACTTTTCAAGTGCATTTGAACCTGAAGATTTCTGTTTGGATTTCCCAGTTTCACAAGGAAGTAAGTTAAATATGGTGGATACTACACTTCTGCAACTTCGTGCTTCGTCAAAAATTCCTCATGAAAATATATCGAGATTGTTCTAGACAAAATATTGGTAATGGAATTAATTTTGTCTAGACGTTGTGTCGACGTCTACGCAGAAGTTGAGACGGTTAGACGGGATTTTTTTTGTTTGTTTTTTGCACAGACTTGTTCGGATCCATTATCAGTGGGTTTTTTTTTTTGCAGATCCTTTGGTTCTTTAAACATAATACCCGCTTGACCGACATTGATCACGACCGAAATTGATCACGTCTCTGCCTGCATTCAACATTGTAGTTTTCGGCACTTCCAAAGTCGCTCTCAGCTAACAAAATGGCTTCGGGTTTTGTTCTTGATATTTATGGTCAATTTTGATTCGACAAATAAGCATTTATTTATACATTTTATTGTATAATTTATTTATTCATAAATATATATCAATTAATTTCAAAAGGTATCAGAGAAAAAACTTTTGAAAACACAAAAACACGCATATGTTATTAATTAATTTTGGATTTTATGGGTTTTATTTATGGAAATATATCAGTCTGTATAAGATTACTAGAACTGAAGTTGTTGCTAGTAGCTGTTCAGACAGCCACTAAACACAACTTCAGTTCTACTGATTTTCTGTAGAAGGGATTTTTATCCCGAAATATTAAGAATTAAGAATAAATCACAGGTTAACAAACAACACCACAGTTACCTTCTTTTTCTTTACACTTGCATTGTGATAGCCTTCAAAACCAACCAACAAACCAATATAAACACAATGCCTCAAGCAAATTATAAATTATAAATTTAAACATGTATTTATATAGAAATGTTATTTTTTTAATAAATATATATATTTAGACATGTATCTATATATAAAGAGTTATTTAATTTATACACACACACACACACACACACACACACACACACACATATATATATATATATATATATATATATATATATATATATATATATATGGTAAACCTAATATTAACACGTTGGTTGAATACACAATTCAGCCGGTTGACTCGTTATACGTGTCTGTCATTCATTGTTTTCTAAAAGGATTTTTTTTTCTGTAGCCCGTCTAATATTCTTGTCAGACAGCTGGACTTTTGGACAAAGTTGTTTGACAAAGAAATCAATATTTTCGTGCCGAAATAAAGGATGAAATATTCGAACTCTTTGGGGGAATTTCTTGTAGGAACTGAACTATAAAAACTTTCATCTGTCATGGTAAGATTTTTTTTTTGTTTCGTTTCGTTTTCACTTCCTTGCTCAAACATCAAACTGATGACTCGGTACAATAAGATTTTTTTGAGCCAGGTGTCTTTGTTATTTTCAGAAATATCTCGGTATACCAGAAACTAATGATATATCTGTATTTCTACAATCTATATTGTAACTAGAAATGGTTACCCAGCGTCGCCTGAGCCATGCTGATATTTAATACGTATATATATTTACTTTGCCGTTACTTGTTTTATTTTCGAAGATTCCTCCAGACAAACTAGTTTGAAATTCCTTTATATATATATATATATATATATATATATATATATATATAGAGAGAGAGAGAGAGAGAGAGAGATAGATAGATAGATAGATAGATAGATAAATGATCGTATTCCTAAATTGTACGAGGTATACGAGAAAAGTTCCAGGACTGCTATCACAAAAATTATTTCAAATCAAACTACAAACAAAGTTAGTGCTATTTAGATTATTCGGACTATTGTCCTCATTTTTGTGTTATCTGTACAACATTTCGGCCTATGTGTCCTCCAGTTTCTTTAGGTATTTCTTGTCGGACTCGGTATCCTTCTTTTCGAATTCGGGAAAATTCTTGTCGTAATCGGGAGCCATCACGAAATTTTGAACCCAGCCCTTTATTCTAAATGATACTAATTATCGAGCCTCATCTCAAAAATTCAGAGAAATAAACCAGAAGAAGGACAAGGTGGGTAGGTGTTTTGTCATGGTGCAAAATCCACAAGTTGTCATTCCACATCTCTCGCCTCTTCTCACGCACTGAACGAAGCAAACCCCGGAGTATCTCTTTGTAGACATGCTGGTTGATCGTCTGGTCCCGTGGCAAGGACTCGCAGTGGACGATGACCCTCACATCATAAGTGATACCAGTAATGAAACCTTTTTTACACACCTCGTATAACCGTTTTAATCTTGCAATACACTCTGGTTAAGAATGAGACCGTCCAAATCGTCCAAGATATAATGAAAAAAGTAAATCCTGATTACCTGGTGTTACTTATCCGCCGAATTCTTATTTTTTATGAGTATCGTCACCACAGCTAAATAATGGACAATTCTGTTTTAATTATAAAGAAAGCCAGTTAAAATGGCACGTTATACAGAAGAATATAAGAAAAAAAAAAAAGAAAGCATAGGGTGAACATAAAGTGATCCCACAGAAGCGACAATGTTAATCTGTTTCATTTCAGTCAATGAAAAGAGGAAAATAACGAAAGAAAGAAACAAAAAGACTGAGTGAAAGTTAAATCAAAATTCTTATCCTTTTTAGGACCATATGACCTTCAGGCACCCCTTTTGCGATCTCGTTTCATAACGACATTTTTTTTTCATTTACACCGTGAAAATCCGGTTGTTTGTTAACAGACGATTTTTAGTTTTTTTAAATTATAAAACTAACCCCTAACCCTAACTCCTAACCCTAACCCCTAACCCAAACCCTAACCTCTAACAAACGACCGGATTTTCACGGTGTCAATGAAAAAATATCCCTATGAAACGAGATCGCAAAAGGTCGTATGGTCCCTTTTTTTATATATTGAACTATTTCGCAATGGAGCTTAGGTACTCATATCCAACGTTGTAATAATTAAATTTACACACTGGTATATCCACAGGTCATGATTGTGATTAAAGTTATCGAAGCAGTATTCTTCCCGTAAAATCGCCCTGTCCACTGGGGCTGTAGAATACACCAACTGCAATTCTACAGAGGGGTAAGACTCCCACCCCCAACCAGTGGAGCCACTTGCTAGTTTTCGAGCATCCGTGATCCGGTCACCAAAATGGTCAGGTGGTTTATAACACTCCACTTCGGTCCTTACTTAAGCTAGACCGGTTGTCAAAATGGCCTGATCCAATCAAAGGGCTGGTCATTTTAAGCCCTAGCACCTGGGGAGAATGGATTACTTCTTCATTGTCATTACTCCCAGGTCCACTCTGACCCGAGTTAATTGTACCTGTTAGGGTACTGTCTATGGATTAAATGGATAAAAGAATTTGAATTAACAACAAGAATGAATAAATTAAAAAACATCTTTGACATGCCATAAAATCCAACCGCCATGGTATTTTGATATTTGTATCTTTGCCTACTTTAGGCTGCTCACAGCAACTCTTCAACGACATCCAAGCAAAATACAAAACCTAATGATTAGTTCATTAGAACTGGCATAATAAATCATATTACTCTAATAATAGGGCTTTATTTGAATAGGAGGATTTCCCGAAGGGAATAGATTGTGAACTTTGAAATATCCAGTTATACAAATAAAAATACCAAAAGAATTTGGTATAGTTTTGGGGAAAATT
>CM042152.1:39262196-39297196 GCA_023376005.1 Doryteuthis pealeii | reverse complement strand
ATATATACATACATACATATATACGTACAGCCTATAAATCATTCGACCATTGCACATAATACATAAATACATACATACATAATACATACCCATATAATCATTTGGAACCATTGCATAGATACATACATACATACATACATGCCTATATAATCATTTGGAACCATTGTATACATACATAAATACATACATACATACATAAATACATACATACATACATGCATATATAATCATTTCGAACCATTGCATACATAAATACATACATACATACATACATACATAAATACATACATACATACATGCCTATATAATCATTTCAAACCATTGCATACATATTGTTGTACTGGCCGTTCCTACAGTGGAGAATATACACCGGTTCTCACTATAAATAGTGAGACACCGAGTGAAAAGGTTGTACTGTTACCGTTTAGCGGCAAGCTAGCCGTTCTTGTACCTTATTGTAAATAGACTTGTCTCATTTTACCCTACCTCGACTTGACTTCTTTTTTTACTGTTGAACTAACATCACAACACATACATAAATACATACATACATAAATACATGCCTATATAATCATTTGGAACCATTGCATACATACATACATAAATACATACATAAATAAATAAATACATACCTATATAATCATTTGGATCCATTGCATACATACATAAATACATACATAAATACATAATCATTTGGAACCATTGCATACATACATAAATACATACATTCATAAATACGTACATACATAGATACATACATACATACATATATGCCTATATAATCATTTGGATCCATTGCATACATACATAAATACATACATACATAAATACGTACATACATAAATACATACATATATACATACATAAATACATAAATACCTATATAATCATTTGGAACCATCGCATACATACATAAATACATACATTCATTAATACATAAATAAATGCATACATACATAAATACATACATACATGCCTATATAATCATTTGGAACCATTGCAGTGTCTACTCATTTGCAAAACGATAGATAAAAGTTATAAGTTGATTATACGATATGATCATCTATTTTAAAGAAATTGTTTAAAACCCTCTAATGTTAACCCATTACAGAAACCCACACGCTCACAAAACGCACACGCAAATAATATATATATATATATATATATATAATATATATATATATATATATTAGAAAGTTTATTAACATTGAGCTCTCTTTGGTGATTTAAAGATTCACTGTATTTATACATACTGGATCATGCAATAATAATACAGTGTATCTTAGAAATCACATATAGAATCACCCTCACTACCAAGCTTTGGATACCTCTCATCTATATATATCTATATCTATATTATATATATATATATATATATATATATATATATATATATATATATATATATATATATATATATATATACCTACGGAATTGATATCAACAAAAATCCGAGAAAACGAACTCGTCATGAAAAGGTAGTTTCAAAATGTATTGATAATACTGGCCGGTTTTTATAAAATATTCCCAAAAGTCAAAGGTTTACCAAGTGATATATGATCGCCACTTTATGCTTAAAATGCCTTCAGTATGCTTGGCCAGGTCTGATTTTTAGCATGTTTATGAATACTTCACAACAAATTGTACATAATAACACTTTAAAATTCCGTTAGACTCAATTTGTTACAAATAAATAGTCATAATACTGTTCATTATATTTCAACTAATAGCTTGTATCTTAAAACTTTGATCTGATTAGATAAAAGGAGGACGATTTTTGAATTCAACGTAAAAAGAAAACTGCTTCAAAATCAACGACTATTTACCTTGCAAATATCGCAGGACAATGTAATTTGAATTATAAATGTCTCGTTTACACTATTTTTGATAGTGTATATATATATATATATATATATAGAGAGAGAGAGAGAGAGAGAGGGAGAGAGAGAGAGAGAGAGAGGGAGGGGGAGAGTGTGTTAGATCGATAATAGATGAAGAATACAAAACCTTTAAATTTGCATGCTGTAATAATTTCAGCCATAGCTCAACATCTTGTGAAGATGCTTTTACAAGCTAAACTTAAAGCAGTTGAAATGAATTATAACTTGAATCAAATCTGAATTTTTACTAAAAAAGTCTGATTCCGGCATTATATGAGACCAAGATATTTTAGGTCAGTTGCATAAATTTATTAATTGAGAGAGAGAGAGAGAGCTTTTTCGTGATTGGACATAGCAATCACGAAACGATCCGGAAGTTTTGACGCCCATATTCAATAGATACATTTGGACCAGATCCATGAGCAGTCGTCCAGAAATTATATCTGCGAATTATTGACTTTATAGTAGAGACCAGATATCCTCAGTTTGCCTCTCCATAGGACTGGCCAGTCTATCAAACTTGACTCTGTATAAGGAAGGACGTTTATATTGTTAGTCTTTGTTTTATTGTTTAATAAACTGTTAGAATTGAACAAGTTTAATTTATTCAATTGTTGTGGTTCGTATTAGAATAAATGAGATACTAACACGATAGAGGTTGATATGCTGTAAATCTAATCCGAATAAATACTACAAAGGGGTGTATTGGTATTACATTAAAATACATCTGATGGTGGGGCTACAGTTCTGAAGATATGTGGACTGTGGAGTGCTTTATTGCCATTACTCTCAGGTCTACTCTGACCCAGAGTGTTAATACCTGTTAGAGTCCCATCTATACGTCCAATAGATCTGTTCAAAGTTGATTTGTATTTGGTTTGGTTTGTTTTGTTTTACGGCATATCAATCTCAGTGGGTCATTTAATAACGATAAAGTTTTGATGGATAATACAATTTTATGAATACATTTTTCATTTACCCAAGATGACCCTAACAGGTACTATCACTCCGGGTCAGAGTGGACCAGGGAGCAATGGTGATGAAGGGTGCTCCACATTCCCCAAACCTCCAAAACTGGAACCTCACCATCGGATAGAGTTTAACGTCATTCCCAGGAACATGTAGACCCCGCAGCCACCGCCTTTAGCACCCTATGAGGGGTTGGGGCTTGCCATAAAGGCATAGGGTTGTGAAAATCATATAGGTGCTAGGGCTTGACGTGAACAGCCGATGATCGGAGGGGCCTCTCCGACCGCCCGTCTAGCCCAAGATAGGGCCAAGTGGAGTATTGCATGTCATGAACTGCTCATCCACCTAGGCTCTATCCTTAAGCATCACGGTCGCCACCCTCGGCCAACAGGTTGCCCCATTGGGGAGTCTTACCCCTCTGCAGAGGTGCAGTCGGTGCATTCTAACGCCCCAGCCGACAGGGCGGGATTGTATTTGATAGGAATACTGGATGCTATATAACTATAAATCATTTGAATTAAGAATAGTTATTGGAAGCTATAATTGTTCACTGGGGATTATTATTAATTACTTGAAACCATATACCTGTATACAAAGATATGACCGTTATCAAAAAGAAAAAAAAACCTTAAGACTAGTATTACTAGTATAAAATTGGAATGATTAAAACTATATCCTCATCACCATCATCATGTTATGCCAGTAGCACGAATATCCATGACAATCTTTCGCCAACCGTTCCTATCATTGACCGTTGTTGGGATGTCCTCTGCATAGCACCCCATATCGACGCAGAGCTGGCCAATGAAGTTCTTGCTGGGCAGTCCACACTATCGTGTCTATCTGCTGGTTGACATAGGAGAACGTCACTTATGTGTTCGTCCTTGCTTCTCCGGCAATGACCAGCGTATCTTGTTCGCCTCACTCGGATGGCCTGTCTGATAGGTGGCAAGTGGCTGTATAGTTGCTTTCTTTAAAGGTGGTGTTTTCACGATTTGTTTGACTTCGCGCGAAATAGTCTTGTGCAACTCCCATCAAGCTTATTATATTGCGGTTTCGATAGGGTCGAAGTTGTGCAGCCATACAGTAGTACTGATACAACTACGACTTGTCACTTTAACTTGTCAGTGAGGTCGGATTTCCATATGACTGATAATCTGCCTGTGGCATACCATGCTTTCCTTATACGTGCATTAACATCGCTTTCTGTGGATGAAATATTACTACCATAGGTACGTGCCTGCAACTTATTTAAAAAATTTTTAAAGTATCTTTGCGTCAGACTAAACAAATCTAAGGATAAAACAAAACTGAATATGTTGCTTAATGAATGTGCAAAATTACAGTTATTGTATATTTCACATAGCTTAAGCTTGAATGCTTCTGCGTGGGACGGTGCGCAAATTCAGCGTCTTGCACAAAGCGCCTATGCATGTGTAAGTTTCACAAACTAATATTTCTCATTGACTTTCTCTCTCTCTCTCTCTCTCTCTCTCTCTATATATATATATATATATATATATATATATATATATATATATATTATTGTCTTTTTCCTTTTTTTATTTCTATTTCATCTCTCCTTCCCCTTTAATATTCATCATTCTCTCTCCCTATCTCTCTTTCTATTTCGAGTTTCTCTTTCTCTTTCTCTCTCTTTCTCTCTCTCTCTCTTTCTCTCTCTCTCTCTCTCTCTCATCGACTCTCTATCTATCTCTCTCACTTCTCTCTTTCTTATTGTCTCTTTCACTTTTTATTTCTTATTCCCCTCTCTTCAATATTTCTCAATCTCTCCCCGCCTCTCTCTATTTCTATTTCTGGTATCTTTTTCTCTCTTTATTTCTCACTGACTCTCACACTCTCTCTCTTTCTTACTGGGTCTCTGTCACGTTTTTATTTTTATTCTCTCTCTCTCCCCCTCTATCTCTTTCTCATTGGCTCTTACTATTTATCTTCTTCTCTCTCTCTCTCTCTCTCTCTCTCTCTCTATATATATATATATATATATATATATATATATATATATATATATATATATCTTCCTCTCTTTCTCTCACATCTCTTCAATATTTCTCATTCTCTCTCCCAATCTCCCTCTCTTTCTATTTTTGGTTAGCTTTTTTCTCTCTTTATTCTCTCTCTAATTATTTCTCATTGACTCTTTCTATTAATTTCTCTTGACTCTCTCTCTCTCTCTCTCCCCCCCTCTCTCTCTCTCTCTCTCTCACTTCTCTCTTATGATTTCTCTTTTACATGTATATTTATTATTCTCTCTCTCTCTCTCTCTGTCTCTGTCTCCCTCTCCCTCTCTCTCCCCTTCTTCTCCTTCCCTCATATTTCTTCATATTTCTCATTCTCTCCCCCAATCTCCCTCTCTGTCTTTCTATTTTGGTTATCTTTTTCTCTCTTTTATTTCTCATTGACACTCTAATTATTTCTCATTGACCCCCCTCTCTCTCTCTCTCTCTCTCTCTCTCACTTCTCTCTTATGATTTCTCTTTTACATGTATATTTATTTTTCTGTCTGTCTGTCTGTCTGTCTGTCTGTCTCTCTCTCTCTTCAATATTCTAATTATCTCTCCCTATTCACTTTCTATTTCTGGATTTTCTCTCACTCCATGTTTCTCATTGGCTCTATCTGATTAATCTCTCTCTCTCTCTCTCTCTCTTCTCTCTCTCCTCTCTCTCTCCTCTCTCTCTCTCTCTCTCTCTCTCTCTCTCTCTCTCTCTCTCTCTCTCTCTCTCTCTCTCTCTCTCTCTCTCTCACTGATGTTCGCGCGTTTATTACACGTTCGATATAGCGCACAGGAAAACGGCTCCAGCGGGGAATGGATCCTTACCAAAATGGCGGAAATAAAATTATCTGAGAGTCTTTAAGTCGCTCCCCTGGCTAACCTTATCATTAATTTTCCTCTAATCATCCGGAGCGCCTTTAAATCTCCCATCCGATTAATTTCAACATCCCCTAAAGGGGAGCTTGTCAAGCGGATGATTATTGCTCTAGAGAGCCGGAATAAAGAAGCGATTAATTTTCTTCAAAAACAGACTACGCATATTTGACACTGAAGCTCAGCAGATCCAACGAGAGGAAGCGGATCTTAGAAGATTTAGAATTGAATTATTGGGATCTCTTTAAATTTCATAAAATGGCCGGGCCGGGCTGGAAAGTCGAGGTAAGGTTTGCCCCCCCCCCCCAAGAATTTAATCAGCCTACGTATTTCGAACACCATCTGGTAACGTTTGGCACTCGTTTTGCGCTAGCCAATGTAAGATAAACAGGCATCCCGTGCTGACTATTTAGCAAGGAAGGTGGCGCCCTCTGGCCCTGTAAGAACTAATTCATGTAGGCCCTTAAGAAAAGGTCTAGTCAGATCAAGTATAATTCCTTGATGAAAGGCAAGAGAAGAGAAGATGGGTGCCGTCAATTAACTCCTCTTGAAGCAGTGAAAGGTATTAGTTGACATGTGAGCCCGAAAACCTAACCCGGACGTGCTTATATATATATATATTATATATATATATATATATATATATATTGAAATAGACTACTCGAGTTTCACCATAAGGATCTTCAGGGTTAATTCTAATGAATTGATCAAGACATTGGCCAACTACAGGCAATTGCGAAGTGAATATTTCAATATTCACTTCCACATTTGCCTGTAGTGGGTCAATGTCTTGGTTAGTTCAATGGAATTAGCCCTGAAGATTCTTATGGTGAAATTCGAGTAGGTTATTTCAATATACACCGTAATACTAAATCCGCTCTAACGTGTTAAGCACTTTATATTCGTTATAACCCTGACTTATTCGGTTAATACGTGTAATAACCATCAATATTGCGATTAACTGAATAATTTATTTCCCGGTAAGTCATTTCATTTATCATAGACAGATAATTTACCAACCATCCGCACGTGCAGGATGTGAAACAAGGTCAATTTCTTAAGCGGAGTTTACCATGTTTGAATTCAAAGCTTTCCTTCTCTTAGACTGATTACCTCACCATTGGCAAATAACCCAGTCAGTCCTACTATTTATCTATAGCTGGAGATGGGAGTAGTTGGATGCATGCCTTTCACAAGGGTATATGAAATGAAATAGCCTCGTCCTGTAGACGAGTCCATTTCCTTGGACTCTAAGGATTTACATCAGACGCCTCCATGCTTATTAGATAATACTTAACAGAAATAGTTACATGTATAATGAATATAAATAAACAACTCTCCCGCGAGGCAGTATAATACGCAGACTGCACCTCTACATAGGGATAAGACCTCCACAATGTGACCACCGCTTAGCCGGGGTGGTGATGCTTAAAGATGTAATCCACGGGCTTTTAATAAGATTGGCTATTATTAATTAATTAAATATATATATATAATATATATATATATATATATATATATATATATATATGTATGTGTGTGTGTGTGGTGTGTGTGTGTGTGTGTGTGTATAATCCGGAGAAGAAATCTTCCTTACGGCATAGAAGATTTTTTTGAACGTGTCGTCGTTTGCAGAGCTCAATGTTTGTTCTTATTGTCAGTCACAGAGCAAAAATATAACAGAAGATTTAGATTTTTAGCTTTATAGCTTATTTCAGGAAGCCTAGAGCTAATGTCTAGCCTTTCCAATCATCAGATGCTGAATGATGAATTCTTTATTATTTTTAAGGCAGTTGAAAACAGATTTTTAAAAAATTATTTATTTTATTTCATTGTCCCGTGTTCCTAAGTGTATATCCCTTTGAAAGGTAAACATAAAAAGAAAAATGCGGAAACGTATAATCGCTTGAAATATTCATGGTTAGTTCGGTGTATAATAAAACTTTTTGCCGATCACATGAGAAATCTTAGAGAAACCCACGAGATAGCTTTATTCAAGAATACTTCTTCAAAAGAAATGGTAGAAACTAAATTTTTTGGACAGTCATTTTTTCATGGTCAGATTCCCTGTGTTTTGGGTAGCATTACGAACATATACCTGCTGACTCAGAGCTATATTATACAGACACACATGTGTATATGTACATTCAACCACGAGCAGTTTCCCATCACTTAAAAATATAATTTACACAGTTTGATCTTTATTCTTTCTCCCTCATTTGGTTCGAATGATTTCAGTTTTTTTAAAAATTATTATTAGATCGTTTTCTGGTTGATGTCAAATACTGTGCTTGAATGAAGTCAGTGACTGATGTAATAAAACCTTGACCTTAGTTTTAATATGAAAATATATTAAATTCTATCTTTATATCAATCGTTATTTTAGCAAGCTACAGTCTCCTATCAATAATTAATATATCGATAATTCAACAAAAAATAATAAAGAAACATGATAATCCAAAAGAAAGAAGGAAAAAAAAAAGGAGATAGCAATAAAAAAAAGAACCAAAGAAAAAGAAGGAACCAAAGAAAGAAGGAAACCAAAGTAAAAGAAAGAAGGAACCAAAGTCAAAGGAAAAAAGAAAAAGAAAGAAGGAACCAATAAAAAGAAAGAAGGAACCAAAGTAAAAGAAAGAAGGAACCAAAGAAAGAAGAAAGAAGAAGAAGAACCAAAGTAAAAGAAAGAAGGAACCAAGACAAAGGAAGAAGGAACCAAAGAAAAGAAAGAAGGACCAAAGAAAAGAAAGAAGGAACCAAAGAAAAATGAAAACCAAAAGAAAAGAAAGAAGGAACCAAAGTAAAAGAAAGAGGAACCAAAGTAAAAGAAAGAAAAAAAAAAGAAAAAAGGAAAAAGAAAAGAAAGAAAAAAAGTAAAAGAAGAAGAAACAAAGAAAAAGAAAGAAGGAGCCAAAGAAGAAAAAGGAACCAAAGAAAAAAGAAAGAAGGAACCAAGAAAAAGAAAAAGAAAAAAAGAAGAAAAGAAAGAAAAGAAAAGGAACCAAAGAAAAAGAAAGAAGAACCAAAAAAAGAAAAAGGAACCAAAGAAAAGAAAGAAGGAACCAAAGTAAAAGAAAGAAGAAAAGAAAAGAAAAGAAGAAACAAAAAAAAAAAAGGAACCAAAGAAAGAAAGAAATAAAGTAAAGAAAGAAGGAAACAAAGAAAAAGAAAGAAGAAAGTAAAAGAAAGAAGGAACCAAGAAAAAAAGAAGGAACCAAAGAAAAGAAAGAAGGAACCAAAAAAGAAAAGGACCAAAGAAAAAGAAGAAGGAACCAAAGAAAAAAAAAGCAACTAAGGAAAAGAATGAACACACATCTCAGAAAGAAAGAAAATAAAAGAAAGGTAGAAGGAATAGAACGACAGAAAAGAAAGAAAGAATGAATATCAGAATCCAGGAAGAAAGAATGAAAAAAGAGGAGAAGGAAAAAGATAAAGAAAAAGAAGAAAAAAAGAATGAAAAAAAGAAAATAACTCCCAAGAAAGGGAGAAAGAAATACAGAAAGAAGATAACCTTCAAAGAAAGGAAAATCGAAGAAGAAAATACCAAAGAAAGAAGAAAACACGCCCCAAAAGAAAATGAATGAAAGAAAGAAAAAGAATATAACACCAATGAAGTAAAGAAAGAAAGAAAATGGAAGAAGATAACACCCAAGCAAAAAGGAAGTAAGAAAAAAAAAAGAATATAACACCAAAGAAAAAAAGAAAGAAAGAAATAGATAAAACAGAAAGAGAAAGAAAAGAAATAGAAAAACCAAAGAAAGAAAGAAAAAGAAAAGAAAGAAAGAAAGAAATACCACCAAAGAAGGAAGAAAGAAGAAATAATACCAAGAAAGAAAGAAAGAAAGAAAGAAAGAAAGAAAGAAAGAAAAACTAAGAAGATATTTTTTTTTTAAAGTAAAGTCGTCGGGCTGCCTAAAGTCGGTATCAGCCATACAGCGAGGGAGTCTATCCCCTTTTCAATAGCGCTAGACCAAGGATATTATTTTAGCATCTGAGGTGGTGCACCACACCTACCATCAGCTCCTTACTTTACCGCACAGATCCCTGTGCTACTCATACGCTGAGTTGGCGAGGACCTGGGTATCTAACTAGGAACCTTGTGGTTTCTAGCCGAACGCTCTACCGACTGAGCTAACCCGGCCCCTACACGCGTTTACGCGCACTCCAGCATGAATCGTCACCCCTTCCCAACTCACCTATCGTCACGGAAAACTTAATTATATTTCATGTGTTCCAAAATATCTACGTAGTGAGTATTCCGTTCGTTCGCTCAGTATATAAAACAGGTATAAACTTCAAGTGTCATACACTTAGCCGGATTATACAACGGGTTCTATGAATTGATGTTACATCAACTATCTATCATACCAATCATGCGATGGACTCAAGATACAAATACTTATTGCTCCAAGTAGATATGTTTCTTTGCTTCGAAGGCAACTTATTTCGATGACAGCCAGATCAAAATAGAAATAGAATTTCTATCAATTTCTGTGACGCGCCCCCTAGCGATGGGCGTAAAATTTGAATGTTAATATAAAATCATAGAAATCTCCAACCACATAAACAGGACACATGTACTTCAACAAGCACAACACGCGTACACCTCCATATATATATTATATATATATATATATTATATATATATATATATATATATTGCATAATATATATATATGCATAAGTAAATATATATTTGTATGTTTGTGAGTGTGTTTTTGAGTGTATTTCTATAAATATATATATATATATATATATATGGATAGATATATATGAGAATATATAATTCCATAAGACACACACACCAAATATATATATATATATGTATATATATATATATATATATATATATATCATATAAATATAAATAATAATTTATATGTATCTTCTTATATATAATTATATATAAATATATCTATATATATATATAATATATATATATATATATATATATACATGTAAAAACAAAAAATTTTTGTGATGAAACAAAGAATACAGTGCTCAATCACAAATTGTAAGAGCTAATATTTATTATTTTACAAAGTTTCACAGATCAATGTTCATATAAACAGCGACCCACATTTTTTTCAAAGTTAAAAAAAATGTTTTTATTTTTAACGAATATGGCATTACTACAAAAAATGCAAATTTTGAAAAAAATTATTTTTAGAAATCCGAACTATAATAGCGTACTAACCGGCGTTATATACAGTCCAAAATGTGACATTGAGTAAAGAACTTCAACAAACACCATGGTCTCTTGCTCAACAACCTGATGATTGCCGCTTAGCATGAAATCGCTGTTTATAATGAACATTGATATATATATATATATATATATATATATATATATTATATATGCAAAGTATTTTAAAAAAGTATCGATATTATTTGTACTTTTTGACGCATATTGTATTCTAAAAAAATTCATTCGTTCTTCATTTTTATCTTGGTAAATACAGCTTTAAACGTGGTGTTTTCTGACACACGTTGTATTCTAAAAGATATATCAATGGGACGTTATTCCTTTTCAGAATACAAGGTGTCAAAACGTATAAAAATCTCGATACTTTTACTCACTTTGTAAGAAAGTATATATAATATATATATATATATATATATATATATATATATATATATATATATATATATATATATATATGAAGAGAAAAATAGAAGTGAATCCGACGGTATGTATTATATTGAAAAAATTTGATTTTTTTTAAAGTTTCATTATATTACATATATATATATATATATACATGCACACACACACACACACACACACACACACATATATATATATATGTATATATATACACACACACACATATATATATATATATAAATATGTATATATATACACACACACACACACACACATATATATATATATATATATATATATATATATATATAAGTATATACACATATTGAAATATATATAGAATGATATAAGTCTATGGAATAATATAAGTATATACAAATATATGATATATATGGAATAATATAAGGATATTCAAATATGTAAATATATAGAGAATAATGTAAGTATATATATATAAGTATATACAAATATATAAATATATATAAAACAATATAAGTATATATAAGAATATATAAATAAGTGTTTATTTTCATATATATATAATATATATAATATATATATATATATATATATATATATATATATATATATATATATATATATATATATGTATATATATATGATAAAGAAACACACACATATTTATAATAAAGACATACACAGACACACACGCATATATATATATATATATATATATATATATATATATATATATATATATATATATATATATAATTTCAAAATTATCTTTGTTTATGTCTGTACAAATATCTTGAGATCAGCTGGTACGCATATATTAAACGATGCCCTTTAATACATCTCTAGTGCACATGGCTTTGACATTATGCGTGAGATGTTTTTCTTTTTTTCCTCATTCTCAAGCAAATCATTTGCATTCATGAATATTGCCATTTTCAGAGATAACGCCCGTGTGTTGATAGTAATACTCTTGTCATAGCGATAATTACTAATTTTGTTGGCGAATTCGATGCCTATCATCTTGGATACCCTAGAGTTATGCCCCTATCCTTAACAAATATCGGCGTATTTTCTTATTCTTCTCCCCAGGGCGCCCACAAATATCATAGAAGGTCAAAACTTATGCAATAATATAATGAGTAACTTGTTGTTAAAAGCAAATGGGTTTATTCAACAACTGAATAATTACTTTTATTTAATAGTCGCAGAAATTGTCCAGGTTAAAATAGTACTACGGGTAAACCAAAACCTACCTTCATATTTCTCTGAAGTTTTGAGATGAGGCTTGATGGTTAATATTATTTGTATTATTCGGACTATTGTCCTCATCTTCATTGTTATCTGTACAACGTTTCGGCGTTCTGCGGGTAATTCTTGTCGGAATCGGAACCTTCTCGGACTCGGGAACTTTCATTTCGAACTCGGGAACCTTCTTGTTGTAATCGGGAGCCATCACGGAACTTTGAACCTAACCCTTTATTCAGTCCACGGGAGTATCCTGTTCTCATTCCGCTACCCATAGCTGGGGTAGAGGCGTTAAGCTGTGTTAATTATTTTCTATGTTACTTCAGCCCCTGACCAGGATTGACCCTGTAGTCCAGAGATAACTGTCGCTTAGAACTGTCTTAACCTATCTCCTTTATCCATTTGGTCATGTGTCCAAATGTTTGTTGCTTGGAATTCAGACTCCCCTACCGGTTGCCAAAACACGGCTAAAGTGCCCAGTCTGACCTACTATTTATACGCCTGAAGGGTGGTAGGAGAAAGGGATTGAGGCTTTTCCCATGGCCTTAACATGAAAAAGAAATGAAAACAGCCGCGTCCAGGATCTGAAATTGGCTCGTTCGTGTCCATTTTCAAAGACAAACGAGAAAGAAAGAAGGTATAGAGATGCAGCCTTATCACGAAAGAGAAATGGATACAGCCTCGTCCAGAATCTGAAATTGGCTCGCCGTGTCCATTTTGAAAGACAAAAGAGACCGACAGAAAGAAAGAAAGAAGGTATAGGCAGCCATATTGCAATGTGGTGGTGGTGGTGGTGCGGTTTTATGGACTGCAGATTTTTATCTCCACGCCCCTTTATTTTGAATTCAGAACTATTTCTTTCTTCTCGTCTCGTTGCATTATCAATGCTAAAGAACCCAGTCTGACCTAATATTTACTTATACCTCGGGGTGGGGAGAAAATAATTCTCACCTTTTCCTGGGACATCAAGAAAGTGCAAAACAAAAAGCCTCGGCTAACATCTGAAATTGGCTCGTCATATCCATTTTCATAAGACTATCACCTGACGCCACTAAGTGAGATTCTTATAATTGTTGTGCCCTTTTCATATACTGCATGGGCATAGCTCAATATGTGCACATTTTATCTTTTGGGACACATTTGTATATTCTTGTCAATACTTCTTGTATGTATATTATGTATGTATTATTTTTTTTTGTATCTCTGTAAACAAGCTTATATTGTCTTTCCTTCTGTTTATCCAGTATTAGTGTATGATTGAATATACTAATGCTAATATTGGACCTTATTGGGTGTGGATCCAATTAACTATTCTTCCTAGCACCAAACAACAGTGAATGAAAGAAAATAAAAGCAAGAAAAAGTTGAAGAAATTACCGTCTTTGACGGCATATAGGATGCACTTTATTCTAAAATGTTGGCTAAAAAAATTCCCCTGCATCTTATACATGGTCGGTAAAGTTTGAGATCCCGTAGGCCTAGGCTAATCTTCTCTATGATGCTCACTAACCCAGCTTACGCTCAGTACTTTTGCCTACCCGAAACTGCATGCATCTTTATCTTATTGCTGGTTTAATGCACAGCTAGACTGTTTTCAAAAATATATGCTTAAATATCATAAAAAAACATTATGAAATGGGGGTGCGTCTTTTATGACCGTGTGTCTTATATGCCGTCAATACGGTATCTATCAACGTCACAAAATGCAATAAAACCATGATTATAGACTGATATTACGTCTCGAACTACAAAACCCCAAATGACTTAAGGACAAATTAAACTACTCAAAAAATATTTTAATCATGTACACTAAACATGTACATTCCCAATATGGGGTGTCAGGTCGCCCAGTCTGCTACTGGTACTATGTAAACCCAGTACTACCCGTTTCATAGTCAGATCATCAGTGTCTAAACCGGTAAACCCACACATTTTGTCTGTTGAGAAGAGTGGGTACATAACGAAAAACAAGACCTGTAAAAGGAAGGGAAAACTCTTTGCTAAACCGGCATCTGGCACATTCGAAATAAAGTAGTTTTTTTAACATTACTTAGACGACAATGTATGAGACATCTACTTTCAATTCAATGTTGGTCCTAGCCAATAAACAGAAAATATCTGATTTTATTCTGACAAATACCCAAGGCGCTGATTTCTGTAATAGGAATACGCTATTAATTATAAGAGGTAGACATCTATTGTTGTTAGAATTTAGAGAAAACTAGAAAAGTTTTATGTTTTATAATAGAAGCTCAACAGCGATATATATATATATATATATATATATATATATATATATATATATAAGAGGTCTAGAAGAAAGCAGAGGGAACAAATCATCGGCACATCAACATATTCAGGGACATACTTCAAATGCGAAATCTGTGGTCGAGAATGTCGGACTTCACAGTCACAGGAACTTTAAAACTTATTTCCGAGACTAAAATTCGCTCTACTTAGGTATCGGCTTCTCCTAGCATATATCTTATATACATATATATACATATAAATTGTTTTTTCTTTTGGACTCAATAGATTATTTTTTGTTGGTACGAATAGTCTTTTCTTTTTTTCAAAAATTTTTTCTTCCTCAACTACAAGGATCTACCAACACGCACCACTTTTGGTTGTAACGGTTTACTCACACCATCTTTCTATCACAAACATTTCGCTCTTGATGAAGACCGCTTTAATAAAAGGTCGAAACAGATTTGTGTCAGCCAATTATAACATAATTTGTTTGTTTTTCTAAAAATATTTATTTCATACTGTCGGATTCACTTCCATTCACTTTTCATATATATATATATATATATATATATATATATATATATATATATATATAATGTAACTATTTCCGACGTTTGCTTCGTTTTTTAGACAATTTCAATTTGTTTGTATCACGGACCACCGCGTCAATCTTCATTTACGAACTAAAGCCATGATGATGATGATGATGATGACTACTTCTCACTATGCTGTCGTTCGGAATACCGTGCTTACAGATGAACTAATGAAGGAATACCGTGCTTACATATACCGTGGCAGACAGATGAACGAGTTGCGGCAATTAGAACTCTGAAGCGAATTTAGTTAGTTGGATTTTACGGAATGCCAACTTAGTAGGGTTATTTTAAGTTGATGGGTATTCATTTTAAACTCAACACAGCTTTAAAACACATTTTTTTCTATTGAACCAATAGATGGGACCGTAACAAGTACTATCACTCCGGGTCAGACTTGGCCTGGGAGTAATGGCCATGAAGGAATACTCCACATTCCCAAGAGTTCCAGAATTAGAAATTAACCATTAAATTATTTTTTTTTAACTCAATCTTTTTTAAACACATTTTAAAAAATAATTTTTCTATTTAGCCCATCGATGGGACCCAAAATGGTTCAACCACTCCCGGTCAGAGTAGACATTAGACTAATGGCATGAAGGTATTTTCCACACTCCCAAAAGCTTAAAAATTAACAATTTCAATTTATTTGTACTAATACTCCCTTTGGTAATTCAAGCTGCCCCGTCGATCTAGCGTACGGGTCTTTTATTTAATCAAATACTTACATTCAATACTTAGATGGGTGAACATTTAAGCAACAACAGGAACAGTAAGCAACCTAAGGTTTGGTTTGTTTTGTTTTACGACATATCAACCTCAGTGGGTCATTTAATGCCGATAAAGTTTTAAAATAAATCAATTCTTAATGGATAATACAATTTTGTTATAAATACATTTTTCTATTTAACCCATAGATGGGAACCTAACAGGTACTACCACTCCGGGTCAGAGTGGACCAGGGAGCAATGGTGATGAAGGGGTGCTCCACATTCCCAAACCTCCAAAATTTCGAACCTCACCATCAGATAGAGTTTAACGTCATTCCCAGGACATATAGACCCGCAGCCACCGCCTTCTAGCACCCATATGATAAAAAGGGCTTGGGGCTTGCTATAAGGGCAATAGGGTTGGGAAAATCATATAGGTGCTAGGGCTTGACGTGACCAGCCGATTGATCGGAGGGGGCCTCTCCGACCGCCCGTCTAGCCCAAGATAGGGCTAAAGGGGAGTATTGCAAGTCATGAACTGCTCATCCACCTGGGCTCTATCCTTAAGCATCACTGGTCGCCACCCATATCCAACAGGTGGCCCCATTAGGGGAGTCTTACCCATCTGCAGAGGTGCAATCGGTGCATTCTAACGCTCCAGCCGACAGGGCGGGTAAGCAACCTAAGTCATATAGGGTATATGTATTTTTGTAGAATTAAGCTTTTGGTGATTTGGTGCTAATTTCTTTCTTAAACCCCATTATACGTGATTTACTTTCTTCTGTGTCATCAAACTGAAAATGAATTAAAGGAATGGAAATAGAGACAAAGGCAAAATATACTTTTAGATTTCAGACTATATCTCTAGGCTATATTTCTAGGCCAGCGCGTGGTGTAATGTTTAAAGTCATGGGAAATAGACTCGTCGCCCCGAGTTCAAATCCTAGATGTGATAATTGCATTTCACTTAGTGCTAATACCCTTGGGAAAGGTATGAATCCTACTCTATCTTCAGCTATGGATAAATAGTAGGACCGACAGGGCTCTTTAACCTTGGTTAGGCAACCCGTCCACGAGAAGGAAAACTGAATTCAAACCTGTTGAACTCCGCTTAATAAATTGACCTTGTGTCACATCCTGCTCGTGTGGAGGGGTTGAATAAATATATATATATATATATATATATATATATATATATATATATATATATTTCTAGGCCCATAGCTATTTCTTGGAGAGGGATTTTCCCCTGAATCCCTCAGTAGTGAGTGCACCCAGCGATGTTTCCTGTCTAAATAAACGAGATTTCTTTGTGGTAGCAGGAAGGATCTGCGCATGCCCATAGGGTTCTTCCTGTCTGGTGCCTGCCATGCGATTGATGTTTTTAATTTTAATTTTATTTTATTTAGTGATTTCCTTCGGCATTAATTGCACTGAAAAAGGTTGATATCCCAGAAAACAAAACAGCCAATCTTCCATCAATTACTTAAAACCATATAACTGTCTGACCTCGGCTTCTAATAATGTTACACACTGGACCCGTCAAAGAACACAAACACTTGTATTTAGGAAAATGTAAGATGATTGTTTATTTTCCCCGGTTGTGTACAGCTGAGCGTCGTTGGCAGGGTTACGCAACGTGGAGCCTTCGGGAGTTCTTGTCAAGTGATCTCGAACCTGATCGTCGTCTGTCTAATCGATCTCTACGGGCTTCTTTTATTGTAGTCTGACCCTCAGTGTCACGCCTCTTTGTTCGTGACACCTACGCAGTTTTTTCTACAGATTTCTGCACCGAAATCATTTCAAATATTCACCTGCATTTCCAGGTGCAAAAGGTCAGGTCAGGGCCACATCCTGTTTTCGTTTCCAGGCTGCACCTGACCCCCATGCACTTCCTATTCAGCCTGGTCCTTGGGTGCACTGATCAGACAATATATTACAATAACACCAAATGGGGTTCAAGTAAAAGGAAAGTTGGTGTAGTGGCCTATTGCTGTTATATGCCGGACAGCGTGGGAGTCTATCCCCTTTTCGCTGGCGCTAGACCAGGAGATTATTTTTGCTGAAAAGGAGCGCCATAGCTACCTTGAGCTCACCACATTACCGCACAGATCAGATTACCAATCTCTGGTATTCGTACATTAAATTGGCGGGGACCGGTATAGAACTAAGAACATTTCGATTTCTTATTGGTTGCTCTACCGACCGAGCTATACCAGCTCCTAGTTTATATGCCGTAAATCCAGCCAAACTAAACTAAATAAATATTGACGAGGCCTCTCTATTAACAAAACGACGAAAATACCCGGTCCAGTCTCCTGAAAGTTGCATCTAAGAAAAATTAAATAAACAAGAGATGAAGATGTGAAGCGAAACAGTGCGCTGTAAAATGACGCCTCGTAGAATCACAAATTAAATGCCTTTGAGAGGATATCATCAACTTAAGGGATTGACAGCAGAAGCCCGGGGTTGAGAAATAAATTATGTTGCACTAACTGACCCGTAGGATGGGCATTGAATTGAATGCTTCCAAAGACCACACTGAATCGGGGAAAGGAAAAATAAAATACTGGACAAAGGATTGGCTGGGATGCATTAACATATTATCTATTAGATGATTGTGCAGACGAGCGTCTGCAGAATTGGCTGGCGGCTGCATGCTCAATTGTTTCAGAGTTGGCGAACGTACGAAAAACAGGAAATTACTCTAACAATATTATTTTGGTTCCGAGAGCTCAGTGAAAAACAAAAACATTTCATAATACTTATTTTGAAGTCCATACCAAATATTATTATATTGGATATTGTGTGTTTTTCTGTCTGTAACCGAAACTATATCAGTACCCAAGTCACAATTCCCTTAGTTATTTACGTCATATTCTCCACAAATTGATTTTATATAAACTACAATTATTAATAAAATTGTTTTACGTCATTAATACTGTTTACCATATCTACATATGCTAATAATATGCAATATATATATATATATATATATATATATATATATATATATATATATATATATATATATATATATATATATAGTTATTACACAGCCATTATAATAGAAAAGTTGCAGAAACACACACAACCTATCAAATATCGGACATATTCTGCCAAAATAATAACTCAATGTCTGAAGAAGACAACAGATCAGAAACACGTGTCGCATATGTAAGATAAAAAGAATAATAAAAAAAATTCTGAGAACATAATACATTTTGCGGACCTTCTTCTTTTTTATAAAATATTGAATTTTCTCCCGTTGGAACCAGAACAACATATATATATATATATATATATATATATATATATATATATATATATATAACAAGAAAACAGTTTAGTGTGAACGGAAAGGCTAATTTGCATATCTTTATTAAACATTTGATTTTTAATAAATATGTGCTGAGATTGTTGATTTTCAATTGTTTGGTTTTATCTTAATGTATATGAGTAAAAACCTCGGGGATAAATCTTAAAAGAAATCCATTAACAAGAAGAAATAACTGTAATTTTTTTTTTCTTTACTTCGTATTTCAACTAAATAGTTAAATTAGGAAAATTTAGCAATGAATGCGGAAGTAACGGAAGAGTAAGTTTCAGTTCTTTTTTCTCTTTTAACCCCACCCTTTGTTTCTAATATTTTTTATACATTGTTATTTAGTTTCATTTTAATTTAACATAAATTTTATTACATTAAATCTTAAATACTTCTACGAGGAGGGTGCATAGATTTGCTAGTATATATAAAAAAAAGACGGGGGACAGAAAAGTTTTTAAAACATTCAGGTTTCTGTGAGTAATACATTCTTTTACTTGCAGAGAAAGTAAACAATAATTACTTACTTACCCTCAACCTAAAGTACGGTTTCTGAGGAGTAATGTTTGGTAAATGAAAATGAGCGCAAAGAAAAAAATATCCCGAATGGATCTCTACTTTTCATTTTAATACGTCTCTCCTCTTCACTGTTACTTCCGGAAGCACTAATTTCAGAAGTTCGGTTAAGTATTTCTTATATATATATATATATATATATATATATATATATATATATATATATATAGAGAGAGAGAGAGAGAGAGAGAGAGAGAGAGAAGAGAGATATGAGGATAGGGGGATTGGAGTAAATCCGACAGAATGTAGTACAGTTTAGAGGGAGAAATGTGAACAAAGGAACAAAACTCAGACAAGTATATGTAGGAGAGAGATATTTCGCCGTGCATTGAGCTCGGCTTCATCAGACGTTTATTTGATCATCAAAGCATCATACATGTGTTTATAGAAGAGAAAATGGACGGGAGAGCGGTGGATTAGGGGATGAAGTCAGGTGAATGGGGTAGCGTTTGTGGGATTTGATTGGTCAGAAGAAGATCTCTGATGGATGGGGAGGGAGAAAAGATCAAAAGTGAGTATATGTATGTATACATATGTATATATACATATATATTTATTTCAATATATACCTTGTATTCGCTGATGCAGTTCCGGATGCAGTAATTTCAACGGTTCAGTTTAGTATTTCTTATCCTTATATATATATATATATATATATATATATATATATATATATATGGGAGAATATGCTTAATTGGAGTCGTACCTAATTTTGAAAATTAATTAATAATGAATTAGGCGGGAATGCCTATTTAAATGTATGGCTAAACAAATCGAGAAAAATTAATCTCTGTATGTACATTTCGGCCTATTAGGCCTCATCAGCAGAGCTATAGATAGGAAGGCCGCCCTGTGCGTGATTTGAAACCGGACTGCCAAGCTGACAGGCCGATACCATAACCCCTACACCAAACGGACTTCTTAGATTTTACAGGTACGACTCCAATTAAGCACATATTCTCCCAAAAATTGTCGGCAAAAAAAGCCATTCCAAACATACCTTGTTTACATATTATATATATATATATATTATATATATATATATATATATGTGGTGTTGTGTGTATATATATATATATATATATATATGTGTGTGTGTGTGTGTGTGTGTGTGTGTGTGTGTGTAGAATTAAACAAAAGACACATCTCCTGTTTAACAATTTATGTTTGATCTTTTCGAGTTTTTTCACAACACCTAAATTCCATTCATGCCCCCACTCTAATTACCGAAATATTCTAACGGAAAATACACACATTCTGCACAAAGAAAAAAATAAACAAAAACTCCAAATACTAGAAGCTTTATACATAAAACAATACAAACCATCCTTAAAATTAATTTCCAATGCAGTACATACATTTTAAAGTGCCTATAACACCGTTCTCATCAATTCTTCTCCTTCCAGTGTCCACATAAATGTAATTAAAAAAAAAACTGGAACACATCACTCCTGATGATGGCACTTCGAAATGCCGAAAGTACTCGGGACCTGAACTTTGGTGGACTTATCCACGAATTCCAACCAAACATTATAAAGTTGGCCAGAAAACCCGAAAAGATCAAAAATAAAATTGTTAAACAGATGTGTCTTTTGTTTAATTCTACATGTATATATGAAAGAATGCTGCCCAAATACACACACACATATATACATATATACATACATACATACACACACATATATATATATATATATATATATATATATATATATATATATACACTCACTCATACATACATACGGAGATACATACAGAAAACGATAATAATCCCAAGCTATAGACTTTTCAATCTTGCTTTATCGTCGCACTACTTTGACTCTAAGGAAATAATTTGTGAAAAAGGTACATGGGACCAACATCTGGATGTTGCCTGCTATTTTGAACAAATATTGAAAGCAGCACCCTTCGCCCTGTCACCTGGGGCAGTGGAATACACTGACTACACAGCATAGGGTTTAGACACCCCAATGGTGCCACCGGTTAGCCGTGGTTTCACGTCTTCACTGGAATAATGTTTGCCTCTCAAACCCTCTTTCATGGTGCCGAAGTGACGAGGAATGAAAGCGATCGTGAAGTGGCTCAAAGAACAGTCAAAAAAAAGTTTACGGGCAGGGATACATGCTCTCATTCAAGGTGGAAAATTGCTATTGAGAGTGTATTTGTCTCGTACCCCACTTGTATGGACTGGGCACAAGGCCTCGTTTTAACGTGGGCCCAACCATAAGCCGAAGCTCTCCTGAGAGAGATTCCTATTGTCCAATCACTGCAGTGCTGCTGCTGCTGTTGATGTATTTATAGAGGCCTGATTTAATTTTAACTGATTGACATTTGGATTAACTTGGACGTCGGACTTACAAAGAATACTATAACACCGGATTCTTATTGGCTTGCTTACTTACTACATCTTGAACCAAGGATAGCGGCCAGATACTTAACAGTGGGAAAGAACAAAAATTGCGTCGATCCCTTCGGCATTTCTACTCAAGGGGGGCGCCTCAGGCGCTGGGCTATAAAACCAGCCCTTCAGATAAAGGGCAGATAATGCCTTGATGGATAGCCCTCTGGGATCGACGCTAATAAGTGTACCTTAACCCGGTCCATTGGACGAAGCACACTGGACCCCCCGGATGGTGGAGGGAAAAGAGTCATTGCTATTGAGAGGAACGGCGACAATATGAAGAAGTAGCGATGTGATCCACTGAGGACCAGCTTCATTTTGATGTATGATACATGTTTCTGTGTTGTTAATTATACCTCTTCTAAGCAAAATGGCATTACATTTTGACTAACACTCATATCATCTCCAAGATGATCCTATAAGCAAATCTAAAACATTCTTGTAATGAAGTAGATTTATTGTTTGTAGCAAACCTTAAATGATGAAAATGCATATCCAATACCGATTTTTACTTTTGGCGTCACATAGACAGTCGTAGAACTTAAAAAGCAATATTTTCTTAGTTTCTCAATTTTTTGTTATTGTTTTCATTTCAGGAAAATGGAGTCTGAAATATTCTGTTAAATTACCAAGCTAATTTTTTTTATCGCCGTGAGACAATTTATCGCTTTTATGGTTTGTTTATTTTCAACAGCTCCAATAACCATTCCACCAATTACAGTTTTCATTTGTTTATTTATATTCGAATATTTGTAATTACTCTTTTTTTTTAAATCATAAAGTGCATATTTATTAGATGTTTTAAGTTATAATCTGCATGGATGGCGCCAATACTTTCATTCAATTTTCTCTTTACACTCAACGTGTATATTCCAATACAAGGTTCAATCTTTTTAACACATTTAATCATATATATCAAAACTATTAGATTTGAAAACTGAAAAAAAAAAAAAATTAAAATAATGCCACATCCTTGTTATTCGAGGATGAAGCTATTTTCTCCGTATACTCGACGTATTTATTCCAAACCAATTTTAGATGTTATTTTGAGGACAGTTACGTAAATAGCTCACAGACCTCCAACTAGGTCGGATTGATATTGTATAGTAACCAGATAAAAAAATATTGATACTCAATAAATTCATTCAATATCTATATATCTACCTATCTATCAATCTCTCTCTCTCTCTCTCTCTCTCTCTCTCTCTATATATATATATATATATATATATATATATATATATATATAGGTTCTTCATGGAACAAATGGAATTGCTACTACTAACACACTCGTCTACCCAGATTTTAATAGCATGTCAAACCCGCAAAAATACTTCAATTTTTATAGTTCTTCTAAAATGCTCCCTTTCAAAAAATCTATAAACAATTTCTTCAAATAAGAAATTTTCTCCTGACGATGACCTAAGGTGGATACTAGTTGAGAATAAACAACATATAAGAAATATTCCTGCTTGTCTTATTACTTTTTGTTCATACTATATATATATATATATATATATATATATATATATATATATATATATATAATCAACATTATTTAAGATGTAAATACGTTGGCACTAACAAAAACAATAGATCACTTCATTGTAAGATAAAACTAATTTCTCTTGCTAAAATAATTCATGAGATTTAATTAAAATTTTCTAATTCCGTTCTTATGAAATTCATTAAATTTGGGATATAAATTAATTACATTGCATTATTAGCTCTTTAAGTAGAGCATCCGCCTAAAAATCGCACCGTTCCGGGTTCAATACCAGTCCTCACCTACTTAGTTTATGTGTAGCACCATTTGAGTAATCTGATCTGTGCGGTAAAGACTTATCAGAAGCTGATGGTAGTTTTGGTGCTCCATCCCAGCAAATTCAAATAAAGTCTACCTCGTCTTGCGGAATAGACTCCCTTGCAGTTTGCTTGATATCGACAATAGGCCACTCCGCCAATTTTTCATTTATTACTAGTAGAAATGGGCTGGGTTAGCTCAGTCGGTAGAGCGTTCGGATAGAAGCCACAAGGTCCCTAGTTCGATACCGGTCCTCGCCAACTCAGCGTATGAGTAGCACAGGGATCTGTGCGGTAAAGTAAGGAGCTGACGGTAGGTGTAGCACTCCACCCCAATGCCACAACAATCTCCTTGGTCTAGCGCTATTGAAAAGGGGATAGACTCCCTCGCTGACTGGCTGATACCGACTTTAGGCCGCCCCGTCGACTTTACTTACTTTTACTAGTATCAAATGTTCAGAAAAAAAGGATCAGGCCATCAATAGGCATCCCAGGCGAGATCGGTTTTGAAAGGAAAAGCATAATTCTCCTTTTAAAACTGATCTCGGCTGGGGTGCCTACTGGTGACCTGATTGGTTTGGTTTGTTTTGTTTTACGGCATATCAACCTCAGTGGGTCATTTAATGCTGATAAAGTTTTGAAATAAATCAATTCTTAATGGATAATACATTTTTTTATAAATACATTTTTCTATTTAACTCATAGATGGGATCCTAACAGGTACTACCACTCCGGGTCAGAGTGGACCAGGGAGCAATGGTAATGAAGGGGTGCTCCACATTCCCCAAACCTCCAAAACCTCACCATCAGATAGAGTTTAACGTCATTCCCAGGACATGTACACCCGCAGCCACCGCCTTCTAGCACCTATATGATAAAACGGGGTTGGGGCTTGCCATAAGGACAACAGGGTTGGGAAAATCATATAGAAGCTAGGTCTTGACGTGACCAGCCGATTGATCGGAGAGGTGTCCTGATCTGATTATAAAAAAAAAATAAAACGAATTTTTGAGAAGAACAAGAAAATGAATAATATTATTTATATTAATCCTATCTAATATGCTTCTGTCCTAAACTGATTATCGTTAAGAACAAAATAATGTCTTTGTTTTTGTGGCGGAAAATTTACACTGACAGATTTTTACTATGTTCAGTCTGATAATACTTGTTTCCTTTTGTTAAAAAAAAAACACTATTAAAAAAAAAGAAAAAAATATCAACAAATCGCACTCAATCATCATATAGGAATGTATAAGCAGCTAATGAAGCATGTACCAGTGTCCGACCAAAAATACATAATTGACTTGTTAAAATTCTTAGTGATTTACGAAAAGCGTTATCGGTGTAGTAAATATCAGAATGTATCATCGGTCTGTTTCCGTTTCAAATGGCAAATTAGTTTAATCGAATAAGTGTGGCCCAGCGATTCTTTTTCGGATCACACAGTGTGAAAAATATAAATATGCAAAAGACGTGATAGGAATCGGGCTTAGGAATTAAGTGCTTTCATCACAGCAGGATATATATATATATATATATATATATATATATATATATATATATATATATATATGGGAGTAAAATGGGGAAATCAGTCCGACTGTATGTGGAGAAATATACAGAAAAACACGTAGTGTTCCAAAAGATGAATATTTATTCCTGGTGGTAATATCAACGCTATAACGTTTCGGTTTTTGCAACTTTCTTCGGGACAGTGGTGAGATCTTGTGTGCGAGACTAGCAGGAAAATAATTTTCCAACACAAAATTTCACCACTTTCCTGAAGAAGGTTGCAAAACCCGAAACGTTATAGCGTTGGCATTACCATCAAGAATAAATATTCATCCTTCGGAATATTTCGTGTTCTTCTATATATTTTTCAACACACACACACACACACACACACACACACACACACACACACACATATATATATATATATATATATATATATATATATATACTAGGAATCAGTTAAATACTAAACAGTATATATATATATATATATATATATATATATATATATATATATATATACTGTTTAGTATTAAGCTGATTCCTAGTCATATCAACTGCCTATACAATGTGTATCCAAAAAAATGAACTGATTTTACAAAAACATTTTTTTCATTATTTGTCTGTATTTCTGAGATGAGGCTTGATAGGCCACTCCACCGATTTTCATTTATTACTATTATTATCAAGTGTTCAGATAAAAAGGATCAGGTCACCAATAGGCATCCCTGACGAGATTCAGTTTTGAAAGGAAAGCATAATTCTTATTCTTTTAAATATTTCGAAAGGTTGTCCTCATCTTTATTGTTGTTTGTATAAACCAAATATAGAGATGAACACAACTATGGGAACCAATCATTAAATCATTTTAAAATATATTACTTTAGATATATAAATATCGAATTGATGTCCTTGGATTTTACGCCTTGAGAACGATAATAAATATATTTTAAAGATCGTGATTCTTCTTGTGGGACATGTCCGATTGATAGGCGTGCAAAAAAGAAAATTACATCATTTTTTTTAATGAGATCTTAAAATGTTCTTCGACGCCTGTTTGAACAACTGTCAAACAATTAAAATGATTTCCCAGGCTGGATTGTTACTATATTCGGGTACATAGGGAATACCTGGGAAAGGCCGGAGGATACAGCAATTGAAATGTTGTGTTTATACCTAGCACAATAAAGATGAGTACAATAGTCCGAAAAATCAAAATCATTCAATATTTTCATTTACGTTAGTGACGTTTTTCTTCAAAACGACTCTTGATACACAGTTAGTAAATAGACAAGGTAACCTGAGTTCAAATTCTGGACGAGGTATTTTGTGTTCCCCGTAGAGAAAATTAATGGCCGATGTAATATATTAAACATTAATACAAAGAATAAAATATCCAATCTACGCTATAGGGTAATTATTGGTAGGATTTGACACAAGGTCACAAGTATGGGGCATCCAGAGTGGATCGAACTCGCTTTTCTGTAGTAAAGCATTTGCGAGACTAAATTGCTAACCATTACACCACGACTTTATGCCTACAAAGAATAAAATTGTAAAAGTGTTTAGTTCTTGTTAATTCACAAATAATTGGTTTGGGTTGGGTTGAGTTTGGGTTGTTTAACGTCATATCAATCCTGTTGGATATTTAATAGCAAATCTCTTCTGTATAATATAATATAATATAATATAATAGTGATCAGACAGTATGACTGCTCGACTGAATATACCGCTGTAATCATCACGAGCAGACCTTATCTCTACAAATTGATCCTGCAGAATAGCAACTAACTGACCATATCTGCCAATTGCAATATTCCATGCCAACTGACAATTCACAATATGCACAAATCCAGCAGGGATATCCCACATTGGAACTGAATTAAAAGGAAATCGAATTGCAATATTTCTTAAAAGATTCCAGATGCCTCTATATGATATCAAAGTAATTTTCTTCCAAATAGTTAATTGTCTGTTATCTTTCTGTGTTCGGTTAAATAATTCCGTGTCCAGCTTCCATTCTGCATGTACTGTGAGATTATACAGAATATTTTTATCACTTGTGTCATCCTTGACAGGCGCCATTTGTAAAGGAATAGACTGTAAGTAAATATTTTATTTTTAATCAAATTGTTAGAGTGCGAGACAACAGTTGGTAATCTCTTCTGCTTTACAGGTGTTTTTTGTAGACAACGTGGACATGACGTTTTGTTTTATTGATTCTTGTTCGGTATTCAATTTTTTCAAAACACTTTAAAACTCATTTTGTGATATATTTAAGCCATAAATAGGACCCGAACAGGTGATTGGGGACTCCACGCAGATCTCCAGAATCGGGACTTCACCACTAGATGCAGTTTAACGTTATACCCAACATTCTAAGATATCCAACCACCGCCATCTAGCACATATACAAGGTGTGTCAAAAAGTATGGATACTTTTTGTACTTTTTGACGCACCTGGTATTCTGAAAAAATAACGTTCCATTCATTATTTTTTTCAGAATACAAGGTGTGTCAAAAACGTCCCAAGTTTAAAGTTGTATTTACCAAAATAGAAATGAAGAATGAATAAAACCTTTTTTTCAGAATACAAGGTGTGTCAAAATGTACAAAAGATTTCGATATTTTTAAGACAGCTTGCATGATAAAAAAGTGTTGGTTGTTTGCCATAAAGATTTGTTGCATAGGCCAAATAAATGAGTTGTAGTAGTAGTCGCTAGTAGTAGTAGTAATAGCCGTTAGTTCAGAAACAACATACGCAAGTCGTATAGTCACAAAGTGATTGTTTATTCCTTTCAAGGCTTGTGGGTTCTTTTTCAGAGAGAAGGTGAGAGAAGGGGGTAAGGTCAAATTATTCTATCGTAAATCATTTCGGCACAACTATGCGAAACACATCACAGGGAACCCGGGAATACCCGTCTGCCTCTTACGAAGGCCCAGCCGAAAAAGACTGATGTTTCTCTTCTTCCGCTTTTCGTCCCGGGGGTGGGAGGGTCACATCCGTTTCCGGTCAAAACCCGGAACTTCCGTCTTTATTTTAAAATCTAATTCCGGGGTCATTCCTTGGTCAATTGCTGGTCCCTGCTGAGTATTTACACTTCCAAACTTTAACCTCTGTTCTTATTTATTTTTCTTCTTTTTCTCCAGAAATCCGATTACCGTTTTTTTTTCAATTCCCAAGTTCTCCGGAGACCATAATAATTACGCTACAAATTGGGTCAGGACAATCTTATTAGTGTTAGATCTTGATGTGAGCAGTCGGTTGATAGAAATTATTGGTGTCTAGTTCTGAGTTAATACATATTTCAAAAGCCAGTTCAGTAATAAATGCATAAAGGACGTCTATTTTTAGATATATCCCCATCTTGTTTAAAACAAACGAATTCCGTTTTATCTTCTCTAAGATATGCAGCAATGATTCGGTTTGTGCAGGTTTATGTGCAAGAAGCCCTAGATTATATGCGTAGTTCGCATCTGTGCGGGATATCGTGAAGCCTTTTTTCTTTCGTTAGATCTAATGAAGTTCGCAGTGCGTATATTGACCTCGCTTTCTGTAGATGAGATATTATTACCAAGGTATGTGAACTGATCTATTAATTTGAGCGGTTTATCTTCAAGTGTAGAGATGTCTATCTGGTTTAAAAGGGTAATAAAAGGTTTTATTTCTTGAAAAATCTCAGATAGATGTGTTATATAGCTCTTATAAAAGATTAGGTATATAATACATATACATATATATATATATGCATACACACACACACACACACACATATATATATATATATATATATATATATATATATATATATGCATGTATATATATGAGAGAAATAGACAGACCTAGATTAGAGTTGATGGAGATGATAGGCGGTCTTACTTAGTAATTTCTGCTTACTGTTATTTCCTTCTAACTCGTATACTGGTTCTAACTCGTCGGTCATTCTCTTTGGGCTGCTGTTATGGGTTGGTTCATCTTAGTTGACTCTTCTTTGTACTGGGCTGGTCATTGTCTGTAACATTTGATGATACCTGGGTATCTCTTGACCAAGCTTTATTCAAAACCCTGCTAATTAGATTCAACTACAGTGAGTTGCAAACCCTAAGAGCATCTCGCATCTGACTAACCAAAACTTATTCTCACGTGTCTGTACCGGAAGGTCATTTGGGGTCATCGTCATGTCACTCATAATCCTAAACGGGTATGGAAAATTCCCCACCTCCACTTTTAAATCTAACGAACTTTATTTAAAATTCTATGTACAGGTACGTTCACAATTTATGACTGCTCATAAATTATGTAACAGATGTCTGGTTTATTCACTTTACCAAAAATCGGTATCTCGATGGAAGGATCCTGCTTTTGCATGATTCTTTCATTGAAAATGGAACTCATAGCTAAAAACCTGAGACTTTTTGGAAATTTTCGAAATATAATATGCTAAAAGCATGCTCGAGGCCACCATTAGTAACCATGAAAAAATGTGGTTATAGCCCCAGACTTTATTGAGGTATACAAGCAGAAAAATACCTTTAGTGAATTATAGTACAATTACAGAAATTCGCCTCCGGGTTAAAATTCGTCCCATTAAAGTTGAATTCTCTCGTTTTAGATTCCACCCGTAATGTCTGCGGGTTTAGAATACGCTGACTGCATGCACTGCAGAGGGGTAAAATATCCCGGCTCCGTACCAAAAAGTTGTTTTCTCTATGACACTAAACTGAATTTGATGGCGAGGCTCTAGTTTTGGAGACCTATGGAGAGTGTTATGCCCTTCAATATTATTACACACAGTACCACTCTGACCTGGACTGGTATGTGACGAGACTGAAAGGCAGCCCTATGAACAAGCGGATTCCCTGCCCCCACAAACAAAGCGCGTCAGGATATGTTTGCCTGTGCGAGGGGGAAGAGTGTGGCGAGCGGCTACGGATACTCGAACTCGCTACCTCCTCGTAGCTGAGGTGTTATTAGTAGAGACCCCAATAAAGTATATCCGAATTTGCATAAGCGCAGCCGAACGAGCAGAAATAAAGACGGACTGTCGCTGACAGGGCGTGCGAGGAAGAAAGTGTTTGGACGGCAAGTGAAATCTGACGACTGCTATTTGAAGTGAGAGTGGCGTGTTCATTTGGGAAAGGAATTGCATGTCGTTTGCTGGAGAGACTTTCAAAGGATTAATATTACCTTGAATTTTTGGACCCTTTCTGCTGTTATGATTTTTGGTGGCCAAATGAGAGCATTTTAGAGTGGAGATCCCATTATGTTCCTTGGTGCTAAGTAGAATCCTTTGGATGTTCTTTAGTGAAGAATCCTTGATTATTCCTTAGTGAAGAACCTTTGGTTGTTCCTTGTTGTTAGGTAGTGTCCTTTGGTTTTTCCCTGGTGTTAGGCAGAATCCTTTGGTTGTTCCTTGTTTTTAGGTAGAATCTTTTGGTTGCTGATCCGTCCGTCCGTGTCGAACACCAGTAACTGGGGTATTTTAAGATCAGCGATTGAATAGTTAATTACCCACGTATTCGAGCGTGTTGATTGGCTTATTGAATCTATGCACCCACGCAGAGTCTATATGTTTAGGTGGTGGATTCCTGCACAGTTTATATCGGCAAAATATTCCAACACGTGTTATGTACCCATCTAGGGTTCAACTATGTCTGTTTACAAATCATTCGTATTTGATAAGAGCGTATGCAAAAAAAACAAAAAAAAAACAACAAAAAAAAAACAAATAAGACCTCTTAAAAACAACTAAACAAAAGAGCAAATATGAACATACGATGATTGGGATTCCCTAAAAGCTAGGCATGAAATACTCCTAGGTGCGTTGACATGCCGCTAAAATCAATCAGTTCTCTTAGATTTGAAATTCCTCTGCAGGCACACTTGAAAAAATACCAATAAGATTTTTAAGTTAAATATTTACCAGTCCCTCCGTACGAGCAGGACGTGACACAAGGTCATTTTTAGGCGGAGTTTAACAGGTTTTAATAGTTTTCCTTCTCCTAGACTAGTTGCCTAACCAAGGTTAAAGAGCCCAGTCTGTTCTGCTGTTTACCCATAGCTGGAGCGAAAGCAGTTTGATGCATTCGTTTCCCAAGGGTATTAGCGTTACGTGAAATGTAGACAGCCACGTCTAGGATTTGAACTCGAGTCGACGAGTCCATTTCCTACCACTCTAGCCATTACACAACGCGCCATTATTTTTTACATGTAGAGCAATATATTTTGGGAATACATTTTCTAATCAGAACAATAGTTTATGAGGTACATTTTGGGAGCTCTCTGTGATGAATTAATTAAGAAAATTTGATAAATAGATTTTGTATTTATAGTATATATGTTTTGTGCAAAGATACATTTTTTAAGGCTGATACCAGATGATAGAAACAAAGACGCGCATGTTTGGTTTGGTTTGCTGGATTTTACGGCATGTCAACACCTTGTTGGGATATATTATGCCGAAGGCGCTTCTAGTCATGTTTGATGGGTACTTAAGATTTCTTTTTTTCAACTCAATTTTTAACACATTTTTAAAACTCATTTGTTTAACACATATATAGGATCCTAACAGATACTACCATTTTGGCTCAGAGTGGAACTGGGAGTAATTGTGTTGAAAGGGTACTCCACACTTTACAGAGCTCCAATTTTGGAGCTTCACCATTAGATGCAGTTTAGTGTCATACCCAGTACACTAAGACCCTAAGTCATCGCCTTCTAGCACTTTAATGATAAAAAAGGGATGGAGCGTCCCTTAAAGTGAAAAGGGTCGTGGCAATCATATTGGTACTAGGACTTGACATTACCAGTAGATTGATCGAAGAGGGAGCTCTCCGACTGCTCATTTAGGCTAAGTAAAGGTCAAAGTGGGGTGTCATATGTCATGGACTGCTCTGCCACCAGGATTCCGTACTTAAGCATCACGGATCGCCACTGACGGCCAATAGATGACGCCATTGTTTTCCCCCCTGCATATATGCAGTCAGATGACAGGACGGAAAGATGTCTAAAGGTGCATAATAAACAAGTAATAATTAAAAAAAAAGATGATCAGTTCCTTTGAAAATCAGTTCTGTATATGTGCTTATTATTACAAATGTAACAAAGACGTTTTTCTCTGAAAATTTTTAGATCAGGCTTGATAATTAGCATTATTTGGATTATTCGGACCATTGTCCTCATCTTTCTTGTTACCTGTACAACGTTTCGGCCGATGTGCCCTCCGGCCTTCTTTAGGCATGTCTTGTCAGACTCGTGAACCTTCTTTTCGAACTGAAGAACTTTCTATTCATAATCAGGAGCCATCACAGAACTTTGAACACAACTCTTCATTCAATCCACGGGGGTATCTCATTCCGCTAACCATAACTGGGTGTTAAGCTGTGTTAATTATCATTCTATTTTACTGTAGCATTTGACCAGGATGGAACCTGCAGCCTGGAGATAACAGTCACTTATAATTATCTTAATCTAACGGCTTTATGCAGTACGCTGTGTATCCAATTGTTCTGTGATGGTTCCCGATTACGACAAGAAGGTTCACGAATTCGGCAAGAAATACCCGAAGAAGGCCCGAAGGCACAACGGCCAAAACGTTGTACATATAAAAATAAAGATGAGAACAATAGTCCGAATAATGCAAATAATACTAACAAAGACCTTTTCTGAAACTGTATTTGCAAATGAATAGTGTATTCACAACCCAATAGTTTCCAAGTTAATCTGTGACAATTATATTATTAATGTCATATGTTTATCAATAACCATTGACTGATAATTGGTGCACAGATAATTGTTGAAACCTTTAAACAAGATCAAATAATCCTTTAGAGAATAACTATGTTATCATCGCAATTCTTTATCTATCCTAATTCTTTGGTCGTGTCAAGAGCGACGGATCGGCATTTGATTATTCAGTGGCACAAATTCAGCAACGTTAAGAATTGCACACCTACTCCTTTAACTCGGAGAAATGCTAACGAATTGTGGCCTTAATTGCCCGTCTCATGGCCGGGTCGTGGAGATGTTACGACTGGTTTGATAATGGCGCCTTCTACTCGAATCGCATCTCGAAGGGAATTATTTGCAGATTGACCGGTCGAGTTGAACACTTATAGCTGGTCGGCTAAAATAGCAGTAAGTTAATTAGTTAATCGGGCTTTCTTTCCGGCTGGGAAAGTAATCGCTATTTAACAGCATTATGACCCCGCGAGATTACAATAGCGGGAATATGGTGAGGGTTGATGATTGATGCCTATCATATTTCTCACTTACGTGATGCTAAAGAGAATAGGAATACAAACGCATATGGATACATACACATATAGAGACATTGAATGATAAATATAGATATATATATATATGTAAAAATGGAAATTGGAAATGCATCCGATAATATGAGGAGGAAGGAATAAAGAAAAGAAAGAACAGAATGGATAATAAAAGATGAATTTAATCAATATCACTTACACATGTGTTTCGGTCAGTTCATCTGTGTGAAAATATTCCGCACACAGAATCGACCTTCATCATAATTAAATTTTATTTTGAATGAAAAAATTCGTTGGAGAATTTTCCGTTTTTCCCCCAACGAATTTGTAAGTGATATTGATTAAATTCATCTTTTATTATCCATTCTGTTCGTTCTTTTCTTTATTCATTCTTCCTCATATATATATATATATATATATATATATATATATATATATATATATACAGAAAACACACTCAGTAACACCCATACCCACCATATATATATATATATATATATGTGTGTGTGTGTGTGTGTGTGTGTGTGTGTGTGTGTGTTTTCGTGTATGAGTTTTATATTGATGTATATGTTCGTTATTATGGTTCATACAAATATACAGAACTTTACAACACACTGTTTTCTCCTAAAACTACATTCCAATTAAAACGCGCTTAATTTTTACTTTCAAAATATATATATATATATATATATATATATATATATATATATATATATATATATATATATATATATATATATATATATATATATATATATATATGGCGGTGTATGAGTGTTTGTGAATGTGTTTTCTGTATATACATATATATATATGTAAGCTTTTTCTTTCTACCACGATTTCGGTGTTCAAGATAAACCTTCCTCAGGAGAACTAAAAGAAATTATAGTTACCTACATTTTATATGTACTTGTCTGGTTTGGAATTATTTTAATTTCACTTTCTGACTTTTAATTAGTTTGTATGAATTTTAGTTTCTAAATCTAGATT
>CM042152.1:39177196-39257196 GCA_023376005.1 Doryteuthis pealeii | reverse complement strand
AAACTTTGGTAACTTTTTTTTTCTTAAAAAAAAACACGATAATGCGGTTTTTATTGTGATAGGAAAGAAACGGACATTATATTTTAATATGTGGGCTGGAGTTAATGGCACTTTCTTTTTCTATCACATTCCTGAATCTATTATTTTTTTACGATCACTTTCTTTATGAAAATTAAATGTTTTGTCATTTTTGTTGTAATATATTTCCTTTTAATGTAGTTTTTTTATTTATTTTTTAATCTTGTAGCTGTTCAATCATCAGTATATTTGGGAGTATTGTGATAGGATGATATATTTTATTATAATGGTTATTCGGCGTCTGTCTAACCGAAACTACGTCCACACTCTCTAAGCTATCTACGTTATGTTCTCAATAATTATTAAATAATCATTCATTTTTATCTACGTTTAATGACATATCAAATTTTGTGGGTTTGATTCCAAAACTATCCTTGTTGGTGCGATTTAAACCATAGCTGGGAGAAGAGGATGTTTATATCTTTCGCAATAATGATAATCAGAAATTAACGTAATAACGCTACTAGTTTGGTTTGATTTGTTTTGTTTTACGGCATATCAACCTCGGTGGGTCTTTTAATGCCGATAAATTTGTGAAATAAATTCATTCTCAATGCATATTTCAATTTTGTTTATAATCTCATGTTTTTCTTTTCAACCCATAGATGGGACCCTAACACGTACTACCACTCTAGGTCAGAGTGGACCAGGGAGCAATGGTGATGAAGGGGTGCCCCACATTCCCCAAACCTCCAAACTGGAACCTCACCATCAGATAGAGTTTAAGGTCATTCCCAGGACATGTAGACCCTCGGCCACCGCCTTCTAGCACCCATATGATAAGAAGGATTGGGTTGCCATAAGGGCAATAGGGTTGGAGCAATCATATAGGTGCTAGGGCTAGAGGTGACCAGCCGATTGATCGGAGGGGACCTCTCCGACCACCCGTCTAGCCCAAGAAGAGCCTAAAGTGGAATAGTGCAAGTCATGGACTGCTCAGCCACCTGGGTTCTATCCTTAAGCATCACAGGTCGCCATCCACGGCCAACAGGTGTATAGTAATTTATTTTTTTGTTTTTCTTTTCTTTTTTAAGCAATACGTAATTAAAAACAATTAATCCCCAAACCCCTAAAGTGTGACCCAATTCGCAAAAAAAAAAATCATTAATGCACTGTAGTTAAACTGTCATTTCTGTTTTAATTTTGACGGCGATTTGCAAGTTTAACCTTTCGATCTTAAGTGAAAAAGTTTCTGTGAAAAAAAACTAGTTTTTAGAAAGTTTTCAAAGTAGTTTTTTTTGAATTTTGATTTATGAGGGTAAAAAATTATTAAATAAATAAATAAAGAAAAGAAAATGACGTAAAATATTGGTCACACCTACAATGAAATATTTTAGGGACTGGCATTTTTGTCGTCTGCTACGAATTTTAAAAGCGAATTAAGAATAATCATACCTATTATTTAAGGTCAAACTTTGTTTAAATCGAAAAGTAGTAACATAATAACCATCATTAAAAAAATAAAAATATCATTACATATGGTGTTCGAACTCGCTTACTACGATGTCGCAGTCTAGCATGTTTGTCAACATACCACAAGAGCTCCCGTTCAGAAAATTATTTTTAAAAAGTGATTAAGGAAAAACGATGGAAATAAGGAAGCAAAGAAGAATTCAGTTGAACAGTTGGAAGAAGGGAAAGAAGTGAATGAAATGTGTTTTTTCTGTTAGTTTGTTTATTTGTTCTCTGTTTGTTTGTTTATTTGTTTTTAACATTAGTATGGCAAGCGAATCCATAGATTTAACTAACTACATTGAGAAAAAAATATAGATCGATTTTCATTATATTATGACACCTGTCACGTTGATTTAAATAAGTGTCTAATTTAGCGTGGTCTTCTTTATTGATTTTAACATTAAAGATGCAAGTAGATCAGTTATATATCAGCATAGGCCTCTTCATCTTTTTTTGCTTTAAGAAAAGTTTTTTAAAAATCGAATTCAAACATAAACATCTGTTCATGGGCAAGACTTTTTTAATAATCGAATGTGTGAAAATTATTTTTTCTGGTTTTTATACTGAAGCGTTCTCTTTACAGTCGGGAGGATTGATTTGTTTTTAAGCGCATGTCAATCCGTCTAGGGTTATTTAATGCATAGAGATAATGTATATTGTACGATTATATCTATATATGTGTAGTTACTTTTTAAGAGATGTTTGTTTGTGTTTTTCTTTTTGTTCTTGTTCTAGTTCTTGTTCTAGTTCTTGTTCTTGTTCTTGTTCTTGTTCTTGTTCTTGTTCTGTTCTTCTTGTTGTTGTTGTTGTTTGTCTTGTTCTTCTTCTTGTTCTTCTTCTTGTTCTTCTTCTTCTTCTTCTTCTTCTTCTTCTTATTATTATTATTATTATTATTATTATTATTATTATTATTATTCATTCTGCTTTTTTCTTCTTATTCATAAATGTCTTTGTTTTGTTTTTTCTTCCTATGTTTTCTTCTTCTTCTTCTTCTTCTTCTTCTCTTCTTCTTCTTCTTCTTCTTCTTCTTCTTCTTCTTCTTCTTCTTCTTCACCATTATTATTATTATTATTATATTATTATTATTATTATTATTATTTTTTCTATTTATTTATTTTCCTTGTTTTTATTTTCCGCCTTTTTTTTCTTCTGTTTTTTTTCATCTTCTGTATTCTTTCTTATCACTTTTTCTTTCTTCTTCTTCCTGTTCCTTTTTTTTTCTCCATTATTTACAGTTTTTCCTGATCCTTATTTTTATTCCTCATTCTTCCTTTTCTGCTTCTTCCTTATCTCTTCTTTTTCTTTTTATCTTTCTTTCCCTTTTTCATTATTCTTTTCCTTTTTTCTGTCGGCTTACGAATAAATGTATTTGACATGATACATGGATCCAAACAAATACTACGCCTCCGAATATGAGTGGGCCAGACAGAAATACTATTAATACCAATACTCCACAATTATAAATTTTCAAATAATTATCTTGATTTAATAATAAACATTTGTTTGCACACACATATATGGATTCCAGTGACTAATAATAATAATTCTTAGTAATCAAGTGTAGCTTCAAATAATGAACTTGTACACATGAACATACCAGTATTGGCCGAAAAGCGAAAACTTCATTAGCTGTGTGCGGACCCTGGGTGCCGTATAAGAGGACTTGCCAAGAACGATGAAGGATTGGGATGGATGGCGAGAGAGAAACAGAGAGATAGATAGATAGAGAGAGAGAGGGGGGGGCTCTTGATAAATGTTGTAAATGGTGTGTTTAGCCAATGATATACAGTTGAGGCATCCAGTGAGGATAGGCACTTGTTAATTTGTAGTAATGGCTGTACCCAATTGTTGCTAAATATTCCGCACGGATTGTTGCGCTGAAAAAATAAATTTGATTTGGTTTGTTTGTTTTACGGCATATTTCGGGTCATTTAATGCCGAATTAACTCTTTCTATAAAGATTTCTAAATCTCAAGTTCTTAATATCTTCAAATTGGTATAACTAATTTTTATTAATTTCATTTGGTTTGATTTGATTTGGTTTGGTTTGTTTAATGGAATGATAACCCTGTGGGTTATTTAATGCCTAAAATTGTTAGTGTGAGATACAAGTTAGTAATCGTGTTTCCTTTACACGTGAATTTTTGTAGATGTATTTCATGGATGTATCTTATATATGATTCATAATTTTCTATATATTTTTAATTATCTTACAAGGATAAAATATCATTCATGTGAGTATTCTAAAACAGATCCCTCATATTTTTTGCATTAAGATAATTTGGACCATAAGACCTTTCGACACCCTGTTTTAATCTCGTTTCATCAGGACATATTTTTCATTTACACCGTCAAAATGTGGTTGTTTGTTAGGGGTTAGGGTTAGGTGTTAGGGTTAGGGTTAGATTTATAATTTTAAAAAAAACTCAAAAATTATCTGTTAACAATCAACCGGATTTTGACATTGTAAAAGAAGAAAAAAATGTCCTGATGAAACGAGATCGAAAAATGGGTGCCTAAAGGTCATATGGTCAAATATTTATTTATGTTTGGAGCAAAAATTCCACTCCATGAGGCAATGTTTGACAGTAGGCTTTCATTTAATAGACTGATTGAGAGTGAGGGGAAGAGAAAGAAAGAAAGAAAGAGAGAGAGAGAGAGAGAGAGAGAGAGAGAGAGAGAGAGAGAGAGAGATGGGGTGTCTGCACGAAGTTAAGGAAACCGAACTGAAAATGACTGAACTCAAGATTTCGAGAATGAGGCAAGAATTCTGCGAAGCTGAGACCATGTCAGCTGCACCACTTGGACCTTAATGAAATGTTTGGTAAAAAGTTAGATACTACTACACAAGGATTCTGCATGCTGTTTGAACAAATCCTGGAAGCAGCACCACACTAAAAACCCAGTTGTATCGCCACTTACCTTCTATCACACAAAACGCCCAAGTAAGAAAAAAGACATACTGCACAGTGCTCGTGAAATGAGGGTGAACTCTATGTGACGTTCTCCTTTGGACACTTACATATGGTTATACCTGTGTTGTCCGAACAACAAAAGCTTAAGATAACTTTATTTTGATTAGACTTCCTGATTAACGTGTCTCTGTTCTTTATCACGAGTCGCACATCAGTCCTGGCAGTATTTCATTATCATATTGATTAGTGTCTAGTGTTATATATATTCTCAATCTCCAATTTTTTGTCACAAAGATTAATTCCTTCTTGGCTGTTTTTATCTCATACTGTTAGTATTTTCTTTCTGTCTTAAAGATAAATAGATAGATATTGACAAGACTGATATAGATAGATATATTATGAAAAGACTGATATAGATATATTCCCTAGAGAGATAGGAAAAAAATGAGATAAATATGAAACGGCATTATATATATATATATATATATATATATATATATATATATATATATATATATATATATATATATATATATATATATATAAAATGTTGTTCTGGTTCCAACGGGAGAAAATTTAATATTTTATAAAAAAAGAAGAAGGTCCGCAAAATGTATTATGTTCTCAGAAAATTTTAAAAAATTCTTTTTTATCTTACATATGCGACACGTGTTTCTGATCTGTTGTCTTCTTCAGGCATTGAGTTATTATTTTGGCAGAATATGTCCGATATTTGATAGGTTGTGTATTTTTTCTGTATATATATATATATATATATATATATATATATATATATATATATATATACAAAGTGTGTCAAAAAGGTTTTATACCTTTTGACAAACCTTGTATTCTGAAAGAAAATAAGGTTTCATCATTCTTTAATTCTATCTTGGTAAAAAACAGATTTAGACTTGCTACTTTTTTGACACACCATGTATACTGAAAAATATGAAGGAATGGAACCTTCTTTTTTTCAGAATACATGGTGTGTCAAAAAGTACAAAAAATATCGATACATTTTTTAACACACCTTATATATATATATATATATATATATATATATATATATATATATATATATAGAGAGAGAGAGAGAGAGAGAGAAAGAGAGAGAGAGAGGGAGGGAGAGATAGATAGATAAATAGATAGACAGACAGATATGACTAACAGTACATGCTGAAAGCAGGTAAGAAAGAAGGATTCTATCTCTCTCTTTCTCTGCATATATATATATAATATTATATATATATTATATATATATATATAGAGAGAGAGAGAGAGAGAGAGAGAGAGAGAGTGAGAGATTCCTTCTTTATTACCTGCTTTCATCAAGTACTCTTAGTCTTGCTTTTATTTTTAAAAATGTATTCTCCCAATTATTCTTCTGTTCCGCGTTTGGAACTAATTTTTTTCTATTTCTCTAATTCTTTCTTTTATTTTTTAAAATTTCTTTCTATTGTTTCTTTACGTACTTCCTTGATTTTCTCCTCATCTTTCTCCAAGACTTTTATTCAATTCTTTCTTTACATAAATTGTTTTCTTCCGTAGACAATATAAAATTGTTCCAATTGCTATTATTTTATTTCTGTTTTTTTTTTGTTTGAGTCTGTTTCCTATCTTTATCCCATATTTTTCTACCATTTATCTCTATTTGCGTACAAACTCCCCACCTCACCCGGCTACATCACAAGACCGGATTTAGTCCGAACCATATAAACCAACTGTCTCCTATTCCACTAAAACATGGATTGACGACCGTCCGGACTGCTGGTTAAGTGAAAACAAGCGAGCAGATAAGAGTTTATGATTGGTTGGTAAGTAGAAAGATGTAGGCGGGTAGTCAGGGGAGGGGGTAAAAGAGAACGAAAAAAGAAAGAAGATTGAAAGAAGAAAGAAAGGAGAAGGAAAGGAGAATGAAGAAAGGAAAAAAGGAGAAGGAAAGAAGGAAAAAGAACGAAAAAAGAAAGAAAAACGAAAGAAGAACGAAGAACGAAAGAAGAAAGGAAGAAAGAAGAACAAATAAGGGAGGAAAGAAGAACAAAAGAAGAAGGAAACGAGAACGAAAGAAGAAGAATGAATGAAGAAAGAAAGAAAGGAGGAGAAGAAGAAAACGAAGAATATTGAGAAGATGAGGGGAAGATAAGAAGACAAGGAAAAGATAGGGATAAATTAAGAAGATAAGAAGATAGGAAAGAAGAAGAAGAAGAAGAAGAAGAAGAAGAAGAAGAAGAAGAAGAAGAAGAAGAAGAAGAAGAAGAAGAAGAAGAAGAAGACAAGGAAAAGATAGGGAAGAAAATTAGAAGAAGAAGAAGAAGAAGAAGAAGAAGAAGAAGAAGAAGAAGAAGAAGAAGAAGAAGAAGAAGAAGAAGAAGAAGAAGAAAAGAAGAAGAAGAAGAAGAAGAAGAAGAAGAAGAAGAGCCATTTTAAATGAGAAATGGGAGCCATGATATCTGCCTTTCTTGCAGGCTAACATCCATCCATGGCTTCTTCTCTGTTAGTCTCCAAATTGGAACAAGTTGCATCCAAGCCAATCATTGAGTGAAGAACAAGAATAATAGCCCAATTAAATCAAAGTGAATCAATCAGGAAGTAGACAATCGATTTTCGGTCATTGCTTGAAGTAGGGGCTGCATACTCTTCAGATGGAAGCGCGTCGCTAATCAGGTATTTCGTTTTCAGACTGTTGACAAAAATACTTCATATATTACTGACCGGTGAACACTGAATACCGTACGCCTACATAAATATCTTCCGGTATAACTTCGGTTGAAATTTATTCAATATTCAGACATTTGATTTTGTATCAGTAAGAAAAAATAGCGGAAAACAATTATCGAATGAATAGTTTCGATAAGTTTGAATGAATAGTTTCGATGAGTTGGAATCACTTTAATATATCTTTAAGCAAAAAGTTTGTTAATTAGACCAGCAAAAACATGCACCGTTTGTAAACATTGTTTTTCGTTCATAATTTTCGTTATTTCCGAAAGCTGAATTTTATTTCTAAATCATCAGGAGTGTTTTTTATTCAATGTTTCTTTCAAATGGACAAAAATGTTCAAGATAATATTAACCTTTATGCAAGTTTCATTGTGTTAAACATTGGTGGGGTAAATTTCAATGGGAAAATTGGTGGTACCTATTGTACAATTTTTGATAATCAAAAGAGGAACAAAAATGTGACATGCAATAAAGCGTAAAATGCAGTTTATGTATAACATTTGTCTATTTAGTATTTGATTTCTTATTTGTCAAAGACGAGTATTTCAGCTATTACCAATTTAAACGAGGGTCAGCTGAAAAGTGCATGGGCTGACCAAGATACTTTCATGAAATGTGACCAAAATAAGGATTATTTAACATACTCCAACTTGCGGTCCACACACGTCTTCAAAAATGTTACAGTCTTGGATCCCCTCGGTAAAAGGTCATCAATCTTAGACATGGCCTCATCATTTGAACTTTTCAGCCCACCCTCGTATATATATATATATATATATATATATATATATATATATATATATATGAAAAACAAAATGTTCCAAAAATCATTAATTTATTATGTTTATGTCGACCTTTAAAGGTTTCGGTTTATACAAAACCTTCATCAGGACAATATGATATAAAGAAGGGAAAAACATATTCTTGTTTAAAAGGTGATGGATGTTTTTTGAATGACTTGTGTTGGAAATATGTACAAAAATGCTCATAACCGTTCATAGATCAGTGTTCAATTTGAATGTTCGTAATATCATATTGTCCTGAAGAAGATTTTATTCAAACCGAAACGTTTAAACGTCGACATAAACATAACGAATTCATCATTTTTTGGAACATTTTGCTTTACATGTTTCTATATATTATCGGATTCGTGTCCATATTTGACCCCATATATATATATATATATATATATATATATATATATATATATACACTATGAAACAATAAAATATAAAAATATATATTATCTACGCCTCACAACTTACGTCTCCCATCATCATGTGTCTGTTTGGGTTTATATGTGTTTTAGTGTGTGTGTGTGTGTGTGTGTGTGTGTGTGTAACATCATTTGTTGAAGCGTTACATCATATCAAGAATAGACATAAAGTGTGGTTAGGTTTGATTTGTTTAACGGAATGACAAATCTCTCTCTCTCTCTCTCTCTCTCTCTCTCTCTCTCTCTTTCACACACACACACACACACACACACACACACATACACACACACACATACACAAACACATGAATTGGAAAAAGTTAAAAAAAGATTAAAATATTTGTCAAATTACATTATTTTAAAGAAGAATAACTGACATTATTTCCCACGGCTTTTGGCGGGGATCACAAATCTGCAGTTGAATGAATTGCTCGGAAATATCCAGTTTTTTTTTCATGAATTAGTTTACCCAGATATAAACGAAAAGTAAAATATTTTGAAGCACTCAATTGAAAGTATTACTAGGAAGGTAGTGAAGATGTAAACTTGTTGATCTGTCGTGTCAGCAGACTGTGGGATGTTTACTTGATATGCCAGAATGAACGCTGTAGGATGTTCACTTGGCATGTATTTCGGGTATTTCTGTGAAATGTAATGTTTTTTATACGCAATCAAATAATATTATCTCTTGCGCGCTATTTTGCATTAGCACCGTTATTTTTATCATCTACACAAGATATGTTTTATCTTAATTGGGGTATGTGATGTAATTGTTACCGTCGTAGGAAATGGACACGAGGCGAGTTCAAATTCTGGACAAAGTTAGCATTTTCCCATAGCTCTAATACTCTTGCAAAAGGTATAAATCCTGCTATTCCTCCTCCAGCTCTGGGTAAATGGTAGGGCAGACTGGCCTATTTAACCTTGGTTAGGCAACCAGTCTAGAAGAAGGAAAACTAAATTCAAACCTGTAAAAACTCTGCTGAAGAAATTGGTCTTTGTGCCACATCCTGCCTGTACAGAGGGGTTGATAAACATATATATTAACAATTTTGAAATAGAACTATTTACACTTGGCATGTAAAGATGAACCCTAAGACACTGGGAAGTTCACCTGGAATGCACAAATGAACGCAGTGTGTGGGAAGTTCACCTGGCATGCCCGGATAAACGTAGGAAGGGACTGTCGGTCGATCATTCGTCATTCCTGGATCAACTTTGAGATGAGCGCGTGCTCATATTTATTATGTCTTCCTGGCTAGAATGTGAGGCAATGATATTCATTCAATATAATTGGATGTACTTAGATACTTACCATTGCCTCAAACAGGGTAAAAAGTGCCGTTTCTTAATTTGCTATTTGATTTTCCTGACTGTAATCTAGTGAAATTCGTTTATTTTTTATACTTTAGGTGTCAATCTTTGACGAAATTCGGGACTTTTGTTTCTTTGGCACGTCTTAACGAATGCCGAGATTATTTCCATTTTCCAAGCTTGTAGAAAATCAGATTGTGATGACTATTCGTTTTGTAATGTGAGCAAAATAACGTTTATCTTTTAACATAGTCCTCCTTGAGAAATGAGAGCCCGAAATTTTAATTGTTAGATCTTTACTTTTAATCGTAAAACAGAAGCTAATACGGATGTAATGTGTCGATCAGCGTATTTCCGTTTGACATGTGTAGAGGTAGACAGAATGTGAAGACTATTCATTCGCTATTCCTGAAGGAAACTAAATAAAGCACAGTGTTAAATTACCAGTTTTCTTTATTACTTTTTTCTTCATTTTTCACTCTTCCTGATCAAAACCATAGAAGACAGACTGAATTATATTTTTGTGTTTCGTCTTTTTTTTTCTCCACTTTTTGCTCTTCTGGAACGAAACCAGAGAAAATGGACTGAACTTTATATATATATATATATATATATATATATAATATATATATATATATATATATATATATACATACATACATATATATATATTCATTTTCCGAGCTTCTTGTACGAAACCAGAGAAACGGTCTGAGTCTTTCTTTTTATCAGAGAACCAAAAAGATTTTTTTTAATCAACGTTTTTTTTTTTTTCAGGTATCATTTTGATAATCGTAATAAACACGACTGGGGATAGTCGGATTGTGAATGTAATTTCGTTTACAATGCCCATAAGAAATATATGAGGGCAGAAATGTTCCTTTTTGAAATGAAAGACAGTCTATTAGGCATTTGCTATTCCCCATAAAACAGAGATTCAGAGTTAGTTCATTCCGAATGCGGATCCAAATTAGAAAGTTACAACTGTTAATTGTCCACTACTGTCGATTTTATTCAAGGAAGAAAATAAGGAAATAAAAAAAATGTCATTATGCGATCAAGGGAGAGACAGATTACTCTACTTTAAATAAATGTAGTGAAAGGATTATTATTTGGTTACGTCTACATAAAATTAGAGATTGCCTATAAGACATTTGAGGTCATTCAATTAATTCCCCATAAAATGTTGAAAATCTTTTCATACAAAATAGTTGAAAGATTATATTAGATAAATATATAAGAATAAAATGTTTAAAAAATAAAATGTTTGTTTAAAAATAAAATGTAACATTGTTACATTTAAATGTAAAATTGAAAAGTTGTAAAATTGTTCCATTTGAATTGAAAAATTGTTCAAAGTATCAGAAAAATGTTTTACAAAATAGGCTTTAAAAGCAAAATGTTTTTAAACATTATAAATCAATTAAAAGAATTATAAGGTCTTTATTATATCAATATTTATCTATTTAGATGAATAAATTTATTGAAGTGAACAACATTTACAATATATGAGCAAAAGAATCTCAATCCTCATGTTAAATTCCGTTCAAAAATATTTGATACAAAAGTTAAAATAGATTGTTTTCTATGAAAAACTTAAACTGTCAGAGTAGGAATGGACACTCATGAGACATTTCATCTTTGATAAATTGAACAGATAAGCACCATGCCCATCTAGCCCGCCCGTTTCTAAGCAATGTGTACTGTGAACATGCTTAGAGGACCATCAGACTAATACTATCTAAGGAATATAAACATTCGCATGCGGTCTCCGAATCGAAGTTGAGCAGCGATGATCCTGATCTCTATTTAGGTGGTTGTCACTTTAAGCAAGAGCAGATACTGTAAGCTACATGATATCAAAATGAGTCGATTCGGCATTAAATGACCCGTAATTGAAATAGAATGAATTACATCTTAATGTCTTTTTTCTGAGCAAGGATGACTAACTGGGCAAACTAGGAAAAGTATGGAATTTTAAGCATCTCAAAAATTCTTAAATCTGAGAAGTAATTCAGCGGGATTCTCAAATAGAACATTAGTGTTTGTTAATCTAAAAAAAAAGAAGTGCAAAAAAAGAATGAAGTGAAAAGAAAAGAAGGTAGGGAAAAGGAAAAAAGAAGTGAAAAGGAAAAGAAAAGTTAAATCTAATGAAAAAAAAAAGAAGTGAAAAGAAAAAGAAAGAAGTTAAAAGAAATAAAGAAAAGAAAGCCAGAAGGGAAAAGAACAGAAAGAATTGACAAAAGAAGAAAAAGTGAAAAGAAAAGAAAAGATGAAAAAAAATGCAAAAGAGAGACGTAAAAAAAAGAAAAAAAGTCAGAAGGGAAAAGAAAAGAAGGGATAAAAAAAACAAGTGAAAAATGAAAAATAAAAGAAAGAAAAGAAGTGAAAAATCAATAAAAAAGTGAAAGGAAAAGAAAGAAGGAAGAAAAGAAACAAGTAAAAAAAAAGAAAAAAAGAAAAAAGGGAAAGAAGGGAAATAAAATAAAGAAACGAATGAAAAAAAAGACGACCGAAAAAGAAGAAAAAAGAAAAGAAAAAAATTAAGGGAGAAAAGAAAAAAACAAGTGAAAAGAAAAGAAAGAAGTAAAAAAAAACGGCAAAGTGACAAAAATTAAAGTATTACATGATCATTGGTATTTCAGTCTCGGAAGACTATAATATAGTTTTTGTGCCCCTGAAGTTACAGCGCTTCCTGTGACTGTGAAGTCTAATGTTCGAAAAACATTCTCGACCACAGATGTCGCACGTGAAGGCTGTGCCTGTGTTTTGTTGTCGCTGCTTTCTTCTGGACCTCTTGGCTTCATGGTATTGTGCCAGGGTGGCTTCAGACATGAACAGTCCGCTGAAGCCACCCTGGCACAAAGAAAAGAAAATAACGAAGGGGGGGGGAGAGTGAAAAGAAAAGAAAGAATTAAAAAAAAAAATGAAAAGTAAAAAAAGGCAAAGTGACAAAAATGAAAGTATTACAAGATATCGACACGAAGTTATATCACATAGATTTTGTTATTTCACTTCATCCGGCAACTTTGGATTCCTTGGACAAAAATGCTCCCATAAAGCAATTTTAAGAGTAAGGAATCTCTAGAACTCATTTTACAGACAAAGCTAGGTTATAAAAAGTCGCCATTTTTCGCGACCCCTCCCCTCAAATTTGGAGAGCTAAAAATCTACATATCTCCGCCAACTTTTTGGAATTGGAAGCTCAAATGTTGGGGATTGTCTAACTTTATCATAATCCACTTTTTGAAGAGAATTTCAGAAAAAAATGAAGGGGTGGTTAACACGGCTTGGATGTTTTGACATGGAATTAACCATTATTATTATTATTATTATTATTATTATTATTATTATTATTATTATTATTATTATTATTATTATTATTATTATTCCTTTTGAGTTTTCACATCAGTGTTAGCTGATGGTCTTTCACTGGAGTCTGAGTGACAGCAAGTCTCCTCAGGTCTCCAGGACTCTTCTGAGTATTCTGGCAGATTGCAGCAGTTCAGTGTTCTGAATGGTTTCAATCCTTCCTCTGATATCCAAACTTTCCAAACCTTTTTCTAATCCTTTTGGGACTGTTCCAAGTGCACCAACTACAATTGGTATAACTTTCACTTTCATATTCCATAACTTTTTCAGTTCTCTGGCAAGGTCCAGATATTTGTCAATTTTTTTCATTTTCCTTTAACTTCACCCTGTGATCCGCTGGCACTGCAAAATCCACCAGTTGACAAGTTCTTTCTTTTTTGTTAATCAACACTAGGTCTGGTCTTCTTGCTGGGATAAGGTGATCCGTTTTAATTTCAAAGTCCCAGAGAATTTTGTGCGTTTCGTTCTCAAGAACAGATTCTGGTTTATGCATATACCATTTTGTTGTGTGGTCAAAATTTAATTTCTTGCATAATTCCCAGTGGATCACCTTCCCAACCCAGTCGTGTCTAGTTTTGTATTCTCGTTGTGCTAGTTTGCTACATTCGCATTTTTGCTACATTCGCAGTTATTATTATTATTATTATTATTATTATTATTATATTATTATTATTATTATTATTATTATTATTTTAACTTGATCCAACATAAATCTAAAAGGAACAAATATACAATAATTGATAAGCATGTTATAAGCCTAAAATCAGTTCAAAGCTTAATTTGGTAACCACTTAATCTACAGTAGGTACTGTAAGCAACCAGAGTCCTTTGTTTATCAAAAACACTTGATTCGTAATTCAATGTCTACAAAAGTGTTGCTATCTATAAAATAAAAGAAACAAACGAAAACATGATTAATTGGTTGCTTGCTTGCTTATTTATGAGCATATCAACCGTTTTCGGGTTAGTTAATGCTGAATAGAGTCATTTTGATATTCAGTTTACTTAAGTACCTGTTGTTGCTTAAATGGTCACCCATGTTAGTTTCGAACAGGCTCATCACTGCTTAACTTCACTGATCTAGTGGGAACCCAGGCATCAAAATTTAACAACAGTAAACTACCCCAGCTTGTAACGGGCAGGATTTGACGCAGACCCATTCTTTAAGTGCAGCCAAGCTTGTTAAATTCGTTTCGAGTTACTATACCAAGGCTACAGAGTCCAGTTTTTCCTAGATATTCAAGCTAAGAAGGCGATTCCCAAACCCCTACACCACGATCAGGATGCAACATAATATATATTTTTAAAGCGCATTATTCTAATTACTGTCTTTAGTTGAGACTTGGATACGTTTATCTAATTTGTTTTCCTCAAGGTCATATGCGAGGGACAGGGGACTAGTTACAGTCAGAGTTGTACTCTGACTGTAACTAGTCCCCTGTCCCTCGCATATGACCTTGAGGAAAACAAATTAGATAAACGTATCCAAGTCTCAACTAAAGACAGTAATTAGAATAATTTATCCAAAAAGACCGTTTTAGCTGAGACTGTAAAGCGTCGGCCTGAGAAGCACAATGTTCCTGGTTCGATACCGGTCCTCGCCAACTCAGCGGATGAGTAGTACAGGGATCTGTGCGGCAAAGTGATGAGCTGATGGTAGTTTTGGCACACCGCCTCAGACGCCAGAAACAATCTCCTTTGTCTAGCGCTAGTGAAAAGGAGATATACTCCCTCGCTGTCTGGTTGATACCAACTTTAGGCCACCCCAACGACTTTACTTACTTATAGGTAATTTAAGAAGTCTTCCAATGTCTATGGGTAATTACTCTTGAGAACTTCCAGAACGAAGATAGAAAGAAGAGAAAGCAGGTGTAGATCGGTCACATCTTGTGTAAACCCGGTAGCGATGTCATAAGGTAGGCAATGGTCTGGTATCCACATGGGAAATAGACGAGTTGCATTGCCAAAGGAGACCGTAAGAAGATCAAGGAGGGTTTGTGAAAACGGCGGGTAGTGGGTGAGAAAGGTTTCTTAGAGACGGAGTTCCCTGAAGTGGTCTGGTAACAGCTCTATACCCATAAGGAATACACTAAACTTTCCTGCGCTATTCGAAATTATCATTTGACACAGCTTAATAATACTTAATGTCACACCTTTATAAGACTTAATGTTCAATAGTAATTTGTTTGTTAACGGCATACCAACACTTTTCGGGTAATTTAATGCCAAGACAAGTCATTCTGATAAGTTTCTATGTTTCTAGTACTTCATCACCATCATGTGGAAACAGACATCCATGACAATCTCTCGCCAACCTTCACTATAATTCATTGTCCCCGGTAGGTCTTCTGTGCAGCAACCAGCATCCTCGCATAAATGGTCAATGTAGGTCCTTGGTGGGCAGTCCACATTAGCATGTCCATGTGTTGGCTTCCACAGAAGAACGTCGCTTATGAGCTCGTACTTGCTTCTCCAGCAGTGTCCTGCATGCCTAGTCCGTCTAACTCGGATGGTTTGTAAGATGGGGGCAGGTGGCTATACAGCTACTTCCTTGTGGGGAGCTGTTTCCACGACTTGTTCAAGACTGCACGCATCATTCTTGTGTAGCTCCCATCCAGCTTATTCTCAAGGCGCTTCGTTAGGGTCATTTAAATTGGTAAAAACAATTTCCATTAACTTCATTTGGTTTAGTTTGGTTTATTTAATGGTATATCAACCCAGTGGGTTATTTGATGCGAAATACTGTTAGTTGGAGATAAAGGATTGCTCTCATGTTTTCTTCACGGTTGTATTTTTGTAGATGTATTTTGCATATATATTTTATAGCTAATTCATAATTTTCGATATATCTTTATATCTCTCAAGAAGGATAAAATGTCATCTACAGAAGAGAAGAGTACAGAAGTGGAAAGAGAAAAAAAAGTAAAATATTTATTGTTATTATTGACGTATTTGAAACAAATATTTCTTAAGCGCAAAAAAATTATGACCGAATTTAGTTAGAATATATTGCAAATACGCTGACATAACTATTTTTCAAACTTGACGTCTTGTTTGTAAAAGTTATGAATTGATCTGCAGGCCTAAACTGACTTAGCGTTTTACAAATAAGAATAAACGGTTTTATTTATTCTATATATATAATATATATATATATATATATATATATATATATATTATATATATATATATAAAGGTATGAAAACACACAATATTGTTAAAAATGAATATATTTTATATCATTTTCATAGCTAAAATTGAACAATATTTCGATTATAAAAAAATCATCATCAGAGCTTGTTTTTAATCCAGACTCATCGAGTGAGAAGCAGAAAATAATTTAAATTGTGACGACAATATGTTGCTGAAGTGTATATCTTTATTGTAACAGTTTTTGAATTTAAAAATAGAAAAATTCTCTAAGCGAGCGCGTTGTTCAGAAATGGTATTACACAATTTATAAAATTTATTTGCCATGTGCCTTTTCGTATCGTTAAAAAATAGTTATTTCATGTTGTTAGCATATGTTAAAAAAATAATTTTACACTAACAGTAAACTAATATTGTTATTGACATTATAACAATATTATTTTAGATAGGAATCCATGTAGAGACACATGGAAAAATAATTTTATAAATTGTGTAATATCTTTTGATTTTGTTTAATAACAATTGGGAAAAAGCAAAATTCAGTTCCTTTCAAAACTGATCTCGACTGGGGTGCCTATTCGTGACCTGATCATCCTTTATTCATGTTTCTAATATATGGGTAATTACACGTCAAGTCATCGAGAAACAAACTAAAATTGTCTTCAACCACCTTAAATTTTCTGAATTTTTTTCAGGTAAGGACTATGTTAACGTTAGACAATCCCCCAAAATTGATCTTCCAATTCCAACAATTTTCGGATTTATGTTGATTTGGTGGGTTTTGCGAAAAATGACGAAATTTTGTAATATATTTTGTCTGTAAAATGAGTTCTAGACCTTCCCTACTACTAAATATTGGTTTATAAAACCATTTTTGCCAAGTAATAAAAAAAATGCTATAAAAAATCAAACTACCTTTTTGGTACAAATTATGTTCCATATATGTGAAATAATTGTAGAGAATGTGTTTGTCATAGATGCAGTGCCACATCGAGTTATTGATCTTGCTATGAAAAAATTAGAAATCCTGAATAACATAACATTGGTTTACTTTAAGACTTTTTTTTAAAGCTAAACACAAAACAAGTTCATTCACTGTATTGTCGTTTAATATCTCAAACCTTTCAACCATAGGAACCTATCTTTTATTTCAGTTTCTAATATATACTGAACTGAAGGGAACGTATGATAATACTTATTTTTCATGTGGTTTTACCATCGCTTTGTGGCTAATGTTCTGGATAGCAGAATCGGTATAAACGAGTTCGGACTCCAATCACGCCATTATCTTCACTTTCAGAATAATACTTTTGGGAAAGGTATAAACCCCTCATCTCCACAAGCTATGCATTAAATGATATCACTAACGGTCTACTACAATTATGGCTTTGGAGTTGATTGGCCATTAGATAAAATAACCAGACAACAGCAAACATAGAATGTGAACGGTCTTCCAACAAAATGACCGCCTGTACGGTATAAAAAGCGTCTAGCTCTTGACTTAAAATGAACCATGTTGACGCTAGGTCAGGCGAAAAATACATAGACATTGGTAAATACAGCTTTAAAATTGTTACTTTTTGACACAACCTTGTATTTGGAAAAAAATTAATTGAACGTTATTTTTTCGGAATACAAGGTGTGTCAAAAAGTACAAAAATCTCGATACGTTTTTGACACACCTTGTATAATCCTTATAATTTACTAAGGGTTGACATACTGTAAAATCCAACCTAACAATCAACCTCGTATTCTTTGATAGAACAGTAGATTTTGACGATAGTTAACGATATAAACTTACTTTGACGTATGTCCCCAACAAGGAAACGCGTAATAAAGCCTGGGCTCGTTGAGCAATCAATAAAAATAACACTGAGTAGGCGCCTGTCTTGACTTATCTGGTTATATATCTAAATGTAGTTGCAGCTGGGGGGTATTTAATTCTTAATTTCAAATATTCTTTGTTTCTTTGTTCCCCCCCACATAAGCACATTTTAAACGGAATCGCTTTCGTTTTTGCATGACATTGATGTATTTTTGTATGCAATGTTTATATCATGCTCGCAAATCATGCAAAAAAAAACGACACCAAATCCCCCGAATTACTCGTTGTAATGAATTTAGAGACCAAGTTGGTCATAAATAACTTTACATGCCTCTGTTTTTTTAATCCGACAAGTACAATCGGTTTAGAATAATCACGTTGTATCCTTCTCTCTCTCACTTACTCTTCTTCTCTACTCTCTCTATAGTCTCTCTCTCTCTCTCTCTCTCTTCTCTCTCTCTCTCTCTCTCTCTCTCTCTCTCTCTCTATATATATATATATATATATATATATATATATATATATATAAAGTTAAGGTAGTGTTTGTCATGGGGTCAATGGCGCCAGTTATTGACAGTTTCTAGCCTATGCGACTTTCTGAATCTACTCTGAAGACTGAATAGTCGAGAGACTGTCAGGAACACCTACATTCATGCGTAAAAAACAGTATATATATATATATATATATATATATATATATATATATATATAATATATGTGCATTTAAAATAAGAAAAAAACAAAGTATTACCAAAAATGAATTTATTTTAGTGGTAAAATCGACGTTGAACGTTTCGTTTTGTTTTGTTTTTCAAATATTCATCAATAAATTAGGACGAATAATGTTTTTTCAAACATTCGTCAAGACATTAGGATAAATAAAGTCTAAACATTGATCGAAAATGACCATTTTTCTTTAATATTTTCTCATCTCTCGTTTCGCTTAGATAATCTTTAGACAAAACTTTATTCAGCCTGATGAAGGCTTGATAAAACTGTAGTTTTATAACAAACAAATATATATTAATACTATATTAATACTTTTGTTTGTTAATCATCCGACGGTTATCCTCTTGCAACAGACCTCTAGTTAAAAATGAGACCGTCCAAATCGTCCAAGATAGAATTAAAAAATGTAAATCCTTGTTATCTGGTATCGTTTAGAACGGGAAGAAAAAGGACATGCGATACAGAAAAAAACATAATAAGAAAGAAAGAAAGAAAGAAAGAGAATAGGAGGAGATAGAGACAGAGTGTGCAGGGAAATGATAACGCTAATGTGTTTCAATCGAACACAATGAAAAGATGCAAAGAAGGAAAGAAAGAAAAAAGAGGGTAGGAGACAGATATAGAGGGGGTGTGAGCGCGCGGAAGAGATAACGATAATCTGTTTCAATCGAACATAATGAAAAGATGCAAAGAAGTAAAGAAAGGAAAAATAGTGAGAGAGTTACATCAATATTATTATACTTTTTTATACATTGAACTATTGTAATAGCTCGTAAGTTAATATATTTTAAGTTACGACTTTTCTTTATTTAGAACCATACTTCTCAACTACGGCTTGTGTGAAACAGAGACGATACTTACATCACGTCGTCTCCCGGTCACCTGCTATCTGACTAAAACTCTGGGCCTTTGTTCCCAGGCCGGTCTGTGTGATTTTATTTGTTTGTTTGTTTTGTTTTATGGCATATCAATTACGGTGGGTCATTTAAGGCCGACAAATTTTGAAATGAATTCATTCTTAATGATACTCAATTTTTATATATACATTTTACTATTTAAACCATAAATGAGACCCTAACAGGTACTACCACTCCGGGTCAGAGTGGACCTGGGGGCAATGGCGATGAAGGCGTACTCCAAATTTACCCAGACCTCCAGAAATGGAACCTCACCCTCAGATAGTTTAACTTCATACCAAGGACATGCCGGTCTGTGTGGCAGGAATGAGGGTCACATAAAGGTTTTTATCTATCAATTATCTAACTGATTTTGAATTTAAAATACTTTTGATTCAAAATCCAACTACACTAACCGTCCAAAAAAATAACGGTTTACCAATTAGACAACACAATTTCCTGGGTCTAGCACTTGTGAAAATGTGACAGACTCCCTTACTGTCCGGCTGACACCGACAATAGGCCACTCCACTAACTTTACTTATCCAGGTGCAATTTCTGATGGAAATTACGCTTGTGGGTGACAGCCATTAAAATCTGCTGAATATTCAATTCATTAGAGACTAGGACATTCAATGAAAGCTTTCTTAATATTGTTGGCATGAAGCTGAGGTAGTTTAGGAGGAAGGGGAGAGGAGGAGTAGGATGTGGACAAGACTAGATATAGAGATGGAGATAGAGAGGGACGGAGAGATGGGCACACCTCTTACTATCTTTCCCCTTGGTCTCACCTTTCTCTATCTCCCTACTCTCTTTCTTCCCACGTCTCTATCGCCGGCTTCATTTCATCTTTCTCTTTACTCCTCTTCCCATCACCCCCAGTTTCGTTTCTACAATACTGAGAAATCTTTCCTCAAACGTTCTACTTTTTAATGTCATTCAGTATTCAGCTGATTTTAATCTTTGTTAACTCTAAAATTAGGGTATTATTTGCGTTTGAATAAGTACACCTTGCACGTGTAGTAACACATCTAATCTCGCCCTGTAATTGTTATCTTCTACTTTTTTTTATTAGTTTTACGCTTTTTATTAGTTTTCTCACTCTTTTTTTTGTATGGCTCCAATCTCAATTCATGATGATGATGATGATGATGATCGTAGTAGTAAAGATAAGAATCTAGAACCATGAAAACCTACTTTATTTTTCGCACCGATTGTATCATTATCAATTGCTCTATATACCATTAACACTTATTTGTAAAATTATAATTTTTCTATCACAGTTGCCGGAATTCATTTATCTCCTTTTAACGAATTTTTTATTTATTTTTGTTCTGAGAACATTTCTATAAAGCATTTTGCAGTCGATTTTATGTGCATTTCGTCTGACTTACAGACATGTTTATCTCGTCTATCGTCAGGCTATTTATTACCGCTGTTCCATCGTGAATATGAAATAACGCACATAATAGGGTAACACTCTACTTATTCGCTTATCTAGAAACATTTCAAATACACACCTCCAATACAATAAAAATAATGAACCTATTTTTGAAAGAGAATATCTACGCCTTGCACTTATTAATGGTTTTTATTACTATCGCTGATTTGGCGAAATTTATTGCCAATACGTCAATATCGAAGTTTTTATGTTATGTGTTAATGTCCCATAGGATTATGTTTTTTTTTTTTTTATAAAATTGGAAATAATATTTTTTTACTGTTTTCATGATGATGACAATAATCATTATTTTCATCGATTTCGTCATTGTCAATATATGAGATATATTTACTTATTGTTATTCTCATAATATATCTATGTAAAAATGTTCTATATTAGAGTAACGTTATTAGATCCGAACTCTCGATATAATATTTTTAGAAGAATTCGCTCCTTAAATAGAAGCAATAATATCCCAACTATCAGGGCTTGTGGATACACTACTGTGTATATTCCGCATAAATCTGTCCTGGCCTCCTACCCTAAAAAACGCTAAGCGGTGTCTGTTCAAAATCCAACATGTGCTACTATTGAACTCCCTAGTATTTGAAGGTGTTTTTTCCAGAAAAGTTAATGTGATATGAAAGCGATATTTTACTCCTCCCCCAAGCCTTTTCCTGACAAGTAAATGTAAATATTTTACCCCCATACACTCTTTAAAATATATTTTAGCGGTTTGAAGGCGTCACAAAAACTATCAAGACATTAAACAAACACAAATAAAAAATCAGAATATTTAAATATTCTTTTTAATTTCAATTTAAAAGATGTCAAGTCATTTTTAATTCAGAAGAATATCTTTTTTCGATATTTTCATTTTATTCTAATTATAATAAAAAAACGGCTGTCACGTATTTCTAAATAAATACGACCGCGTAATAGCGCGGGTTGGATTTTGAGCAGGCACCGCTTGGCGTTTTTTAGGGAAGGAGAGCAGGACGCATTTATGCTACGATGGTATGATAATTTGATTATTACAACATTCGATATGTGTACTTAAAAACTACTGGATTTGTTCAATATGCACAAAGGATAATGATCTTGATTTAATTCTCCCTCACGTTTTTCTTTCCCTCTTTACATCTTTTCATTATATTTGATTGAAACGGATTAGCGTTATAACTTCTCCCGCTAAGCACTTCTAGTATCTTTATTCTGTTTCTTTCTTTCTTTCTTTCTTTTTTATTTATTTATTCATTTATTTATTACTATAATTTTCTATGTAGAATGAACCTTTTTTCCCTTTATTTCTTTATAACAAAAACGGAATAGTCTATTATTTAGCTGAAGTGACGGCACTCATGAGAAATAAGAACTAGGAGGACAAGCGACACCAGATAATCTGGATTTATATTTTTGCATTTGGGCGATTTGAACGGTCTCATTTTAAGAAGATGGTAGCGGTCGGAAGACTACGTATTCTGTTAGAATTCACCAACTGCACCCCTACTGAGGGGTAAGACCCCCAACCAAAGGAACTATCTAACCGGTTGGAAGAATGCAGATATTTATCTATGGATTGGCGTATAAGTCTTGTCCTAACACCATTGCTGTTTGTCCTTCCATGACTGGGACTGACTACGGTGGGGCTTCCTGTGTCTGAGCAGCCTGATTTTTGGAGGGGGGGAATCACTCCATAACCGAACTAATGGGATAAAGCAGTAAGCTTTGAAACATAATAGATACATAAATAAATAAATAAATAAATAGAGTTGGGGAAAGATACAGAGAAGAGATGGGCGTGCGGAAGTGATAACGCTAAACTGTTTCAATCAAGTATTCATGTGTCTGAGCAGCCTTTTTTGGGGGGAAAGCACTCCATAAACAAACTAATGGGATAGTGCTGAAAAAGGTGCACTAAGCGTTGAAACATAATAAATAAATAAAGAAAGAAAGAAAGAAATAGAATAGGGGAAAGATACCGAGAATAAATGAGCGCGCGGAAGTGATAACGCAAATCTGTTTCAATCAACTATAATTAAAAGCCTGATTGTCTTCCTGCGGCTAACGATGGTTCATTTTTTACAGGCAAGTTGTGAGATTGTGAGGAACGCCAGTGATCTGGAAATATTAAACAGTTGCTACGTATGTATATTTACTAATATATTCATTCCAATGGATACATATCTGACAAAGCAATAAGATCTAAACTTGAAATCACCTCATGACCCCACCAAATATGAGAATTCTGGATCGCCGCTACCCAAGAGAGTTGCAGGAAAGTGATTGTCAAAAATACACATATTGGCAGCAAAATATTATCTAAACAGGTTTGGTTGAATACAACGGAATAATTGATTGCGTTTAAACCATCGTGTAATTTCTCTCTTATCGGGTACTAAATTTTAGAGTAGCTTTCGCCATATTTTGCTACCACGCGCTTTCAAACACGTCCATGGTCGTCCTCAGTGGGATTCGTTATTTTAGTGGTTGTTTGTTCTTGTTTATTTCTCTTTTTTGTTTTTGTTGTTTTTGTGGTATGCAGTTTATTCAGTTAGGAGGATTTTTTCAGGGGGGAGTTTTGTACGTTTGTTTAGTTAGGAACTAATCTGTTTAAATAACTCCAATATACGTACACACACACACACACACACGTATATATATATATATATATATATATATATATATATATAATATATAAAACGGAGATTTTGGTATGTACGTGTCGACGTATAACAAAAAAACGGGAGGTCACTCAGATTCAAAATCTTGCATACACATTGATATCGTTCTAACTAAGAAAAACTCCAAATTTGGTTATTGATTTTTACTGATTAAGGGATTTAATCGATTAATTAATCCAAAATCACCCAATTTGCGGAACTGTCCGTATATCAGCCCCTCCTGATAATAAAATATTGTCTCTGCCTGCTTATTGTTAAAGCGATAACAGCAGCGAAGTTTTGATTTTAATGAATTAATTTTGCAGTCTAAGCCGTTCAGCTCCGAATTTATGGCCTATTTATGGTCCAATCTTTAATAATTTTCATATCGTTAGAAAGATAAGAAAATACTCTTTCAAAATATGTAATTTGTGTGAGTTTTTATCAATTGAATCATTTTTTACAGCGAGTTAAAAAATAAAAAAATGGCTTCGGATAGCCACGCTGCCTATGATTATTGCGATACAAGCAGTGCAGTCTATATCAGTCAGATCGGAATCTCTTACCTATTTAGGATCAAATCTTTAAAATATTTATATCTTTAGTAATAAGATGAAATAGTCTTTCTGAATATGTAATTTGTATGTGTTTTTATAGATTTTTTTTTTTACAGCAAGTTAAAAAAAAATACTACGTATAGGCGATAATACGAATAAGGCAGTTCGGAATCTCTTAGTCTTTCTGAATATGTAATTTGTATGTGTTTTTATAGATTAAATTATTTTTTACAGCGAGTTTGTCCATATTCTTAAATTGTACAGTACACTCATTTTAATTTTAATTTTTGTAATACATAAAAATTGTAGAAAATCAAAATGCACGCTTTACGGTTACATTATTAACAAAATATTTTAAACGTAAATAACAGTATCATGAAAATCAGTTTACGTCGTAAGTACGGTTACATATTTGTATAAATTAAACTAAGATTTTCATTCGAATAAAATGACTTTTAATTCTTTAATTTATTTATTAATGTTTATTGTTAGAGTTTTAAAGGGTTAACAATAACAATAAGATTGACGAATTTCCTTAGAAACTGTTTTTCTTTAGCTTCGTTAACTAATTATTTTCTCAAACCACGATAAAAAAAACAAAAAACAAAGATTACTAATACGGACAGAATCCGGTGTTTTATCTTTAGTCGAAGGCCCGACTGGAGATAAGTAGTCAATTATTTGTAAGACGAAATTTATTTCAAGTTTATCTGACAATATCCAGTTATTGGAACATTTTAAAAAAAATTATATGTAAGTACGAAAAATTGTAAGCGCTTTGTTTATCAAAATGACATGATTCGTTAGTAAATTACCCGAAAAGTTGATAAAACAAAACAACAACCAACATTTAAATTATTATTCAAAATACAATTTAAAATATTCCTCAGAATTTGCCTTACAAATTAAATTTTAAGTTTTATGATTTTACTCTTTATTGTGAAGTCAATAAACATCGCTGAGTTTATAGTGCAACTTTTCAGTTCTGAAAAATTGGCATGTTTAAATAGAGATTCCATAGGTGACATTTGAACTTTTATGAAAATTGATGTTTTGTAATTAATATAAATTTTGTAATAAAACTTAATTTTAAATAGGGGGGTAGGGTTAGGGTTAGGGGGGGGGGTTTAGTTTAATGGGAAAATAAATAAATAATTTGGGTTCCGTTCAAGCGGTTCCGATATGTGGGATCAATTTACTATAAACTTATACGAGGAAATGAGCACCCGTGAATACTCAAATAATAAAGAACTTTTAAGAATTTTTTTTTAATCTGATAGATTGGTGTGTAATCGATAATAATCAACAGAAGGAAAAAAAATAGATGGGGGGAGGAGTCCAGATAATCAGGTCCACCAAAACGTTTTTAAACAATGTTTTTAAAATACTAGGTACCACCAATTTTACCCTGTGAAATTTACCCCCCCCCCTATATTTAACACTATGAAACTTGCAGAAAAATTGATATTTTCTTGAAAAAATTTTTTCCATTTGAAAGAAAAAACATTAAATAAACTCCTGATGATTTTTTAACTTTTTTTCAGCTTACGGAAATAATGAAAATTATGATTGAAAAACAATGTTTTCATTTTTGCACTGTTAAATCAACTGAAAATTAACGTAGCTAAAAACAAGTTACGATAAGAGTTTTTTTTTAATTCTATGAAAAATCAATTGATTATAAATAATAACAAAATATTTCCGTTTTATTCAAGATGGCCTAAACTGATCAATTGGTGGTCCCTATAATACTATCTTAGGTTTTAGCAAAAATAGATATTGCAATACGAAGAATTTAAATTTTCGATTCTCAGCTTCTTTTTAAACTCAACATGCAATTAAGAACTAAATGTGAATTGTTGTCATGTACAAAAAATTTAAAACAATATGTATAATAATATGAAATAATTTTAAACTATAAAACAGAAAATACAAATTCTGAAATATACAAATTTTCAATGATTTTAGTTTCAAGAATTATTTTCCTCTTACCCCCTCTCTAACTACTGTCTTTCACTTTCTCTCTAACTCCCTGGTGATCCAAATTTCATTTTAGTCCGGTCATGGACCGGGTACTTTAGCTAGTGTATAATAATATGAAATAATTTTAAACTATAAAACAGAAAATACAAATCCTGAAATATACAAATTCTCAATGATTTTAGTTTCAAGAATTATTTTCCTCTTACCCCCTCTCTAACTACTCTCTTCCACTTTCTCTCTCACTCCCTGGTGATCCAAATTTCATTTTAGTCCGGTCATGGACCGGGTACTTTAGCTAGTATATATATATATATATATATATATATATATATATATATATATATATATATATATGAGGGTAGTTCAACCATTTTCAACCATATTCAATCTAGACATTATGCAAAATGGACTTACTGCAATTTGCATAACTATTAAGTCAAATGACATCAAAAATAGGTGAGTCCTCAGTCAAGGAAAAACGAATATTACCACTACATCACTGACAAGAACATTTTTCTAACAGCTCGAAAATGATCACATGAAATATTGTCATAATTAATTATGAACAGGTTTTCCATCTTATTTCCGTTATTTTTGTCACGTTGCTCAGATCATTTTACATTCTCCTATGTCAAGAGTTTTTGTCTGAACTATCCATGCCAGGAGCTCTGGGAAATGTACAGTAACCCTTTATTGCCATTACTATCATATTTATTCTGTACCGGAGTGATAGTACCTGTTATGTTCACATATATGGGTCAAATACATATTTTGGAAATTATTTTTACTAGCAACAGAAAACACCCTCCGGGCGTCGTAAAAATATTTTTGAAAAACATTGCCTGAGAGGGTGGGAGTAAAAAATTCAGAGGGTTTGTATCATAAGGAAGACAAATCCTCTTATTTAAAGAGTAAAAAAAAACAAAAAAACAATTTGAAATGAAAACTGAGCCCCGTCCCTCTTAAATAAAATGTTGCGTGCATGTAATAATCAAGCAATTATTTTGAATATTTTCCACATCAATTTTCCACAAAATCGTAGGTATTTATTTATTTGTAAATATAAAATATTTAGTTAACTTCTTGTTACTATTTTTAAAAAAAATTAAGAACGAGAGTAAAAAACAATTTTTAAAATTCCTTACTCAAATTTTGGGTGTATATAGCATAAGAATATTGTGACGTAATCTGTGACGTAGAGCTATGACGTAGTTTTTGTTACAGACAGAAATACAGACAATCTCCATTATTAATAGACGAGATAGGAATACTTGCTACAATAACTGCATGTAAATTGTATTAAGAATAAGCATGTATTTAAAATATCACAAATTGCACAAATTAATGTCGATATTTCAAATCCCAAAATATCAATATAGATCTTTTTTGCAAAAAACATTGTTATATAGCTGTATTTTTAATTATACTGTAATCTACATTATGGAACACCCTTGGTTATTTCCTCATATTACATGTTTCTTACTTGTGTATTAGGCCGGGTTAGCTCAGTCGGTAGAGCGTTCGGCTAAACCACAATGTTCCTAGTTCGATACCGGTCCCCACCAACTCAGCGTATGAGTAGCACAGGGATCTGTGCGGTAAAGTAAGGAGCTGATGGTAGGTGTGGTGCTCCACATCGTGCTAAAACAATCTCCTTGGTCTAGTGCTATTGAAAAGGGGATATACTGCCTCGCTGACTGGCTGATACCGACTTTAGGCCGCCCCGTCGACTTTATTTTACTTGTGTATTATGAAAGATATCCGTGATTATATCTCTCACATTAAATCTTCTAATTCGTCTTTTACTTACTTTCTGAGTAGCTAGACTGGCATTTCCTATAACTATATTTTCTTGTTTCTTGTGTATCTGTCTTCATAGCTTGGTTTTTTAGTTCCGGGCGGTTTCTGCTAACTTCTCTTAATTTCTGGTTCTGGTGTTTTGTTTATGAGAGATGCCAAGGTTGTCGTAGTTTTTAGAGGCAAACTCAAGGCACATATATTTTGTGATCACATTTTATCAAACTTAAACTTAGGATTCTTAAACCACGCGTGGCTGAACTCTTGCTAATTATATCTCCACATTATGAGTTCCAGCAGTCGACTTTATGTTTACCTAGCAGCAGGAAGTTGGGGGTCAGATAAAGGTCACTGAGCGTCCATCAATACACCTCTTCAAACATCTAGGTCTGAATTCAAAAATCATTTAATTCATATTTTTTCTACACTAATCGACAAAAAATGACGGTACTCCCATTAATATATAAAGCCACAAGAACTAAAACACATGGTCCCTATAGCGAGATATGAAAAATGGACTTACCCCATTTGATTCAAACGACTGAGAAGAACAAGACACTTTTCAGTGAAGGGGAAATGACTTTAAGGGGGAAGTGGAAACACTTTAAAACATTCAAGACCCTTGTAACTATATATATATATATATATATATATATATATATAGAGAGAGAGAGAGAGAGAGAGAGAGAGATATATAGATATAGATATGAAATAAAACTGGGAAAGAGGAATTGAGTAAATACATTGCCAGAACACTATTTCATATTAAGTGACATAAAGTGCGGGTTGTGTTAATACATACATAGGTACATACATATATACATATATAAATGCATACATATATACATACAAACTTCATGTATTCTATCTCTCTTCTTCTAATCTCTTATAATCAACCGCCTTGTCGGCTGGGGCGTTAGAATGCACCGACCGCACCTCTGCAGAGGGGTAAGACTCCCCTAATGGTGCCACCTGTTGGCCGTGGGTGGCGACCCATGATGCTTAAGGATAGAGCCCAGGTGGATGAGCAGTTCATGACATGCAATACTCCACTTTGGCCCTATCTTGGACTAGACGGGCGGTCGGAGAGGCCCCCTCCGATCAATCGGCTGGTCACATCAAGTCCTAGCACCTATATGATTTTCCCAACCCTATTGCCCTTATGGCAAGCCCCATCCCTTTTTATCATATGGGTGCTAGAAGGCGGTGGCTGCGGGTCTACATGTCCTGGGAATGACGTTAAACTCTATCTGATGGTGAGGTTCCAGTTTTGGAGGTTTGGGGAATGTGGAGCACCCCTTCATCACCATTACTCCCTGGTACACTCTGACCCGGAGTGGTAGTAGCTGTTAGGGTCCCATCTATGGGTTAAATAGAAAAATGTATTCATTAAAAAATTGTATTATCCATTAAGAATTGATTTATTTCAAAACTTTATCGGCATTAAATGGCCCAGTGAGGTTGATATGCCGTAAAACAAAACAAACCAAACTATTATAATCAAACATTTATGAATAAATCAAATGTCAGCATTAAATAACCCTTAAGGAATTTATATGCTGTTAATCAAATCAACCAAACAATATCACACCTTTCTTAGTATTATCTGCGTTATTCGGACTATTGTCCTCATCTTCATTGTTATCTGTACAACGTTTCGGCCTTCTTCAGGTATTTCTTGTTGGACTCGGGAACCTCGTCGGATTCGGAACTTTCTTGTCGTAATCGGGAACCTTCTTGTCGTAACGGGGACCATCATGGAACTTCGAACTTAACCCTTTATTCTTTCCACAGTGCTCCCGATTACGACAAGAAGGTTCCCAATTACGACAAGAAAGTTCCCGAGTCCGAAAAGAAGGTTCCCGAGTCCGAAAAGAAGGATCCCGAGGCTGAAAAGAAGGTTCCCCAGTCCGACAAGAAATACCTTAAGAAGGCCGGAGGGCATATCGACCGAACCGTTCTACAGATAACAATGAAGATGAGGACAATAGTCCGAATAACGCAGATAATACTAATCATCAAGCCTCATCTCAAACATTCAGAGACACACCTTTCTTGTTCTTGTTCTTGTTGTCTTCTTGTTGTTCTTCTCTATTACAATCACACATTTTCATATAAATCAAATACCGGCATTAAATAACCCAAAAGGAGTTTATATGTCATTAAACAACTAGACCAAACCAAACTATTATTGTTGTTACTAGTATTGCTTCGTGGTTGTTTTATTTTACTTACCCGGCATTTCTGCTATTGTTAAAACATACATTACCATCTTATTAGTCATAAACGTGATTATCCCCGTTATCTCCAGGTTTATTGAACATACCATAATTTGTTCAGTATGACTGCCATTATTTTATAAATAATAAGTTTTCCTTTTCATCTCTATTTAATTATAGTCTGAGAATATGTCCCAAAAATGGGAAAGAAAAAAGAAAGAATGAAATAACTACAAACATAAACACATGTTATCAAAGAAAGAAATAATGTAATATAGAATACAAACAATATTATCACAAACACGCTCATGAGGACATTTAATTACTTAAAATTCAGAACGGATAACTGTGTATGAAAATTCTATTGGAATTATCTTATTTTTACTTCCTTTTCAGTTATATGTTTTTTTAAAATTTAGTTTTACAACCATCTGTATAAAACATTCCTAAAAAGAAATATTACCTATTTACAGAAGTTAATGAGAATTTCGAAGATAATTAGATCGACATATTCGTTTTTTGGGCATTTTGTGTATGAGCAGATATTTTTTACATTACTCAAATTGGATTCAATTGTTCATATACGGTGGTGAGGTTCCACTTCTGGAACTCTTAGAAGTGCAGAGTATTTTTTATTACCATTGTCCTTTGATCCACTAACTAAATTAGTGAAATAGATCACTAATCAGGACTGAGCCTTTTCTAGTAGTAACCAGCACAAGGGAAGTTTAACAGATTTGAATTTTTCTTCTCCTCGACTGGTAGCCTAACCAACGCCAGAGAGCCCATATGCCCTACTATTTATCCATAGCTGGAGGGAGAGTAGTTCGATCCATACCTTGCCCAAGGGTATTAGCGCTATGTGAACTGTAGCTTCGTCCAGGATTTGAACTCGGGTCAAGGATTCCATTTCCTACGACTCTAACCATTACACGACGCATCTCCAACTCAAACTCCACTAGGAGCGGTAGGAACTGGTAAGTAAAAAGTAAAGTCGTCGGGGCGGCCTAATGTCGGTATCAGCCAGACAGCGAAGGAGTATATCCTCTTTTCACTAGCGCTAGACCAAGGAAATTATTTTAGCATCTGAGGTGGAGCGCCACACCTACCATCAGCTACTCACTTTACCGCACCGATCCCTGTGCTACTCATACGCTGAGTTGGCGGGGCTGGTATCGAACCAAGAACCTTGTGATTCCTAGCGAACACTCTAACGACTGAGCTAAACCGGTAGAGTCCTATAAATGTATTAAATAGAGGAATATATAAATTGAAACGTATTAATATAATATATGAATACATTAAAACGTATACCCAGGTGTAAATTATTTGTTTTAGTTTGGTTGGCTGGTTGGTTGGTTGGCTTTCAACCCTTGATTATTTTTAACAAAAACCACTCTTAAATAATATATCTAATTTCTGCTGTTTATTTTTACGTGTTTGCGATTTTAGTATAAACTGTGTATTATACAAAACTGCTAAAAAAACATTTAAGCAACAATGTCAAACTAAAATCTCACGCGTATGGTTAAAATAATTTAAAACGAAAACAAAGGAACAAAATATAAAAACGTAATATCAAATTATGACAAGTGTCAAAACTATAAAACGATAAAAAAAAAAAAAAAAAAAAAACAAAGAAAGACATAAGCGAATGTTTTCGCTAAATTTTTATTCGATTAAGAGTGAGAAAAAATGTTCAGGATGTCAGAAACATTTCTATATTTGTCAAATACTACTGTATATTGCACTGAAATTCTGTAACCTAGAAACAAAATCAAGTTTATTTTGAAAATATGCTTACTATATAAAAATTTGTGTAGAGGAAGTACATTTGTTTTAACTTGTAGAGATTATTTTCCCTTGTTTATTGCGGTTATTGTTTGGCGTAGAAATATTTTCCCTAGCTGGTACGGTTTGACCTCAGGTGGCGTTGGCGGCCTGGTTGTTTACAGGCAGTCCCCCAAAAGTTACTCTGGGAGGTGTGCTTACGTAACGGATATATATATATATATATATATATATATATATATATATATATATATATAGGCACGTAGTAAAAGGGTTACAGTCGTAAGAAATGGACTCGTCGAAGCGAGTTCAAAAACTGTACGAAGCTGTTTGCATTTCACATTGCAATAATACCCTTGGGAATGGTATGCAACCATTTATTCTCCTTCAGCTATGGATGAATATAAGGGAAGACTGGATTCTTTAACCGTGACTCGGTAACCAGTCTAGGAGAAGGAAAACTCTGAATTCAAAACTGTTAAACTCCGCGTAAGAAATTGATTGACCTATATGTCGAATCCGGCTCATGAAGAGGGGTTGATATATATATATATATATATATATATATATATATATATATATATATATATATATATTATTTCTCGGAATATTTGAGATGAGGCTTGATGATTAGTATTATCTGCGTTATTCGGACTATTATTCACATCTTTATTGTTATCTGTACAGCGTTCCGGCCGATATGCCCTCCGGCCTTCTTCAGGTATTTCTTGTCGGACTCGGGAACCTTCTTTTCTGACTCGGGAACGTTCTTTTCGAACTCGGGAACTTTCTTGTCGTAGTCGGGAACCTTCATGTCGTAATCGGGAGCCATCACGGAACTTTGAAACGTTGTACAGATAACAATAAAGATGGGGACAATAGTCCGAATATATATATATATATACTACACATATAAAGAAATATATTAGGCAATAATACAAAATACTTCATACTGTCAATTGTATCAACAAATTTAAAATCCTTGAAGCGCCTTAAGCATTAACGCCACTCTTTTTTCATACGGTGTCACAGCAAACGTATTTGTTATAATGTGCCTCGTTACTTCAACACTCCCGTTATTTACATTTGAACGGTATTTTTTCTACTAGAACTGTAATACTGAAAACCCCCATAGCGAGTGATTTAGATTGGATCACTTTTACCAATGTTCTTTTGTCATATTCATCTGCTACATTATCCCGTGTCAGTAGTTGTTAAGAGCCAGAATCGACGACACAATTACAGGCAACATGATATTGCTCCGATGGAAACCTTGATTGTCTCTCCATAATTACGCAATTAGGAAATGTGAGGTCGTTACATTACAGTTGAATTCAATTCGCCTACCTACTCATCCGAGTCGTCAGACACTATTTAGTACTCTTACCATAATAGAATCAGCGACTCTATTGTGTGGTTCACGTCAAAAATTAATTAGCTGCCCTGACTAATTGTTTTCGCGTATTAACTCTGAGTATTATTGACAACCTCATCAACTCGCCCAAGTTACCCAACTTTTCAGGATATATATATATATATATATATATATATATATATATATATGTGTGTGTGTGTGTGTGTGTGTGTGTGTGTGTGAGAGAGAGAGAGAGGTGTGTGTTTGTGTGTGTGTGAGAGAGAGAGAGTATGTGTCTGTGTGTCTGTGTGCGTGTGTGTGTGTGCTTCTGTGTGTCAGGTAATTCAAATGACTGGTAAGGAAGGATTCTATTTGGATTATCGAACATACCAGGAATTTTATAAACCCTTAAAATGACGGCTTAAGTTTTTCTTTTTTTGAAAGTTATATATTTATATTTTTTGGGATATTATGTGCTTAATTAAAGTCATAACTAATTTGTTAATTAATTAATTATAATTAAATGAATTAATTATCAAATTAGGTATGACTTTAATTAAGCACATAATCTCCCAAAAAATTGTCGGCCTTCGCCATTTTCAAACACATTGTTTCTTCACTTCATATTTATATATATATACTAGCTAAAGTACCTGGTCCATGACCGGCTAAAAAATGTTTTAAGAACACCAGGGAGTCAGTGGGTAAGTAAGAGAATAAGAGAAAAATAATTTATAGAATTAAAAACATCACCGAGAATGTGTATATGACAATATTCATTTTTATTTTTTTTTTTACATTTAAAATATTATTTTAAAAATGTGATCCTAGATTTATTTTTCTAAAAACTGTCTTGTACATATGACAAAAGCTCAAATTAATTTGTTAATATCTTATTGCATTAAAGCCATAAAAATATTAATTTAATTTATTTTCTTTTTTATCCATAAAAAGTAACAATTAAAAATAGCTAAGTATTAAACTTTTGTCCTTATTTATTAAACTCTATCTGTAAAATACTCCGACAGCACCTCTGCACTTTAGCAATTTTCTGTACTATAGTGTATTTAATTTATTGTTTTCTGAGAAACTGTTATGAGTGTTTTAAAATCTTAATAACGTGTTTATTTAGTACGTAATTTACTTCACACAAAGCGCGCGTTTATGTCAATTTTTATTAGGGTGGATGTGTCTTTAAACGGCAGTTTTGTTTATTTTAGAATTCCTTTTTTTTACAGTAAGTCTTGGTGAGGCCTACATATGACGTTGATCTGAGGTGGCTCTGTTGACGCCAGTTCAAAGATACCAACGGGGGCTGGTGGTTGCAGGGTCTTTAACAGTAGTTTTGATTTTTTGTCTTGAAAGTTAATAACTCGACTCCTGTCGATCATAGTGGAGTGGGGGTGAAAGTCTGTATACGGCATTTTTTAGTTTTTTAATCATTGAATTATATCACTTAATCAGTAAAAATCAAAACCAAATGTTGTGTGTTTCTTAGTTATAAGCATACTAATCTGTATGCAAGATTTCGAATCTGGGTGACTTCTTTTTTCTGAGTTATAAGTCGACACATATATACCAAACTTTCTCATATATATATATATATATATATATATATATATATATATATATATATATATATATATATTGGTTAGGAGGTTGATTTAGAAGGCTATCACAATTCAGATGTAAAGAAAAAAATACCGTAAGAATGGTGTTGTGTGTTAACCTGTATTTTATTCTTGAATTTTCGAGATAAAATCTCTTTTTCAAAAGATCACAGGAACTGAAGTAGTCTAGTTATGGCATTTCTATTTCAATTTCTATTTCTATTTTTAAGTATAAATGCCCTAACTAGACTGCTTCAGTTCCAGTGATCTTTTGAAAAAGAGATCTTATCTCGAAAATCCAAGAATAAAATACAGGTTAACACAGAACACCATTGTTACCGTATTATTCTTTCTTCTTTACATCTGCATTGTGATAGCCTTCTAAATCAACCCTCTAACCAATCCTAAACTACAGACAGACTGACACCCAATATTACCGGACAAACAACTTAAAAAACGTCTTCTAAAATATATAAATCTTAAATTTTTTGGAAAAAATCCTTTTCAACAAGATTTAACCAAAACGATTCTTTCATCAAAACTAAACAAACATAAAATCCTCAATCTAGAGACTGAAACCCCTATGAAAAACAAATTCTTCATAATCCTTTCTGGCATCCAATGACCCACATATTATGCAAACAATTCTACATATATGTTCATATATATATATATATATATATATATATTATTATAATGGAGATTGTGTGCTTTTTGTCTGTAACCGAAACTATATCACTACTCAAGTTACAAAGTTATTGACATCACATTCTCAATGATTTTATTTTTATTTTAACCACATTATTAATACTGTTAACCATATCTACATACTAACAACATACATACAACAAAATATACAAACTAATTTGCATATTGATAAAAAAAATCGAATTTAATAAATATGTGCCTAACTGTTTGGTTTTATTTTAATGAATATAAGCAAAAATCTCTTCAATAAATCTTAAATGAAATCCATTAACAAGAAAAAATAAGTGTCATTTTATTCTTTACTTCCTCTTTTAACTAAATACTTAAATTAGAAAAATAACAATGAAAGACGAGAGTGATGGAAGAGTAAGTTTCAGTTGTTCTATATTTCGATTATATTTTTATCTTAGTTTCATTATAATTTAACATGATATTTTATTACATTAAAACTTAAATACTTGTGCATATATTTGCTAGTATTATAATTATGCTTATATGTATTTGTGTGTCTTTTGGATGTGCATTAGTAGTGAGGGACGAGGACGTATATAACAAATTACATTTCAAAAATATGTACTTTTAATGGTTAATATTTAAAATTATTCAGATGAACAGAGTTTCAAAGATTCAGGAGCATCTCCTACATTGAGGATTTTATGAGAGACATGTCCTATATTTGTAGTGGAATAAAACGGCTGTCCTCATCTTTCATCTCTATCATCCGATGCCCAATTTATCCGGTGCCGTAGGTCAGATATATTCTTCACCGTTCATTATAAATATTCATTGCATTGTAATATATTCATTGTGCGTTGAAAGACAACATATCGAGGAGACTGAACTTCTTGTTCTTACATAAATTCCCTTTTCTATTACACAGGATAATGATGGTTCAGCTCGCAATAAAATGTTCAATTCTTCTGTCCAATGAAATTAGCGAGGTTCGTTGTCGTTTTCTAATGCAATTTCGTCTTCATCATCAAATGAGACTGATATACAAATGACTAATGATGTGCCACTTTCAAGACGAGAGGAAGTCTCTTCAGTTTCGCTGGCACAAACTTCATATCGTTTGACAGTAACGCCAATAATCAAATTCGGCTTTCCTCTTCTCTCGAATGACGCTAATCTCTTCACATGAATAACGTAAGTCTACCTTCAATGGAATGCCAGTTTGGTTATGTTAAGAAAAATTACATAAACATAAATGATAACAACTTATTAGTGAGGATGTGTAGATTCAATGTATGTCGTAAATTGTATAAAACACTTTTTTTCTTAAATGGGTTATTATCAATTGCTTCATATAATAATAATAATAATAATAATAATAATAATAATAATGACTGTGTCTTACCAACATAGAGGATTGTGTCTTGCCAACATAGAGGATTGTGTCTTGCCAACATAGAGGATTGTGTCTTGCCAACATAGAGGACTGTGTAGAAGCCACAATGCAACAACTTGAGGATTACACAAGAAAGAGCTAAGACAAATTACTTATGGTGGCCAACAATAGTAGCAGTGACAGGTGTACAAACAAAAAAACCCAACAAAGCTAGAAAACAAAAATGGGAAGAAAAACAATTATATGGACACTTCAAACGACAAATCGAAGAGGTTGCACATGGAAAGACTTGGACATGGTTAAGAAAAGGAAACCTCAAAAGAGATACAGAATCATTAATAATTGCTGCACAAAATAATGCCATAAGGACAAAATATATCAAAGCGAAAATTGATAAGACCCAACAAATAGTAAATTTAGACTTTGCGGGAATAGAGATGAGACTGTAAACCATATACTCTGCGAATGTAGCAAACTAGCACAACGAGAATACAAAACTAGACACGACTGGGTTGGGAAGGTGATCCACTGGGATTATGCAAAAATTAAATTTTGACCATACAACAAAATGGTATATGCATAAACCAGAATCTGTTCTTGAGAACGAAACGCATAAAATTCTCTGGAACTTTGAAATAAAAACGGATCACCTTATCCAGCAAGAAGACCAGATCTAATGTTGATAAACAAAAAAGAAAGAACTTGTCAACTGGTGGATTTTGCAATGCCAGCAGATCACAAGGTGAAGCTAAAGGAAAATGAAAAAATGGACAAATATCTGGATCTTGCCAGAGAACTGAAAAAGTTATGGAACATGAAAGTGAAAGTGATACCAATTATAGTTGGTGCACTTGGAACAGTCCCAAAAGGATTAGAAAAGGGTTTGGAAGTTTGGAAATAAGAGGAGAATTGAAACCATTCAGAACACTGCACTGCTGCAATCTGCCAGAATACTCAGAAGAGTCCTGGAGACCTGGGGAGACTTGCTGTCACTCAGACTGCAGTGAAAGACCATCAACTAATGCTGATGTGAAAACTCAAAAGGAGTAAAAAAAATAATATCTCGTGGACTTTGCCGTCCCGGCCGATCACAGAGTAAAAATGAAAGAGAGCGAAAAGATCGACAAATACTTGGACTTTGCCAGAGAACTGAGAAAACTGTGGAACATGAGGGTGAAGGTCGTACCTATTGTAATCGGAGCACTTGGAACAATCCCCAAGTGGTTGGAAAACAGTTTGGATAAATTGAAAATTAGAGGAAGACTCGAGACCATCCATACTACAGCATTATTGATATCGGCATCAATTGAAACCATTCAGAACACTGCACTGCTGCAATCTGGAATACTCAGAAGAGTCCTAGCGACCTGAGGAGACTTGCTGTCACTCAACCTCCAGTGAACCACCGACTTTTGCAGGTGTGAACAGCTCGGATGGAGTGAAATAATAATAATAATAATCTGGGATTTCGACAAAGACGGATCACCCTATCCCAGCCAGTAGACCAGACCTAGTCTTGATTCACAAAAAAGAAAACTCGTCAACTGGTGGATTTTGCAGTAAACGAGGACAACTAGAATAGAAGGTTAGACATGTTCGGGTTGAAAAGGTGATCAACTGAGAATTGAGCAAAAAAACTAAATTTGATAAAACAAAATGTTATATGCATAAACCAGAATCTGATATTGAGAATCAAGCTCTTAAAATTCTCTGGGACTTAAAGATAAAGACGGACCACCTTATCCCAGCCACTTGTAAACTTGTACATTTTATTGTCCCAGCAGATGACATAGTGAAAATGAAAGAAAAGGAAAAGATAGACAAATACCAAGAACTTGCTAGAGACTTGAAAAAACTGTGGAATATGTGAGTGAAAGTGATATCAGGTGTAGTTGGTGCACTTTGAACGGTCACCAAATGTTTCGAAATCAAACGAGAGAACTGGAAATTTAAGGAAGAAATGAAATGATCCAGTCAACAGCAATGTTGAAATCGGTTAGAATACTCAGAAGAGTCCTGAAGACCTGACGAGACTTATTTTCACTCAGACGCTAGTAAAATAGCAGCAACTTATGCTGGAATAAAAAAAAATCACATGGCGCGAAATAATGACATTATATATATTCATACGCTTGTTCCTTAATCTTATGACCGTTATCATCCTGCAACATCCTCTGGTTAAAAATCAAACATATCGAAATCGTCCAAGAGGAAATTCAAAAATCTAAATCCTGATTATATGGTGTCGCTTAATCTCCGAATTCTTATTTCTTATGAGTGTCGTCACCTCAGCTAAATAATGGACGATTCCGATTTAATCATAAAAAAAAATGGTAGAAAAAGGACATGCTACATAAAATATGTAAGAAGGAAACAAAGAAATAGTGTAGGGGAATGATAGATCGAGGGGGTGAGTTTGTGGAAGCGATGACGCTAATTTTTTAATTGAACATTATAAAAAAGATGTAAGGAATGATAGAAAAAAAGAGTAGAGAGAGAGAGTTAAATGAAGATTATTATACTTTTTACATATTGCATCATTTAGCAGCTCTTGAGTAAATATATCAAACGTTGTAATAATTAAGTCATCATACTATGGTAAATCCACACGTCCTGCTTTTTTACAATATCATTTTACTAGTATTTCTATACAAGTTTCTACCCCGAGACAGCGCTGCTATTTGTAGATTTCTCCTGTGAATTTGACTCCATTTACAAAATAGAGCAAATACTAACATTCGATCTGCCCAAAGAAACATTTATCACTATAATGATGTTCAACAACTGCACTAAAACAATGGTACACTACCCTGATGGTAACACAGATTTCTTTGGCATTATCACTGGAGTCGTACAAGGAGATACGTTAGCGCCATATATCTTATTATAATGGAAATTGTGTGTTTGTCTGTCTGTAACCGAAACTATATCACTACTCAAGTCACAATTCCCTTTGTTATTTACGTCACATTCTCCATGATTTTATTTTTATGTAAATCTCAATTATAATTAAAATTGCTTTTCATTATTAATCCTGTTGGCCTATCTACAGTGTATTTACCGCGTACCCCAATTGTACGGGTTAGGCACAAGGCCCTATTAACGTGGGACCTCCCACAAACCGAAGCTCATGGGTGGCAGGTGAAAAATTGCGTCGATCCCGTCGGCATTCCCCCTCAAGGGGGCGCCTCAGGCGCTGGGCAATAAACCTAGCCCTGCCCCTTTAAATCGATGGGGTAGGTATTGCCTGGGGGGATAGCCCCCTGGGATCGACGCTATTAACTTGTAAAGATCCAGGGCCGAAGCCACTGGACCCCAACCCTGTTGGCTAATTTGCATATATATATTACAAATTTGATTTTGATAAATATGTGCATAGTATCATTGATTTCTAATTGTTTGGTTTCATCTTAATGAATATGAGCAAAAATCTCGGGAATAAATCTTAAAAGTTAGCAAAATAACTGTAATTTTATTCTTTATTTCCTATTTTAACAGGAAATTTTAATCTCAGATGTGAGGAGAGGTTTCGTTCCCAATTATACCCCTCTGTTTCTCATTTTATCTGCATTCTTATAGTTCTTAGTCTTTCTAACTTTAATTATTGGTTACATTAATAACTTAAATACTAGCGTCCGGAGGGTGCATATTTTTGCTAGTATTTATAATTACAGTTAATGACGCGCATATCAGACGAAAGTAGACGGTTAAACCTGGAAACATTTGTGAATACCGATGCAGTTGTAAATGCGAGCTCGTTCATTTAAATTTCATTAAATTTCTTTGAAGTGTCAGCAACCGAGTAATAAGAATTGCTTTTATTATTTTGTTACATTGTTTGAAACAATTTAGAGAATTGGGAATTGACAAATTCTAGAGAACCTCGATAATTTCAGTTCAAAGTAAATATTCACCTATTCACAAGGAAGACATTTTTTGCTTGCAATCACGTGGAATGTTTTAAACAAAATGTCTCCGTTTTAAGACAAATAGTTTCGTTCATGTTATATATATTTAGCTAACACCTCTGCCACATACAGGATTTGACACAAAGTCAGTTTTTAAAAAGAGTAAAGCTGTGTTGAATTGAGAAATATCCTCCTCCTAGGCCTGTTGCCTGCCAAGCCTCAAACATCCTTTGGAATGGTCAAATAAATGTTTTCGTTATGTTAAAGAATATAAAAAGGTAAAATAAATATAAAAAAACCAAAAATGGTTAAAAGAAGAATATTAAATGTTATATTTACCAACCCCTTTATACGAGTAAGGGTTTGCCACAAGGTCAATTTCTTACGCGAAGTTTAGCTGGTGTGAAATCAGAGTTTTACTTCTCCTAGACCAGATGTCCAGCATGTCCTAAAATTAACCCATAGCTGGAGGGTAAAATTATGTTGCATACCTTTTCATTACTTCTTACTTTCTTCTATTCTTCTTCTGACGTCTTTGACATCTTAAGTTCTTCTAGGTCTCTTCTAGCGTCTTGGTCTTCGTCTTGGTGGTCGGTCGCACTTAACTCATTTCTTCTTCTATATCAGTCTTGTTGCCAAGACATTCATTAATCACAAGACCGTGTTATTTTTCTTAAACTTTTATTTCCTTAACTAAACATTTCATGTAACTAAATATCTGACTAACACAGCGCGCGTATGCAGAGTGAGTTACAGTTTAGGCAGGACATCTTCACTGCCTGACGTCCAACTGAAAACTGAGGAACCAACCAGGTCCCACGTGACTTCACGTATTTCGCGGGCTTTCTGTACTATTCCATGGAAAGTCCCGCCCGTGATAGGAAAAGGGCCATCTCTTTAGAAATACAGGGGATTGACAATAATCTTATGCAACCGCATAGATTATGTAACAATTAGTTGGATACCTACTTTTACCGAGGGTGTTTTGGGAAATGCAGACAGGATTTGAACTCGGTTCACCATGTCCATTAAAACAAGTTCATGTATCTTAACCAAGATGTTGATATCACTACACACCTCCCAAAATAGTCAGCTGTTAGTAATTGACAACAAATCTGAGAAGGGTGTTTACCTAGGTTCGTGGATTAAGGGCTTAACTGCATCATTTTAATAAGCGTTCGAACTGCAGTCGAGCAATCAAGTTCACTTTCAGGTTAATACCCTTGAGAAAGGAATGAACAACTCATCATCACAGGTATGGGTTAAACAATACCATCACTGTTATTCTACAAGGATGGCTTTGAAATTAGAGAAACAATAAGGTGTATATGCAAATTAGACACAAGAAATCAAACGAAGCCTTACTATAAATCTAATTTTCAGTCTTATATTGGACCCAGTGTTTGAACTGGAAAAAGGAAAAATATTTTTTCGGCATCAAAAAGGACCATTCTTCATTAACAATTATATATTATATACAATTAATATATATAAACATACGAAATTCCCAAGGATCCAGGAAAATTAAATCAAGGACTTCTCATATAAATATGTACATGAAATAACCCTGACCCTGGGATATTTCGTAAGGGTTATGTCAAATATATATTTCTATGGAAGAGTCCTCAATGATTTAATTTTAAATACTGGTCTTTTAACATTTCAGCCCCCGGGAATAATTAAAGTAGAATCCCCCTATCCCCCAAATTAATGAAAGATATATATCTTATTATAATGGAGATTGTGGTGTTTTTCTGTCTGTAACCGAAACTAAATCACTACTCAAGTCCCAATTCCCTTAGTTACGTCACATTCACCATGAATTTATCCTTATTTTAACCTCAATTATTAATAAAATTGTTTTACATTATTTATACTGTTAACCATAAATACATACTAATAACATGCAATTGTATTGATATATACAACAAAATAGCGGTTTACAGTGTGAACGGGAAGGCTAATTTGCATATTGATATTAAAAATGTAATCTTAATAAATGTGTGCTTAGTATTATTGGTTTCTAACTGTTTGGTTTTATTTTAATGAATATAAGCAAAAATCTCTTCAATAAATCTTAAATGAAATCCATTAACAAGAAAAGATAACTGTCATTTTATTCTTTACTTCCTCTTTTAACTAAATACTTAAATTGAAAAAATAACAATGAAAGACGAGAGTGATGGAAGAGTAAATTTCAGTTGTTCTATTTTTCAATCATATCCCCTCCGTTTCAAATCTTTTTATCTGCATTCTTATTTAGTTTCATTAGCGTTTCTAATTTAATACGATATTTCGTTACATTAAAACTTAAATACTTGCACCCGGAGGGTGCATATATTTGCTAGTATATATATATATATATATATATATATATATATATATATCCTTAATTTGGGGGGTATGGGCATTATACTTTAATTATTCCCGGGGGCTGAAATGTTAAAAGACCAGTATTTAAAGTAGAGATAACATAAACATGTAAATACAAAAAAGAAAAAAACATAATAAGTAATAATTAACCTAATTCTTTATCATTTTTACATACGTTTTTGGCGGGGAGATGATGGCGTACGCAGGAGGGACAGAAAGGGTTACTCCTTCCATAAAGTGACTGGGTAATTTCTCTTCAAACGATCATTCGCGCGACTTCAGTTTTCATCGATTTGACTCGTGTGTTCGCAATCCGAAAATTTGGAGGCCTTTATTACTCATTTATTTGTTCGAACTCTGAATTGTTTGACTTCAATTGTTCGATTCGTTCGAGAACCGAGGTTTGTTACGATTTGTGTGGCCATTTTTTGGCTTCAAGTGAGAGCACTTTACAATGAAGATCCTTTGCGTTAAGCAGCGGTTGATCTTTAGTGACAAACCCATTGGTTGCTCCTCGGTGTCCCTTAGTATTGGGTAAAATCCTTTGGTTGAGCAAAGTTCTTGGTGGCAATGTCGAATAACGTGCAAATGAACGGCTTTCCAGATCAGTGATTAAATAGTTAACTAACCACGTATTCGCGCTGTTGAGTGGCTGGCTTTAATCCACGCGCCCACGCAGAGTGTATAATTTTAAGTGATGGACCCCAGCATTCCTTATATCACAAAACAATTCCACTGTAATTAACAACACATAACTATACAGATACTTGCCTACGGAAAGAAGACTTAGTAATATATAACATGACAAAGCAAATCTATTCCCATCAATCAAAACATGCAAGACCAGTCAATAACCGAGGCCCTTAAAATGCCACATGTGCATATCTGATGCCCTAGGCATCAGTGATATCGCGCTATAGTGTGACGAATCGGAAATTAATCTTGCGAGTCTTTGGCCAAAATCCGTCTAGTAAGTCTATTAAAAGAACCATGTCCACCAGAAACTAATTATATTTGCTTACTGAGGAAATATCTATAATATTGTCGTTCAGTGATGCCGACGGGCAATTATATGCATTCGAGTTAACAAATTAAGCACCTTCTCTTCTTTCATAACAATTTGTATTAGATTGTCAATCTTGTTGCTGAAAGGTTTAGCAGAAAACGCACAGGTGGTCTCAGATGTCAGAAATCAAAATTTAAGAAGCATATGATGTTAGATAACGAGACATTTCAAATCTGCAGTAATTTCTTGAAATAAATCTACTGAGTATTCCAGCAATAGTTCTAATGATATATCTGACTGTGGAAGTGCGTGATATAATGGTTACCATCGAGGGTAATGGAGACGGCGAGACGAGTTCAAATCCTGGATGCAGTCGTTTGCATTTCACGGGGCGGTAATATCTTTGGGAAAGTTACGAATTCCAACTATTTCCTTGCAACTTCATATTTTAAAATTAAGAACTACACACAAATGTAAATTTACACGTACTCTGTAAATAATCCCCAAACCTCTTAGGATAAAGTAAGTTTTACTGTAAGTAATTTGGAATTGTTGTATTGTCCTCGCTCGGAAGATGGAACTTCCGACTGGGGACGAAGAGAAAGATAAGAATATATATGTAAAAAGAAAGAGAAAGCGGAAAAGATGGTTTCCGGCCAAGGAAGCAGGGTGAAGATAAAGAAATATATAACAAAGGTCCGTTATCAGATCAAAAAGATAAAGATGTGTAGGCGTGTCGTCAATACAAAAAGCCAGAGGGCAAGCCGACAGATTCCGACGGCGGCCGGCAGCGGAAAGGACACTTCACGTCTCCCGTCAGCAACCAACCCTCGTGCACTCATTATAATCTTCGTGCCTTCACCACCCACATACCGAAGAAAATAAAGAATGGTCCTCTTTTGTATACGCGTATCTGTTGTTATTGAAGTCCAGAAGTCGGTCGTAGCTGACTACTAACATACATCGCTTTGGGTACTGTGACCATACCCGCTACGTATACAGATACGCGATTTAGCAACGTGAAGAAAAAACGCTATATAACATATAGAATTTGATGCCAGTACACAACAGAATATCATTTATCACTTGAATAAAAGGCTTCAATGAGATCTGTAAATAGTGTGAATGTTTCTCTTTCATTACGTAGATTATATCTTTTATCAGAAATCTTAATTTCCACTTTGTTTTGTTGAATACATCAGTGTTCATGGCAATATTGCATATATCTTATCTATTTTACTTTCAACACATCTATTATCCACAGATATTGGTCAAATTATGATTTTAAGTATTTTCAAAAATAGATAACTTAATTTTCAATGGGCCTCCAGTTCTGTCTCTGTCTTTCTTTCTGTCTCTATATCTATCTGTCTCTCTCCCTTGTGCCATGAGGAGGCCTAGAGTATACTGCACCATGTAATGTACATATTGTAAATCGTAGAAGCACGTGGTGTAATGGTTAAAGCCATGGGAAATGGACTCGTCGCCCCGAGTTCAAATCCTGGACGTGGTAATTGCATTTCACTTAGTGCTAATACCCTTGGTAAAGGTATTAATCCTACTCTCCCTCTAGCTATGGGTAAATAGTAGGGCAGCCTGGGCTCTTTAACCCTGACTGAGTAACCAGTCTAGGAGAATGAAAACTCTGAATTCAAACCTGTTAAACTCCGCTTAAGAAATTTACCTTGTGTCACATCCTGCTCGTGCGGAGGGGTTGGTAAATATATATGTGTAAATCGTAGGCTCTTTAACATTGGTATGGAAACCGGTCTAGGAAAAGAGAACACTGAATTTAAACTAAAAGTGACTCGCTTCACTTTAATCAAAATTACCTTCAGAGCTCCTCCTTCCCTCCCCTCCCCACCTCTTGCAATCTATCAATATGGGTTAGTTAAAAACATGAATATGAGTTTTTAAGATTGCTTCAAACGAATATCATCGCGAAAATGGAAAATAAAAGCACGGGCATTGTAACGTAGCGAGTCCATTTTGAAAGTAACGTGGTAACGTGTTAATTATAATTGTAGAATACTTATGTCTATTACTTGTTTTGCTTCGAGACACTGGAATCTGGTCGTTAGATCTGGTATTGAGTTGGCTGGTATTCTTGCTTTAATTGAGGATGTCTTGCCTTGTCTCATTTATAGCTCTTAATAATACAAGATTTTGAATTCGAAAATCAAAGTGTAAAGACGTTGATTTTCGCGACTTTAACAAGGAAAATATTCTATCAACGAAATTAACGAAATCTATTTTGAATAATTCAAACTAGACCGACCGAACGAACGAGAATTTTCTTGCTAAAAATTGTTGACCAAAGCATTACAATTATTTTCTACGGCGACGAGTATACAAACCGAAAGATTGCCAAAGAATGAAATAACAAGCCAAAATGTCAGTAAAAAGGAAGCCATGGGTAGCAGCGTGGTGGATGTGAGAAACGGCAGATGATCCCATACTGGGACAATGGCGGGGCTCATATGATGCTGGGCGGAGGAACCCTAAACGGTCAACGGCCAGGATCAAACAGTTCAGTTAGGAAACTACTGCTCCTCATCTCTAAGACTGGCGCCTATTGATGAGTCAACAGCCACCGATAGATACCATGATCATGGATATCCGCGCTGAAAGCGTGACATGATGATGATGATGATGATGATGATGATGATGATGATACAAGACGTTCTTTTCGTTCTCAAACCTTCTTTTATGGGATGGTAGAGAAGCAAGGATTATTCGGGAAGCGAAATCTGCAGTGAAGAAGTGGCTCAAAGAAGAGTCAACAGAATTTCACGGGGCAGGGACACATGGTATCATCTAAAGGTGAAACATTGCTATTGAGAGAAACGTTGACTATGTTGAGAAGTATGAATGTGGTCCACAGAGAACCAGCTTCATTTTGATGTATGAACATGTTCCTGTGTTGGTAATTATAGCTGTTCTAAACAAAATGGCATGTTTTTTTACACACCCAGTTAAGTTTTTAAATGTCATCCTTGGCCAGTTGAAAAGGGCTTAAATAAGTAAGTCCTGAGTTATGGAATCTCTGGTAAGTGAATAAGTCCTATCCTGCGTAGTGTTAAGGTCCAGTGATTCAATCCTATGTCCGTCGTCCACGAAGGTTCAAAGCAGTTATAACCAGTATGCTTAGTATGCTCAGTTTAAGTATTGTCTCAGCAGCAGAGTACTGTCAGTGATTGGCCAAGAGAATGATCACGTGTTTATCGCCGAGTCTATAAATAGGAGCGGGTGTCTAGCACACACCTTATATTACAAATTTCTAAACACACTGTTCTAAACAAAATGGAATTACTTTTGACACACCCTAGTACATCTCGTGTGAGTTTCCAGTTTTTGACCTCTTTGTGCCCCTGTCTTAGACGGATTTGACCCAGAATGGAAGTACTTGTTACGGTTTTAATCATTGGAGAAATAGATAAGTTTAGAACTTATTCATATTTGATAGAATCGTGAGCAAGAAAAACTCTTAAAAAACAACTACACACAAAATATTGGTTGTTGGTTGTTTAGTTTTAATATAAATACGTACACTACCAAATAGTTGGGCAGATATTTATCTACGATCGTATTTTATAATAATAAAAAAACAGCACTAGTAATTCAGAACATGATTGACAAGGGCGTTAAAATGATTATAAAAAGTTATATAGAATAAGTAAAAAAAAAACTTTATTTTTTTAAACTACTATTGAAGGGAGGCCATGCCTAACAGCGGGAACTAAGCCCATGACATGACCACCCTTGGACGCTCACAGGAAACGATATAAACACGCCAGACAACACAAACATATAGATATATATCATGAGACAAATTAGCCGTGTGAGAATCTAATTGCAAATCTGTTGTTTATAAGAGGCAATAAAATGCTTTTTCAAAAGTTTTTTAAGGACAACATAATTTACCAAAACAAGCTTCACCTTTTCCTCCTTTTCTTCATCAAACAATACCGACTGAACAGTATTCCAAGAATTAAGTGCATTAAAACGAATCGAATTATGTCCAAAACTAACTGTGTTGATGATAAGGAAATTAAACAAACCAGTTTGGTCAGCACGAGTGACCTGAGCATGGTGAAGTCAACTGCAAAAGCATTCTGAACAGAAACAGGCATTTTTATCGTGGAACAGTTTATGTATGAACAAAATATTTTCACATTGGACCATATCAGAAAATTTGAGAATCTCCAAATTTGCATGCAGGTTGTTAGATGATGTCCTAGGAGGCACAAAGGACATAAGTCTCACCGCAAAGTTTTGATGAACAGTAATACGATTAATCAAAGTACCGCCATTAGGCTGACCCCAAATTTGATTACAGTATTGGAGATGGGAATGGAAAATGGCATAATAAACTTGGATCAGAACATTTAGTGGCACAAATGACGAAGCCCAATATAAAGAGGAAAACGCAACTACCTCAACCACTTGGCAAGCCATTATTGGGTGATATCCATAAAATGCAACCGAATGTTTATAGATTATTCAGATAACTATGTTTAGGTTAAACTATCACACCAAGCTCACATTTATATAATAGAATAAAAAGAAAGAAAGAAAGAAAAAAGTAGAGGAAAGAAGAAAAAACGAAATGAAATATTACAGAAGAAAAGAGATGACAGAAAAAGGTAAAACAAAATGATAGACAGAACCAAGAAGATAAAAAAGAAAGAAGAAAGAAGAATAATGAAGAAAGAACAAGAACAAGAACAATGGACGTACGAAATGAAAAGGGATGTAATAGAAGAAACAAACAACAAACAAAAAAAGGAAACACAGAAGAAAGGACATTAGCAAATAAAGAAGAAGAAGAAGAAGAAGAAGAAGAAGAAGAAGAAGAAGAAGAAGAAGAAGATAGAAGAAAAAAAAAAAAAAAAAACAAAACAATAGAACGTACGAAATGAAAAGAGATGATAATAGAAGAAAGAACAAAGAAAGAAACAAAAAAAAGGAAACACAGAAGAAAGGACATTAGCAAATAAAGAGAGAAGAAGAAGAAGAAGAAGAAGAAGAAGAAGAAGAAGAAAAGAAGAAGAAGAAGAAGAAGAAGAAGAAGAAGAAGGATTATTATAGAAGAAGAAAAAAACAAGAACAAGAACAAAATGGAACGTACGAAGTGAAAAGGGATGATAATAGAAGAAAGAAACAAACAAAAGGAAACACAGAAGAAAGGGACATTAGCAAATGAAGAAGAAGAAGAAGAAGAAGAAGAAGAAGAAGAAGAAGAAGAAGAAGAAGAAGAAGAAGAAGAAGAAAGGATTATTATAGAAGAAAGAAAAAAACAAACAAACAAAGGAAGGAAACAAAGAAGAAAATAATATCTGAAAAGAAAGAGAGGATAATTCAAGACTGCTCGGTTGCATGCAGCAGTAAAAGCCATACACACTGGCCTTATGCAAATATCATGGACCGTGTCTTAAGATGAACATGGAATAATATATAAGAGTCTTTATGTAAAGATTTATAAAGGCCTAGATATGCACACCTACCACCAGGTAGGCGTGCATCTCGAAATCGGAATTGGTAACTAAACATTCCGTGAGTTCACATTCGCCGGGGCTTTTATCATTTCTAAGAGTATTTATACAAATCCACACTCGCAGTGCATGATGGGAAATGAATATATGAATGCATTTATTTTGTGGCATTTGGGAGTTGCTGACAATGTCACACAAGAGACAAGGATTATGTCGTTGCTAATGATATCATGATTATTCATTGTTTTAAGGGTCGACAGTTAGCTCAGTTGCTAGAGAATTCGCTTACAAAGCGCAAGGTTCGGGTTTCGATACCAGACTTCGCCAACTCAGCGCATGAGTATCCCAACTTACATATTTACTAACCCCTCCGCACGAGTAGGATATGACACAAGGTCAATTTCTTAAGCAGATTTTAACAGGATTGGATTCAGAGTGTTTTTTTCTCATCGGCTGGTTGCCTAGTTAAGGTTGAAGAGTCAATCTGCCCTACTATTTAGTCATAGTGGGAGGGAGAGTCCTTGGACGCATGTCTTTCACAAGTGTATCAGCACGGTGTGAAATGCAAACATCTCGTCCAGGATTTCAACTCGTGTCGAAGAGTCCAATTCCTACGATTCTAACCATTACAGCACACACCTCCATCACAACTTGCGTTATCTGTCCTGTGCATCTGAGAGCTCACGGTAGGTGTGGCACTCCACGTTGGGAGAAAATTTCCCTGATCTAGCGCTAACGAAAAGGGTTTAGACTCCCTCGCTGTTCGGCTGATATCTACAATAGGACACACTGTCGGCTATTATTGACATTGCCCATCAGAAGATTTACGTACAGATCCTGTAAAACTACAGCAATTTAACAATAGTCCTAAAGGTTTTATTATCTTTGGATGCATATACCCCACCCCACCAAATGAAAGGATGTGGCATAAGGTCCTTGAGCTAAGCCAAACTAAACTAAGTTTTGTAATATCGTCTAATACTAGTGTAAAGTAGATAGACTCCCTCATTGTTCGTCTGATACCAAAATAGCCTACTCCCCAGACTGTATTTTTATTTTTATTATAAATATATCAAGTTTACTGAGGCCAGTTAGAAAGATGATAGAAATAATTTAATCAAGACATATTTATGTAGATACTGCATCCTGCATTACGAAGTAAAGAGTCATAGCCCCACCCCATAGGATGTCACAGACCAGCACATATCCATTTGATATTTTACATCGGCACCAGAATTCACCTCCAGCCTCTCAAGCCGCTTGTGAATCGTCTCAACTGATCTTCTCAGGAAGTATTGTGGAATGGTAGAAATAGATACTCATATTCGCCCTTCTTCTTTCAAAGTCGTTGGTTTCGTAGAGAAGACTTGCTCCTTCAACCGACCCCAAAGAAAAAAGTCGCTGGTTGTTAAATCATCTATCTCCCAGGATAATAGGGATTCAGCCATTCATGAACAACAATAGTAAATTGTGGAGGAGCACCATCTTGCATAAAAGTCATTAAAGAATTGAGAAAAATGTAACTGTTTGTAAAATAAATAAAATAGTTTAACAAGGGCAGTTACTTTCCAAAGACCCTGTATATTTAACAACTTATTTTAATTCCTCCTGTTGCTATGAGAGAGAGAGAGACAGACAGACAGACAGACAGACAGAGAGACAGAGAGACAGAGACAGGGAGACATAGACAGGGAGACATAGACAGAGAGTTGAATCAAGATTATTCTACTTTTTACCAATTAAACTATTTTCCAATAGCTCTTAAGTAAACATATCAAACTTGGTAATGATTAAATTATTATATTGTGGTATATCCAGAGGTCCTGCTAGTAACTTACTAATTCACTGGGAACTAAACACAAATGAGGCGTTCTTTTTGTACAAATCCTGGAGGCAGCCCTCTAACAGACTGCAGATGTTTGATCACTTAACTCCACTCTCATAAACCATACAAATAGGACGAGAAACACATGCTGGGCACTACTGCGGAATTAAGGGCTAACTAATAAGCAACATTCTCTAATGACTACTACAGAAGGACACACCAATATTGGTCGAAAAGAAAAAACTTATGCTAATTAGCGCTGTGTGAATGCCGTCTTGCGGAATTATCAAGTGTGATGCCCAAAATGGAAATATATATATATATATATATATATATATATATATATATATATATATATATAGAGAGAGAGAGAGAGAGAGAGAGAGAGTCAAGCGGGACTGATGTTGTTGTTGATAATGATAATGATGATGCGGGGTAAAAATAAGGGATCAAATCCTGAAGTTTGTTAAAAGTAAATCCAATTATTTCTAACACTTGCTTCAAAACATATGTAACACAGCAAGACATGTTGGGCACAGTGGAGAAGTTAGGACGATCCCATGAGTGACGTTCTCCATTGGCCACCTATACATAGACAAACCAGTCTTGGCTGACCAGCCAAAACTTACATTCATCAGGTTTGTCTGGACAGTAGATGCTCTCTACGAAGAGTGATTAAGGATAGGGAAGCATTGCGAGAAAGACTCAAGGAAATCCTTACGATTTATGATGAGGAGGAAAAAATCAAGAAAATAAGTTCTTCCGAAGGCTGTAAAATGTGAATTCAATTGTTCTCATACCAAGCTGTAAAAAATATCGATGTCGAATAAGAATATCGTTAATAAAACAAAGAAATGTTTATAAATCAATTAAAACTTTATCATATCCATAATGTTTTTATTTTTCAGGTTTTATTGTGGTTCGATTCGTTCCCTCCAAAAAATAAAGTTGCTTATTATAAAAAAAGAAACAAAAGCATCACTCAAAACTGATACAAATTAAGTAGAAATTTCTAATAATTTTCTTTTAAAAAAGATAAAAACTAGATCGTATTTTAAATTCACCAGAAAAAAAGAACATTTTACAAATGAAAAAATAAAATAATTCCACTTAAAAATCTATATAATAGAGATTTGGTGTCTGTCGGTCTGTCTGTAACCAAAACTTCGTTACTGCTCACGTCACAATACCCTATGGCATTGGGCAAGTTTATCAATAAGTATTTAATTCATAGTCAAAATAATTTATACATTCAATGAAGCACAATCCTATATTGTGTATATTCATAAATTATGTATGCAAAAATCAACGGTCCATATTGTTTGTTAAATCAGGTTTGATAAATACATACCAAGTAGTAGTGATTTGTATATAGTTTTTTTATTTTAATATATATTTAAAGTATAGAGTTCTCTGAGAAAATTATTTACAAACAAGAAATAGTCTCATAATGTTCTTCTACATTATTGTTATTTTTATTTTTGTATTTGGTGAAAAAACGGTTCTGTTTTGATTATCGACTGTCGTACAAATTTTTTTTACGACAGTTGATAATCAAAACCGATGGTTTTGATACCTCACAAACGAAGAAACTTAAATATTTGAATTAATTTGAATTTAACTCTTATAATAATGGAGTTTTTAGAAAGAAAATCATATTCATTTAAATTTTCACGGCAAAACTATCTATGTCTATTATCAAAAAGATATAATATTTCAAAGCTATGCTAACACTTTTTTTACGGCAGAGTGTTGCAAAAATATTTCTATATTATGCAAAAAAGGAAGAAAAAAAGAAACAACAAAAACATAAATGAATGAAGTAATGCAGAACGAACTTAAGTTCGACATTTTCCAATTGGTCGATTATTACTTAATCATTTATTCTTTAAATAAAAAACAGTGAAAATTCGGAAAAATATTATAGGAAACGGGCGAATTAAGAAGATATATAGTTTTAAAATAATAAATAACGAAGATTGATCAAGATAAGTAAAGAGACAAAATAAAATAAAAAATATGATAGACACTTAGATCGGTAAAGCTTGGTTTGTTGGTTGGATTTTACGGCATGTCAACCCTTGGATTAGTTTATACCGAACTCGTCTGTTTTATTCACTCATGATGGTTATTCAACTTTTTTAACTAAATTTTTTAAACATATTTCTTTAATCTCATTGTTTTCTATTTAACCCATAGATAGGACCGTAACAGGTACTACCACTCTGGGTCAGAGTCGACATACGTGTAATAACTATGAAGGTTTACTCCTCACTCCCTAGGGCTTCGAAATTGAAATTCATCATTAGATGAAGTTTAACGTCATGACCAGAAATTTAAGACCCTCAGACACTGCCTTCTAGCACATATATGATAAAAAGGTCTAGGGATTTGCTATAAGGGTAATAGACTTAGTACAACCATATGGGTAATAGGGCTTGACATGATGAGCCGATTGGTCGGAGGGAGCCTCTGAGACCGCTCGTCTAGCCTAAGTAAAGGCCAAAGTCTAGTTTGTATATCATATAGTGCTAAGCCACCAATATTCGTTACGGAGCATCACGGGTCACCACCTACAGTCAACAGGGGAGCCATTAGGGGAATTATTCCCTCTGCAAATGTTAATTTAGCGTATTCTTCTGTTCCAGACGACAGGGTGGTTGACAAATTGGGGTTTTGACTTTTCTGCACTTAAAGCTGAACTAGATTGAATAATCTTTATTGGATCAATAACAATCCTAAAAGAAAACCCTTTTCAGAATAATATATATATATATATATATATATATATATATAGTGTTCGGCTAGAAACCACAAGGTTCCTAGTTCGATACCGGTCCCCGCCAACTCAGCGTATGAGTAGCACGGATCTGTGCCGTAAATTAAGGGGCTGATGGTAGGTGTGGTACCCCACCTCAGACGCTAAAATAATCTACTTGGTCTAGCGCAAGTGAAAAGGGGATAGACTCCCTCGCTGATTGGCTGATACCGACTTTAGGCCGCCCCGACGGTTTTACTTATATATATATATATATATATATATATATATATATATATATATATATATAATGTTAGAGCGCTAAAAAGTGTGTGAGTTATACAAAGCTAAAATATATGTTGGCTATATGTAAGGTGGAGGCTCGTTATATGATGGTTATCGTTGTTGCAAATGAATGCGGTGACCCGAGTTCAAATCGTGAGTAAGTCTGTTTATATTGCATATACTAATATCCTTTTGAAATGTATGAATCCAACAATTCTCCTTCCAGGTATGGGTAAATAACAGAACAGACATGGCTCTTTAACCTTAGTTAGGCAACCAGTTTAGGATAAGGAAAACTCTGTATTCAGAGCTTAAGAAATTAACCGTATGTGTCACCTCCTACTCATAGTTGGCGAATACATACTGGACAATTATTTAATTGAATTTTATTTTTCTAATATAAAGTTTTCGTCGATTCACTCTCCGTTTTCCTTTTAAAAAATGAAAAAAAATGTACTATTTGGATTATTCGGACTCTTGTCCTCATCTTTCTTGTTATATACACCATGTTTAAAATGTCACACCTTCCAAAAGGAAAGGTGGAATTTAAGAAAAAGGCTTCGTTTATAGAATAAGCTGGTTGCATTCGCCAAATGTCATTACTGAAGTAAATTTGTATTCCAGCAGGATAATGCAGCACATTTGCATTGCTAATTTCACCAAGCAACGATTTGAATGTGAATAAGACAGAATTATGGAGTGAAATGTTAACTCTGTAGGTTGCATTACTAATGAATTGGGGTAAGGCTTAAATACATATATTAGAGCAAGAAAAACATAAAAAAACGGAAGAAAAATATCTTGTTTAAAGTATTGCTGGGAGAACATTATGCTCGACCCCACGTTTTTGCGTCCTTAATGCAACCCCCCCCCGCACACTCATACGCCCGCACGCACACGTACTTATATATATATAAGGTGTGTAAAAAAATTATGGACATTTTTTGTATTTTTTGACACACCTTGTTTACTGAAAAAAAATAACATTCCATTAATTATTTTTTTCAGAATACAAGGTGTGTCAAAAGATTACCAAGTTTAAAGCTGTATTTACCAGATAGAAATGAAAAATGAATGGAACGAATTTTTTTTCAGAATACAAGGTGTCAAAAAGTACAAAAATGTCGATACTTTTTTGACACATCTTCTATATGTATGCATATTGATGTGTTTATTCGCATTCGAGTAGTGTAGATGTGTGTTTGTGTTTTGGCGTCAACGTCTCAATATATAATTCGAATTCTTCATATCTGAGCTCATGTCCATTAACTGGAAAATTTTGGATACAACAAATTATTATTCGACGCGGCTTCATTTTCATCTTGGGCCAATGAAAGGAAAAACCATAAAAATCTGATGGTATCGAAAATATTGCCGAAAGGCTGTGGATTAGTTTTAATCACGATTCGGTCCCGAAACCATGTCTACACCCATGAGCCATCATCCCACACACAGATTACAAATGGATAAATATGGATTAAATAAAGAGATAAGGAAATGCATTTTCCCCTGGTGACGACGTATCAATTAAGCATCAAGTTAGTGACGGTGGATTTCACTTAACTGAAAAGATCATATTACTATTAAAAATTCTAATTGGTTGGTTGGTTGGTTGGTTTGTATATATATATATATATATATATATATATATATATATATATATATATATATATATAATCCACAAAACCAGAGAAGAAATCTTCCTTACGACACAAGAAAGACTTAGAGATTTAGTTTATAGTCTATTTCAGGGAGCTTAGACAAAGTGTCTAACTCTCCCGACTCATCAGATGCGAAGATTCGCTTCTGATGAGTCAGGAAAGTTAGACACTTTGTCTAAGCTCCCTGAAATAGACTATAAGCTAAATCTCTAAATCTGTTGTTATTTCTTTACTTATATATATATATATATATATATATATATATATATATATATATATATATATATAATATATATAATCCACAAAACCAGAGAAGAAATATTCCTTACGACACAAGAAAAGACTTAGAGATTTAGCTTATAGTCTATTTCAGGGAGCTTAGACAAAGTGTCTAACTCTCCCGACTCATCAGATGCGAAGATTCGCTTCTGATGAGTCAGGAGAGTTAGACACTTTGTCTAAGCTACCTGAAATAGACTATAAGCTAAATCTCTAAGTCTTTGTTATTTCTTTACTTATATATATATATATATATATATATATATATATATATATATATATATATATATATATATATATAATTGGAGAAATCTGAGGAGGTTAATCCGACAGTATGTTTCAGCATTTTGTCCATCATTGAAGCAATAACTATATCCAAGTTCGGAAGATGGTCTAATAAACCGAAACGTTGCATCGTCGACAATAAACATCGAGTTTCTACCTTTCTCCATATATATATATATATATATATATATATATATATATATATATATATATATAACAATCTCGGTGGTCTAGCGCTAGTGAAACGGGGATAGACTCCCTTGCTGTATGGCTCATACCGACATTAGGCCGCCCGGACGATTTTATTTTTACTTATATATCAACCCATACTTATTTCACACCAAAGACATATTGTTTTATTCTTTTTTTTTACAAATTCAGGTTTTGGAATTTGTAAACTCATTTTTATCTATTTAATTCATAGATGGGACCCGAATAGCTAATACCAAACCGGGGTAGAGTAGACCTGGGAGTAATGGCAATGAAGGAGTATGCCACTCTCCCCAAAGCTCCAGAATTGCCCCTTCCCTTTGCAGTTTAACATCAAACCAAGGACACCAAGACCCTCACCCATGCCTTTTAGCACATATGTGATAAAAGGGGGTAAGAGTTTGCACTAAGGGCAATAGGGTCGGGCAATCATATAGGTAGTAGGGCTTGATGTGATCAGCTGATTAATTTTGTGTAGTTTAAGTAAGAACCAATGTGGCGTGTTGCATGTCATGGACTGCTCAATCACGAAAGAATTAATCCTTAGGTATCACGGGTCACAACCCACGGGAAACAGGTGGCCCCATTGGAGGAGTCTTAACCTTCTGCAGTGGCCAAATCGACGGGGTTCAAAAACGGTTATAGAAATAATTTCATACGCTAATTGATATAAATATTGTAATCAATATATTTTTTTACTAAACATAGCCTATTCTTGCAGATGAATCACTAAAATATAACAAGTTCTATACTTTTGGATGTCCCTTACTTGTAGTCTTGGATCACATCCTACTCGTGGCCAACTGGTTGGAAAATACCTACTAAACTTAGCTTCGTTGTGGCTCAAATTGCGAAATATGTTAGTTGAGATTTTACGGCATGTCCACCAAGTGTTAACAAGCCGTAAAACTGGTTGACATACTAATCCAGCTTCTTAACTGTTGTAGAGGAGTTAACACCCCTACAAATGGACTAGCTCATAGCTTTATAATAGTCGACGTAGCAGTGATAGACGAAAAATTATATTCGGACAAAATCACTGCGTTTGACTACAGACATTTGACCCTACCCATTCTTATAAGTTTTTTCTTTGTGAATTGTTCTACTTCTTGGTTTTATGTAATAGGTATCTGTTAGCCCAAGTGCTGAATAAAATATATCTCAAGTACACTATTTCTCTGTGTATCTTTTACCACCTCAACGATACAACATTAACCATTATACAAAATGGCGTGCCTACAAAGATATATTTCCTAACATTTAATAGAAATAGATGGGGAGTGCTGTCGTGTAGTGGTTAATGTGATTAATGTAAGCAAGTCCGAATTCCAGTCTCGTTCTTAGATTCACTTTTGCGTTAATACACTTGTGAAGGGTATGGACCCACTCATATCCCCATCGCAGGGTAAAGTAGTGCCACAAATGTTTATCTATAAGGATGGCTTTGGAGTAAGTAACCCAGTAGTGTTGATATGTCATTAAAAACAAAGAAACTAAGGCATTTATACGAGACAAACAACTTTTACCGGGATCTGAACTCGGTATTTCCTTACGACAATAACGCATGCATCTATGTGCATGCATTTACCTAACCCCTCCATACGAGTAGGATGTGACTTAAGGTCAATATCAAAGTGGATGTGAATACACAGTTTTCCTTTTCCTAGACTGGTTGCCATACCAAGGTAAAAGAGCCCAGTCTGTCCTGCTATTTACCTTTAGCTGCAGGGAGAATAGTTGGATGGATATCTTTCCGAAAGGTTTTAGCGCAATGTGTAATATATATATATATATATATATATATATATATATATATATATATATGAGTAACCGTAGATATATATATATATATATATATATATATATATATATATATATATATATATATATATATATATATTAAAAAGTTTGGTCTGTAGGTGTCGATTTATATCTCCGAGAAGAAACGTCACTCAGATTTGAAACCTTGTGTACACCATAATATGCTTATAACTAAGAAACACCCAAAATTTGGCTTTTTTAAAATTAAGCGATGTAATTCAATAATTAAAAAAGAAAATTAAAATATATCGTATACATACCCCTCCTACCCCAACCCACTCTACTCCCATCGATGTGACTTGAGATTTGATCTTCCAAGACAGCACATACAGCCAATTACTGTATGAAATAAATACAAAGGTTTTATTTCTAAAAAACAAAACTACCGCTAACAGACCTTTCCACCCATATCTCCCGTCGGCACAAATCGAGCTTTGAACCGGCAACAGACGACCCACTTCCTCACAGTAATAAAAGTTCTAAATTAAAAAAAAAAGACTACCGTTAACAGACCATTCCCCCCACAGGTTCTGAACTTGCGTTAAGAACAGACACACCCAACCCTTACTGTATAAAAAAACAACATATTTCTAAAATAATTCTATTTTAAGTGTAGGCAAATTATTTTTTTGCTAATATATAAGGTATCAACAATTCAATTTAAGGTTAAGTTATTTAAGGCCAAATTTTTGTTTACGCCAAAAAGTAGTAACATAATGAGCAACAGTAAAAAAAAAACAGAATAATATTACATATGTAATTAATTTCTGATACATTTTAAACATTAAATTCTGCCAAAACATTGACGCAAACTGGTGCTTGGATTGAAGTAAGTTATGTACTAAAACAAAACATGTTATTAAGATTTTAAAACATTCATAACAGTTTCGTCTTAGAAATCAATAACAAAAAGCATTAGTAATGTAATTAGTTTCCCTTTTATATGAAGCCCCGATATTTTGCACTACAAAAATGTAGGGGGTTCAAAGGTAAGGAACTTGTAAAAAATCAGAAAATTTTGAAATCGATAATTCAACTCTGAATATTTCATGAAAATCAGATAATTCCCTGATTTTGTAATTAAATTTCCTTTCGAACATTTTAGGTAAAATAGACGATTCCTAGAATAAGGGAATATTATAATACACGAATTCATAACTTTACTTTTCGTTAAATATTTGATGAACGAATATTTTTCATTCGAATAGATAACAAATGTTCCTCCTTCAAATGCAGACATGTTTGTTGGCTGGTTGGTTGGATTTTATTCCCTTGAGTTAATTTATGCCGAATGCATGCTTGTTTTATTCATTATTACTTTTTAATAAGTATATCATAATTATTCCCTTTTTAAACATATTTTTGAAAGCTTCTTTTTTTATCTATTTAACCCATAGATGCGACTCGAAGTGGTAATACTTGGTAGGCCTACCAAGTACTACCACTCCGGGTCAAAGTGGGCCTGTTGGTAATGGCAATGAAGGGGTACTCCACATTTCACAGAGCCCTAGAATTGAAACCTCCCCACTAGATGCAGTTTAAAGTGATAACCATGAAACTAAAACTCGCATCATACACACACACACACACACACACACACACACATATATATATATATATTATATATATATATATATATATATATATATATATATATATATATATATCTCTTTATTTTCATCTTTATCAATCTCTATTATATGTTATTTGAAATCTATAATTTGATGATTCTTAGTTTACCCGATTCCAATAAACTTTTTTTTCTACTTTTTCATTTTAGAAATGAACAATTACATAATTATCGACAAATCGGAATAAACCGAAGTTAAGTTCTTCTTTTATTACATTATTAATTTAATTCTTGTTTTTTGGTTTTATTTTATTTATTTTCATTATATAGACAAACACAGCCTGTTGATAATTTAATTATTACAACCATTGATATTTTTACATAAGAGCTATTGCTAAATAGTTCAATATGTAAGAATATAATAATCTTGATTTGACTCTCTCTCTCTCGCTCTTTTCTTTCTTTCCTTTTTTTCATGCTTTCGTTTGAAACCGATTAGCATTATCACTTCCGTGCACCTATCATTCTCTCTCTCTCTCTCTCTCTCTCTCTCTCTCTCTCTCTCTCTCTCTCTCTCTCTCTCTCTCTCTTCCCTATTTTTCTCTCTTTTTTCTCTCTTATTATAATTTTTTGTTTAGCATGCCCTTTTTGTTCCCTTTCTTTCTTCATAATAAATATGGAATAATCCAGTATTTAGCTGAGATGATAAAACTCATAAGAATTAAGAATTCGGCGAAAAAGTGATTACAGATTATCAGGATTTACATTTTTGCCTTTCATATTGGCTGATTTGGAGGGTCTGGGTTTTAATCAGAGGTTCTTGCAAGAAGATAACAGTCGTAAGATTAAGGAACATGACCATTGATACATAGATTTATTTATTTGCCGTTTTTATTTATTTATTTTATTCATTTATTTCATTATATACAAGACTCCAGTAACCAGATGGTCACACTTATGACACTACTATGATTTTTTTTAACATGTAACAGAAAATGTCTTAATATAAACTTTTTCGAAATATATACTTTGATCTTTATTTTGTCTATTTTCCATCGGAAGTATTTAATATTTCATTTGTTAAATGTTTTGTTTTTTTTCAATTCTGAATATAAAAATAAGATTTAATTTATTTTTTCTTCCATTTTTTTCAGCTGTAAATTTGAATTCTTTGATGAAGCAGCATAGCACTAATCTTCCATGGTCCAATTTTCTCTGGCCCAACTGAGACACAATAACTAACGTCATGGTTATAGTATCATATTAGTACCTTTTTAGTCAACAATTACAAAAATTCCATGTATATTTTACAGTGTATTGACGGATCGGTTGAGTGGTACTAGTATTGAATTAATGGTGTTCTATATTAAAATAATTATATTTATGGTTTTCTATATTAAGAAATACATATTTATGGTGTTCTATATTAAGAGAATTATAATTATGGTGTTCTATATTAAGAGAATTATATTTTTGGTGTTCTATATTAGAATAATTATAATTATTGTGTTCTATATCAAAATAATTATATTTATGGTGTTCTATATCAAAAGAATTATATTTATGACCAATTGCTTTTAACATGATAATATAAGTAAAAACCTTGTGTCGGTGGCCGGTATCAAAAGGTAGTTCGTGGAAACCCAATGCCCTCCCGTTGACTTTCTTGCCCATTCCTTTCTATCTTTCTGCCCCCCCCCCTGATACTCTGCCATTCCTCAATATCTCTTTAACCCACTATAAAAATCTCAGAACTTGTATTATTTTCACAAAGCAAAGACGGCCGAAATTTTGACTGAAAATCACGAATCATATATATGGTAAATTATTTAATTGTGTTAAATTAATTTTAAAGCTGTATTATCAGATTAATTTTGTTTCGTATGTATATTTTCAACTGCTTATTCTAATATTTGACCAATTGCTTTTAACATGATAATATAAGTAAAAAACTTGTGTCGGTGTCCGGTATCAAAAGGCAGTTCGTGGAAACCCAATGCCCTCCCGTTGACTTTCTTGCCCTTTATTTCTCTCTCCCCTCTGTATATAAATAGATAAAATTAAAACCCTTCCATGCTCCACTCCTTTTAACGATAACCTAGGATGGGACATGTGGACTTATACTAAGTTAAAACTTACCTACTATATAGACTTCCCCCTATTTACCTCCCCGTCTGTCTCTCTCTCCTTTCTTCTGGCACTCTCTCTCTCCTTTCTTCTGGCACTCTCTCTCTCCTTTCTTCTGGCACTCTCTCTCCCTCCTTCCCTTACATGCCACATAGGCCTGTAAAACCAAACCATGGGTAGCAGCATGGTGGATGTGGGACACGGCGGAAGAACCTAAATAGGTCAACGGTGTGTATCACAAGATGCTGGGCGGAGGAACCCTGAATGGGTCAACGGCCAGGATCGACCAGTTCAGTGAGGTAACTACTGCTCCTCATCTCTAAGACCAGCGCCTATTAATGAGTTAACCAAACAGCTACCGATAGATATCTATGACCTCGACCCAACCAAAACCATGACTATTCACAAAGTCGAACCATACTACAACATACTCCCTGCTCACACAAAATACAAGCGTTCTGCTGAGGCTCTAGCTCCGGCCCAGTCTTCGATATATAACCAACGAAGCTCCACTTACACCACACATACAAAATATATCACTCCCAACACTTACAAACAAGACATACATTACACCAAAAATACTGACGTGGCGACAATAACTAACAAGACAGATATAGAGCCCAAACCCAATACAAATTTAGTCAGATGTAAAAAAACACTCAAGATAGCAACATTCAACGTTAGAACACTAAGAACAATAAGCCAACTCCCCGAGCTCACGGCGTCTGCAGCCGAAAAAGATATAGACATCATATGTGTGCAAGAACACAGATTTGACCATAGAGATGTAGAATTAAAATACCATGAATCTGGGAATGGGTGGACACTCGTGTCAGCATCTGCATGGAAAAACTCCGTCAATGCCAGTATAGGAGGTGTAGCAATGCTACTCAGTCCTCGGGCACTAAAATCCCTTAATAGCATAGAAAAAATCCAACCAAGAATCATGAGTGCTACGTTTAATGGCAATCCTTGCATGCTGTAGTATCGTGCTACAGTCCCACAAATGCCAGCAAAGAAACAGATATAGAAACATTCTACAATGGATTATCCTCGCTATGCAGACACCCCCCAAACATAATATACTGATCATTGGGGAGACATGAATGCACAGATAGGAAAAACTGAAAACAATAGATTCAGCTTACACAACACCTCAAACAGAAACGGCGATCTCCTAGCCGAGTTCTCCCTTGAGAACAGACTCGTTTGCTTAAACACTAAATTCCAAAAACGGAAGGGCAAACTATGGACATACACACATCCAAATAACACGAAAGCACAACTTGACTACATCCTAATAAACAAGAAATGGATAAATAGTGCAATTGACTGCGAGGCATATTCCTCTTTTGAAGGAGTATCCTCCGACCACAGAATAGTCACTGCGAAATTACGATTAAGCTTGCGTAGAAATAAAAGGCAAACTAGTAAATCTGTACGGTACCAATGGTCAGCACTTGCCAACAGCGATATATGCAACCGCTAGGCTGTCACAGTAAGAAATAAATTTGACATCCTCCAGGAGACAACTGAATGTCTCTCACCAAACGAGGAATACGAAAACTTTGTCAGTGCTCACCTAGAAGCAGCAGCTGAGTGCGTACCAACCAAACTAAGATCTAAACACACCGTTCCTTGGGAGACAGAAGTAGTTAGAGAAAAAAGAAATGATATAAAAAAGCAGCCCAACATAATAAAACAAATCCAACTAGCACCAATCTACATAGCCTTAGGAAAGCCCAGATAGAACTAACTAAAACATACAAAAAAGAACAAACAGAATATATACAAACACAAATAAATAACATCAAACAATCAGTGGAAGACAGACAGTCGCGATTAGCGTGGCAAATTGTAAATGATATTAGTGGTAGGAAAAGTACCTCTAGATCAAAGCTAAAGGCAACCAGCCAGAAAGATAGACTACAGAAATGGAAAGACCATTTCCAGAAACTACTGGGGAACCCACCTAAAATCATAGAAAATAACACCCAAAAAATCATAGATAGACAGCTAGACATAAAACTGGGAGATTTTACAACAGAAGAACTCGACGAAGTCTTAAAGAAACTAAAAGGTAGAAAAGCAGCAGGTCTCGATGAAATACCCCCAGAGGTATGGAAGACCAGAAAGTTCAATGACATACTGCTTAGGCTATGCAATGCTGTATATAGACAAAATAGAATAGATAAATGGACCAAAGGATGCATCCTCCCATTTCCAAAAAAGGGAGACCTGGGAATCGCTAAAAATTACAGAGGCATAACTCTTACTGCTATTGCAGCTAAGATATATAATGCCCTTCTTCTAAACCGCATCCAACCCGAAATCGAGAAAATCCTTAGGAAAAACCAAAACGGTTTCCGCAAAAATAGATCCACAACCTCACAAATCCTGACTATACGACGAATTATAGAAGGGGTTCGAGCAAAAAATCTGGAGGCAACGCTACTATTCGTAGATTTCTCTAAGGCATTTGATTCCATACACAGAGGGAAAATGGAACAAATACTACTAGCGTATGGTCTCCCCAAAGAAACTGTTGCCGCCATAATGATGCTCTACAAGGACACTAAAGCGATGGTGCGCTCGCCTGATGGAGACACATATTTCTTTGACATTGCCGCTGGGGTCCTACAGGGAGATACTTTGGCTCCATATATATTCATTATTTGTCTAGACTATGAACTCCGAACTTCATTAGATACCATAAAAGAAAAAGGTTTCACACTAAAAAAGGCAAGAAGCCGGCGATACCCCGCACAAACTGTCACAGATGTAGACTATGCTGACGACCTCGCACTTCTTGCAGATACACCGACACAAGCTGAGGCACTACTGCACAGCCTGGAGGAGGCAGCAAAAAATGTCGGCCTCTATGTGAACTCTGATAAAACCGAGTTCATGAGCTTCAAAAAGCAAGGAGACATCTCCACACTAGACGGTAGGCCTCTTAAACTAGTGGGAAAATTCACATACCTAGGTAGTAATATCTCATCCACAGAAAGCGATGTTAACACAAGAATAGGAAAGGCATGGTTGGCCACCAATAAACTATCAGTCGTATGGAAATCCGACCTCCCTGACAAACTAAAGAGACGATTCATCCAGGCTGTGGTCATATCGGTACTGCTGTATTGCTGTACCACCTGGACCCTAACGAAGCGCCTTGAGAATAAGCTAGATGGGAGCTGCACAAGAATGCTGCGAGCAGTCCTGAATAAGTCGTGGAAACAGCACCCAACCAAGAAGCAGCTGTATGACCACCTGCCTCCCATATCACAAACCATACGAGTAAGGAGGCTAGGCATGCGGGGCACTGCTGGAGAAGTGGGGATGAGCTCGTAAGCGACGTATTACTGTGGAAGCCAACACATGGACATGCTAACGTGGGCCGCCCAGCCAGAACCTACATTGACCAGCTATGTAAAGATACTGGATGCTGCGCGGAGGAGCTCCCAGAATCGATGAGTGATAGGGAGGGTTGGCGAGAGACCGTCATGGATATCCGTGCAAATTGCGCGACATGATGATGATGATGATATTAGAATAATTATAATCATTGTGTTCTATATTAAAATAATTATATTTATGGTGTTCTATATTAAAAGAATCATATTTATCGTGTTCTATATAAAAAAATATAATTATGCAAGGGAAGTCAATAACTGAAGTTTATTAGAAATTGAATCAATTTGTATCAGTTTTGAGAGATGCTTCTTATTTTTCATAATAAGTAAGTTTGTTTTTTTTAGTTTGGTTTACAAGAACAAGATAATAGAAAAAAAGAAACATATTTTATTTTGTCTCTTTACTTGTATCTTGATCAATATTCGTTATATTTTATTTGAAATCTATATTTTAAAACTTCTTAGTTTGCGTGTTTACAATATTTCCTTCCTAATTGTCACTTTGTTTTCCTAAGAATGAATGATTAAATAATAATCGACTAATCGGAAAATTACGAATTTAACTCAGTTATTCATTACTTCATTTATTTATTTCTCTATTGTTTTTTGTTTTTTTAAATTTTTTTTATAGAATATTCCAAGAACAAGATAACCACACTTATGACACTGCTATGATCTTATTAAAATGTAATAGAATATAAACGTTGTCGAAATATACACTCTAATGTTTATTTTCTCTGTTTTCAATTGGAATTATTTTGTTTTTCGATTGTTTAATCATTTGCTATTTTCTCTGATTGATATAAGAACAAGATATAGTTTTTTGTCTTCGTTTTTTTTTTTAGTGTAAATTACCATATTTGATGGCATATAGGGCGCAATTTTTTCCAAAATGTTGGCTCAAAAAATTGCCCAGGGTCTTATACATTAGAGGTGATTTTTTAGAACTATGGTAGGCCTAGTCTAATCTTTTCTATGATGCTCACTAACCCAGCTTAAGCTCAGTACTTTTACCTACCCTAAACCCCATGCAACCTTATTTTATTGCTATTTCTGCTTGTGCAATTCACAGCTAGACTGTTTTCCACAATATATGCTTAAATACACCAAAAATTTTTTTCCTGAATCTGACTTGCTGAAATGGGGGTGCGTTTTATATGCCCGTGCCTCTTATATGCCGTCAAATACGGTAATAAAAATCCTGCTCGTGCTAAAGGGTTGTTGAATACATGAATTCATGTTTTGTTTTTTTTTCCTTTTTTGTAGTTGATTCATAGGACTTTTTAGAAAGGTTTATTTTTATGAACTGTTCAATTTACTATCAATATAAAAGAGCTTAACCAAATCTTTATCATCGAGCTCCTCGAAAAGTTATGGTTGAATTAAGGCCTCACCATTACATGCAATATAGTGCAATACCCAGAACACTCAGTTTTATAGACCCCATTGTAGTGGGTGATTATTTAATTTGTTGTATCTTTGTTTTCTTCCAAAAGGACGCACATGAGTGATGTTTCTGGGTTCATCAGGGGGTTCGGTTCATTCAACATCTGCCCCTCACTCAGCAGAGATTGATCACTTTACAGCTACCCTCGTGGCAGCGACAATTCATGAGTCCAACCTCTTAATCCAAAGGCATAGAGTAGCTTTGTTTGTCTTGGAGTCCGTGATGCTTCCTCACATACTAACAGCTCCTTTTATAACCATTTTATTCAGTGTCCGGCAGATCGAGTCCACTAACAGCCCATGTCGATTGCAACACATAAAATATCAAGTATGATTAATCAAACTAGTTTTCTAAGGAATACTGTAAAAATCACACACACACACACACACACACACACACACACATATATATATATATATATATATATATATATATATATATATATAGTTCTTATGAGTTGGACGGGAGGAAACTACCACGTATTTCTAATCTTCTAGTATCTATTTAAAGCATCGTTTCAACACTTTCTGATTCCATATATAAATATATTTATGTATATATATATATTTATATGTATATATACATAAATATATTTATGTAGGTACATATGGATATATACGTAAATATATTCATATACAGAATCAGAAAGTGGTTTAAAAAAAATAAAAAGATGATAGAACATCCGAAACACGTGTTGCTGAAGTGAAATTCTTTGGGACTTTGACATAAAAACGGATAACCTTATCCAAGTTAGAAGACCAGACATGTTATTGGTTAACAAAAAAAAGATAAATTGTCATCTGGTAGAATTTGCAGCTCAAGCAGATTATAGGGTAAAGATAAAAGAAAACGAAAAAATAGACAAATACCAGGACCGTGCCAGAGAATTGAAAAGGCTGTGGAATATGAGAATGAAAGTGATACTAATAGTAATTTATGCACTAGAAACAGTCCTAAAAAGCTTGGAAAAAAGACTGGAGGAACTGGAAATCAGAGGAGTATTTCAGACCATCCAGATTGCTGCAATCGGGTAGAATACTGCGATGAATCCTGGAGACCTAAGGAGACTTGTTGTCTCTCAGACTCCAGCGAAAGACCATCAGCTAACTCTGGTGTGAAAAATTGACAGGAGTGAACATAATAAGGTTTTCAAGTGGAAAAAAAACCTTGTCATTTAGTTCCTTTTGTCATTGTAGCATACTATACGAAAAATACCTGTTACTTGCCAGAGAGATGAACAAGAGATGAAGGAGACGGTGATACCAATTATACTTAGTACATTTGAAACGTTCTTCAAGAATCTGGGATTGAGACTGGATGCACTGGAGATAATCAAGACTATCCAGATCAAAGCATTTACAATCAGCTAGAATACTGAGAAAAGCACTGGGAATGTGAGGAGTTTTACTTCAGTGAAAGACTATCGGCTAACGTGGTGAGAAAAATCACTACTACTACTACTACTACTACTACTACTACTAATAATAATAATAATAATAATAATAATAATAATAATAATCGAATGTAGAAAACTAGCACAAAGGAAAGGAAAGGTGATCCATTGGGAATTTAACAAGAAAATAATGTTCTACCATACTATAAGGTGGTATATTCAAAATCACAATACGTCCTAAAGAATGAGACACATAACTTTCTCTTGGATTTTGAGATACAGGGGATCATCCGGTGCCGACCAGATGATCAGACAACGTTAGTTAACAAGAAAATATTTTATTATTGAGCATATTTTGCCATTCCTGCCGACCAATGAGTACAAATGAAAGAAGAAGAAAAAGTAGAGAAATATTTAGAGCTTTTCAAATAACTGAACAAAAGAAGTGGAACATGAAGATTTGGTTTGGATTGTTTTATTTTATGGCATATCAAACTCAGTGGGTCATTTAATGCCAAAATGTTTTGAAATAAATGGATTACCAATTTTGTTTATAAACTAATGTTTTTCTATTTAACCTATTGGACCCGAACAGGTACTACCGCTCCGGGTCAGAGTTGACCAGGGAGCAATGGTAATGAAGGGATGCTCCACATACCCCAAACCTTCAAAACTGGAACCTCAACATCAGATAGAGTTTAACGTCATTCCCAGGAAATAACGACACTCATCCATCGCCTTCTAGCACCCATATGATAAAAATGGTGGGGCTTCCCATAAGGGCAATAGGGTTGGAGCAATTATATAGGTGCTAGAGCTTGACGTGAACATGAGGGTGAAACACATATCAATTGTAGTATATGAGTTGGAACGATTCCAAAGCGTTTGGAAAAAGGATTGAAAATAACACCGGATAAATTAAGTGAAACAAAATCCCATGATAACAGCAGAGTTTTATTTTTACTTATACAAGCATATTAAACATTCACAAAACTGATATACGAATATACAATCTACCGTACTTTTCAAAGGTTTATTCTCTATGTTCAGAGAGAGTCGTCTTCTTAGTCTTAATTCTCTCTCTCTCTTCTTGCACCTCGTCATCCGGAATTCATCTTCTCTATACATTTAAATAATCGCCGCAGGTCCGTCTCTGTAGTCATTAACAGTACAATGCACCATACACAATGTAAAACTTTATAGTGAACATATTTGAATTCCATTACGTTAGATGTCTGTGCATAGCCGTCTGCGTCGGGTCGAGGGTCCGGTCAGAGCCTGCGGTGGTATTCCACAATTTATGCAAATAACTCGGTATCGACTGGAGATTTTTAACGGGCTCTAACGAAACACTGAGAATGTTCACAATTTCCTTTCATTATAATACAAGCGTTGTTTCAGACTATCTGTCGCTGGAAATAAATTATTGCGTGGTTTTGATGAACATTATTTACCCATAGGTATTGTTGCCCAAGTTTTGCAGGCTCTTCAAAAGTTAATTGGTTTTCTCAATGGTCAATCTTTTGCTTACTCGAAATATCTGTTAAGTATCTGAAGAATTCAGTGGCATGTTCATCTGAGCGTGACTGTAAGATTCCTTATTGACAGTATCTTTTCATATATATATATATATATATATATATATATATATATATATATATATATATATATTCGTGTGTGTGTGTGTGTGTGTGTGTGTGTGTTTGTGTGTATAAATTGAAAATGGAAATGAATCCGACGGTATGTTGAAAAGAGAAATAAAGGAAAGAAAGTATTGGATGGATAAAACAGGATTATTTTAATTAATTTAACTTACACATGTTTCGGTCAGGAGTTTATCCATGTGTAGATTATTATATCTATTATCATTTTTAAATAACAAAATGAAATAAAATAATAATAATAATAGAAAAAATACAGAAATGTTCAGCACACAAAGAAACATCGACTTTCCTCAGAGTAAATCCTTTTTTTTTTTCCAACGAATTTCATTTAAAAAAATAATTGGGTATCCATTAACAATGCATTTATTTCATAACTGTATTGGCACTAAATGACCAACTCTGGGTTATATGCCGTAAAACAAACAAACCAAATCAATCAAAACACCTTTGAAGGATTTAGCTGAATTACCACCGGACGAGGCGCCGTTTTAGCTAGTAATTAATATACATGAATGATTGTCCACACATTGTGGTCTGCTATACTTATCGCGAAGAGGCTGAGCATAATGTGCAAACTGTGACATCATAATTGGCGAGTTCGAACCCCAATATTGTTATTACCTTCACTTTGTTAATAACACTGCTAGTAAAAAATATACACAAATTCATCCCCCAGCTATAGTTTCCCACATTCCCTAGCTACTGTTCTCCTACAGCAATGAATTTTGCATGAATTAACCCTCGGAAGGCGATAGGCCATTAAACAAAAAACAAAACCTATACCTATCTTGGTTGCTCTGTTTTGTTGTAGGAGCCAACAGTAGTTATCTATCCTATACAATGAAGGCATTTAGCGTTGCCAGGAAACACATTAAAAGCTAGATTAGTGACGTCAGCAAAATGAATATCGCGGAATAAAAAAATATTATAGAAAAAGTCGACAGTATAATTTTAAATGCCCCAGCGTATATGTTAAAACTGTCAACGCAGTTTCATCATTTAGTCAGATAGAATAAGTTAATCTAAACGCCTGTATGTTTTTTTGAAAATTTCGATCTTTAATATCACAAACTTTTATTTTTTTAATTAGTGAAGTGCATTATCTGACAAACTTGTAGTCAACTGAATGGTGTACATTAAAACAAAGAAAAGGAAAAGACAAAGAAAAGCGAAATACGAGTGGTGCTTTTTCATATATCGATATTCGAAAGCCGCGAGAATTCTCTTTAGAGAAATCATTCGCCGTACAAGAGGAAGCGTTTATTTCATTGATTAATTCATGCTAAGATGTCGAATTCTGGAAGAATCCAACGTAATATAATTAAGAAATAAAATTTAAAAATTATTAACTTTTATTTCTTTGTCCAGAGTCTGATTCAATTGTCGCTTCCAGCAATTTTTGCAAAGACGATATGCAAGCCGTTGAATGAATTTATTCGTCAAGAGCATTCAAAGTGAAAATACATTAAATATTACGATTTTCAAACGTTTTAATCTGACACTTGAAAGAGAAACTAAAAAAAAAAAATAAATAAATAAATAAAAAAAAGATTTTTAAAAAATAAATAAAAGAACAAAATATCATTTAGGATTTACCTAGGTGAGACAAAAATTTTAGTATATTTTAACATAACTAGCAAATATAACTGAAACGTACCCTTTCATCTTCCCGGCTTTTATTGCTTAACTTTCATAATTTAACTATTTAGTTAAAATAGAAAGTAATGCATAACATTGCAATTATTTCTTCTTGTTAATTGGTTTCTTTTAAGATTTATCCCCGAGTTTTTTGCTCATATTCATTAAGATAAATCTAAACACCTAGTAATCAATATAACTAAGCATATATTTATTAAAATCAATTTATTAATATCAATATGCAAATTAGTTTCCTATTAACATTGTAAACCGCTATTATAATAATATGCTGTATATTGATAATAAACCGTTATTTTGGGACGGTTAGTGTAGAGACGGTTGGTATGGATTTTAAATTCAAGAGTTGAGAGTATGGGTCGTAGGAGGGTTGGGTAGTTGTCATGAAATAACCTTTCCTTCTTTCCGGTTACACAGACTGTGGGAAAGAAGGCTCAAAGTTTAGCTTACCTTAGGCAGTTAGGCCATATCCATCGTGATATAAAGACGTACGAGTTTTGATTCCGCTGCTGTTGAGAAAATTCAGGGTCTAAATACAAATGTGATCACAGAATATAAGCCCCGGTGGTTTCTATAAGAATTAAATGGAGGCGTATGGTCTAATGGTTAGAGTCGTAGGAAGTGGACTCGTCGACCAGAATTCAATTCCTGGACCCTGGGCGAAGCTCTTTACATTTCACATGGCGCTAATACCCTTTGGAAAGTATGAATCCGATTCTCCCTCCAGCTATGGGTAAATAGCAGGGTAGACTGGGCTCTTTAACCATGGCTAGGTAACCGGTCTAGGAGAAGGAAAACTCTGAATTCAAACCTGTTAAACTCCGCGTAAGAAATTGAGCTTGTGCCATATCCTGCTCGTGAGGAGGGGTTGGTATATATATATATATATATATATATATATATATATATATATATGAAGTAAATGGCTACTTTAGCAACACGAAATAAGACAAGCATATTAAGACAGATCAGACCAATTAAAAGAAATGCCACAGCTATACAAGAAAAAGACCAAGGAAGTAATGTACAAGCTAGCTACTCAAGTAAGTAAAAAGGATTAGGTATGGTAGTATAAGCCAAATGCTCCATATATCTCATATCTCATCTTATCATAAGAACTCTCTTCACATGGGCGTTTATATAACAATAAGGCAAATTGTCTCGCCTATGACGTTAAACTCAATCTAATGGTGATTTTCAATTCTGGAGTTCTGGGGAGTGTGGAATACTACTTTATCGCCTTTACTCCCAGGTCCACTCTGTCATGGAGTAGTAATACCTGTTAGGGTCACATCAATGGGTTAAATAGAAAAATAGTATGAAAATTGTGTTTAAAAGGAGTTTTGAAAAAGAATTGAATACTATCAAAATGTGTAAAACAAAACGTGTTTGGAACAAAATAACCAAACAAGGGTTGACATGCCGTAAAATCCAACCAACCATAAGATGAAATGTGGTTGCTCTGATCGCTTTTGTCGCGGTTGTGAATGTGAAGAACCAAACTGGACTGTGAATGGTCGATCTCCGTGTTATATAGTGGAGACACATAGTGCAATGGTTAACGTCGAAGGAAATGTTTTCAATGATACGAGTTCAAATCGTAGACGAAGTTGTTTGTTCCTCCGACTATCTGGCTACAACTATGTGTAAATAGTGGAGTGGACTAGTATCTTTAACGTTGCCTAGGCTACAAGTCAACTCAGCCACGCGTCGCTGCTGAACCCCATACATAATAAGAGCCTGTGTCGTGTATGCGAATCGTCACTCATTGCAAACTCAAGAGATGTGAAACAGAGGTCATGTTTCTTCCACCTAGCAACAGCTATTGAAAAAATCATAGCTCGAGGCACCAAAATCAAAATAGAAAACTGAAAAAAAAATTTAATCACAAAAACATCTCTAAAATATGCTAAAACAAAAATATTCAATCCCGCAACTTCACAAACCTTCACCACAATCTACATTATAAAGTAAAAGTAAGTAAAGTCGTCGGGGTGACCTAATGTCGGTATCAGCCAATCAGCGAGGGAGTATATCCCCTTTTCACTAGACTAGACCAAGGAGATTGTTTTTGTGTCTAAGACGGAGCGACACACCTACCATCAGCTCCTTACTTTAGCGCACAGATCCCTGTGCTACTCATGCACTGAGTTGTCGAGGGCCGGTATCGAACTAGGAACCTGTGGTTTCTAGCCGAACGCTCTACTAACTGAGCTAAAGACTCCAAATTTAAAATGTATTGGTAGAAAGAGGAACGTGTATGTTCTATACATATTGGAAACCTCTAAAATATTTTCCCTGAACAAAGTAATAGTTTCCTTAGAATCACCATTCACTTTAATCTTTCTTGAATCTATTTTTATTGTCAATAGTTCACTCACCCAACAGTGACACACATTTCTTTGCCATTGTTACTGAAGTCATACAAGGCGATACATTAGCGCCATTTCTCTTTATAATCTGCCTAGAGTACATACTACGAAGGTCGTTAGATCCTGCTCCTGGGTTTTCATTATTAAGGAAGACTTTTGGGGAAATAGGAAGCTACCGGTAACATTATAATTTAGAATCCTTGTTCTTCGGTACTCAACTCTCAAATCTATATATTAATGCTCGTGTTCCTAGTTGTATGACCGTTAACATCTTGCAACTCACTTTGGTTAAAAATGAGCTCACCCAGATCATCCAAGATGAAATTCAAAAATGTATATTCTGATTGTCTGATTTTCCTTACGCGCCGAATTCTTATTTTTTATGAGTATCGTCACCTGGACTAAATGATGGACCATTCCGTTTTTATTATAGAGAAAGAAAGAGAAAAAAAGGACATGCTACACAGAAAAAAGAAAAAAAGAAAGAGAGAAATTATGGGAAAGATAGAGATTAGGGGCTGAGCATGTGGAAGCGAAAACACTAGTCTGTTTCAAGAGAACATAAGGAAAAGATAAAACTAAAGAAAGAAAGAAAAAATAGTGAGACAGAGTTAAATCAAGATTATCATACTTTTTACGTTTTCAACTATTTCGCAATAGCTATTAAGCAAAGATATCAAAGGTTGTAATAATTGAATTAACATACCGTAGTACATCCACGTGTCCTGCTAGTTTTATATGATTTTCGGAATTTAATAACTTGACGAATTCACGTTCGAAATATCTTAAATTTAAAAATATTTACAGATACAACAACAATTCTATGTTTAATGTTTGAACCCCTTTTCTTTTCCAGTAAATGTAATTTCTATACCTGAAATAAACAAAACAAACATGAAAACTTTCGAATTGCTTTCATACATGCTGGTAAGTTAAGTCCATTTGTTAAGACCCTTCTTTTAGAGGTGTGTCATTTCTTCCCTTTGGGCCCCGTTGTAGTTCTTTGTGGTAACCCAATTTGAAAGAATCAAACACCATTCCTCTTTTTTGTCGTAATCAACTTTTTTTTGCCGTGATAATCATTGCTAGCAGTAAACAGTAGCAGAGAGAAAATGGAACAGGGTATTTTTGTTTATCAACACCAGAACCGTCAAATAAGGAAGAAAGAAAGCAATAAAGAAGAAACGAAAGGAAGGGGTGAATACTGTGGTGTTAGTATGCTTTCTCACGTACGCGCTCCGACTCGCTGTTTCTACTTCTGTCTCCTATCTGTTTCTCTGCTTTATTTTTATGATTTATCACATCTTAATTATTCATAAAACCTTTTATTCCTTATTTGTACATCAACAATTTTCAGCTAAGTTTTAGTGAGGTTATTACCCCATTCCATTTATTAAGAATTCTGGGGTAAGGGGGTTATTGTCCTTTGTCTGCGAGCCTCTGTTTCAAACCAACCAATCATGAGCCAGCATACTTTGGCGGCAAAGCCGAATAAGCAAACTCATATCTCTTCTGATCCAGCATTCACCGGAGACAGTCCTAAATAAGGGTCGTTCATATACTTCAACAGACAACCAGAATCGGAAGTCGGACGCAAGCAGAAGTCTATCATATCCGAACTTATCAGAAGGTCGTAGCAAAGGCTCCGTTAATACTCCATATCTCAGGATATACCAGTTAAGTGACAAATGTTATCATTTGCGTAAACGAAACTAAAGTTTGCAATTCTTTATATGTAATACAAGTCTTTTATTCCTATTCTAGTTGTTCGTTTATTTCTTTGACTCTTAACCTGTCTGCCACAGTCGTGGTTAACTCCACTACAAACCTCGGAGTACTGCCCCTAGTGTTCTTTTCTTTAAAATCTTTAGATGTTTGCGTTGTTTGCCTCTCCCTAATTTATAAACAAATCCGTTGAAATTCGCTGTATCTATATTTAAAAAAATATTACATTCCAAAATATTTTATTTCAAATATCTATCCAAAGTTATTTTGCTTTTTTTTTTTCACTTTGCTTCCGAATTTAAAACCTAAATCATAAATTACAAACTACTGAAATAGTGTTTAGCACTCCTAATTATTTTACAATATGACTTCTAAGCATTCAATGCTATAAGGGTTTTGTTAGGTAGCAATAGGTTTTAGGTTTTAGGTTTTAGGTTTAAAGTTGGATGTGGTTATTTCTAGTGCGCATTTCTAGGGTTTGCTTTTAACTCCTTCTCATTTGGTGGTCGCGTTGAAAACCATTATCTGGAATTCAAGGGGGAAAAAAAGGAAGAGACAAAGACAAAAGCAACTTTTTGGATTTAGGCTTTATTCTCGGGTCATAGCTACCACGTGGCAAGGAAATATCCTCCTGACCAGTTGTAATTCTTGTCCCAGACAAATATAAATGGTTGAGAGCATGTCTTGGGGCTCGGAAGTGGGTTCTTTTTTCCCGCACATGGTCGGGGGTTCTTCTGGTGAAGGGTCATAGGAGTTTGTTATTTATTTATTCTAACTTCATTTTAACCCCACTGGTTTACCAGAGTAAATTAGGAATCAAAGGCGTCCATTAGAAAAATAGTTTGAGAACCACTGATTAGATACTTAGCTGCGAATTAGCGAATCAAAAATAACATTAACTGATTTTCAATCATTTATGTCATGTAATATAAAGTAAGTAAAGTAAGTCTTCGGGGCGGCCTAAAGTCGGTATCAGCCAGTCAGCGAGGGAGTATATCCCCTTTTCAATAGCGCTAGACCAGGGAGATTTTTTTAGCATCTGAGGTGGAGCGCCACACCTACTATCAGCTCTTTACTTTACCGCACAGATCCATGTGCTACTCATACGCTGAGTTGGCGAGGACCGTATCGAACTAGGAACCTTGTGGTTTCTAGCCGAATGCTCTACCGACTGAGCTAAGCCAGGTATCCGAGAAGTTACGAGTAATCATTGTGGAAAGATTTTGATGATGAAACACTGGGACACCTGTCGAATTCTTATTGGTTAAGTCAAGGAAGAGTGAGAAGAAAGAGAGAGAAGAGAGAGAGAGAGAGGGATGAAAAATCAATTGGAACTAAGCAGTGACGGGAGAGAGTGGCGGATGCTTGTCTGTCCCCCAATGCATTTTGACTTGGGTATATAATAAATGAACTCATAATAAAAAAACAAGAAAACCTTGTGTTGTTATTCAAATCTATGAACGGCACAAGGCAAGATATCCTCAAACAAATCCCAAGTTGTTCCAGACTCAAACAGCGAGAAATGCATCCAGTCCAACATCAGATACAATAACCAGATTCTAACTCCAAGAATGAATAGAAGATAATTATATTACGATTACTATTAACACGTCATCACTCCTTTCAATCTAGCCCCGTTATTTTTTGTGTTGGCATCCTTCCCCCACGAAAGATGATGGAGAAGTGTTCAAAATTTCATTTTGGAACAACGTGGCCAGAGTAGGTTAATATGGAGATGAGCTTTTGCCCAAGCAGCAAATCCCCCTTCTCCACACTGCTGCTGTGATCCAATGGAAAGGTAAGGAACCAATGCAGTTTGGCAGCGGTAGTATCGCATGAGTTGCTGGGTAGTAGCATCCCACCACCTTAGGAAGTCCAGCACCTGATTTATTTTCGGGGTTTACTCTCCTTGACTTTCCTTGGGATGGGGTAAAGCCGCTAGGCAGGGGAGGTTTTGTCGGACTTTCCTTCACTTAGATGGGTTGCCGACATAATGGCTGAAGAGCCTTAAACCAATTTGGGGATTAAAGTGAGTAGTAAGTACCCCAATTCGACTAATGTCAGTGTTACAAGTTGGGGAACATCTGCAACGGAATTTACCGTAGTTTAACTTAAAAACATACCATTTACTACACAGTAATATTATTTTTTAAACAAAAAATTGTTTTTTACAGTATCCCAAAATCCACGTTATTGTTTTTTTGTCCATAAGAAAGTGTTCTGTCTATCGATGACAACGTAAATCTTACAAGATTTCTTATTGAATTTATATTTGAACTGAAATCTTAAGGACATAAAAGGCTGTGTGTATCTAATTGTATACAATATTTAATACCTACCTGAGATTTATATCCTAAGGTTCTTCAATGGCATTTAATGGTCTTCATTCTTTCGAGGATGAAATTTGATATAATTTCAATGTTATCGTGAAGAGAATAACATTATAAACGTCTTAAACAAAAACTGAAAACATAATTCAACTGTGTAAAATAAATTTTAAAAGATGTTTTGTGGTATCAAATGTTGCGTTGTAAGTTTACAAACACGGTAAGCTAACAAAATCCTCGTCCTTGAGTTCAAACAATAAAGTACATTGCCGAGAGATTTGTATATTGATTATATCTATATAACAAGTGTAGTTTTCTTAACAAAAATATAAACTGTATTTTTAATATAGGATGTGTTTTATTTTTTTAGTACATTTTTTAGTACAGCTAATGGCATCATCTCCGTAACCTAATTTGGGAGGTATGGGGACGGTCGCTCCTTGCGACTCCTTGCTTGTTTTTTTATGGGGGCTACTCGTTTGTTGTGTTTTTCTGTATCTTGTTAGTGTCGGTATTTTTGTGTCGGCATGCTTATTGATGTCTCCTGGCTGTGTTAATGTTTTTTTGTGATTGTAAAAGATTGTGTGCGTTCGCATTCCGTGCCTTCTGCTGTACTGATAGTGTTAGTGATACAGAAGTATTTATACGGGTTGAGAAATCCTAAATCTGCGTTTAATCCGTGTGTATGTGTGCGTAAGCGCGAAAATCATTTAATTTCAGTAGTTTTGCGTGTTTGTGTGATGGAAAACCGTGATCATTAAAAATGCAACTCAGGTTTTCGATGTTGTGTTGTTGTTTGTTGAAGTGTTGTGCAATGCTACTCAGTTCGGATTTTTGTTTATTTTAGATTTATGGTTGTTTAATCTGAATCTGAAAGGTGTTTGCATTTCACCTACATATCCACTGTTTTTGCATTTCGTGCAGATGATGTTTGCGCTTACTTGGGATCTCAGCTTGTTACAACTTTGGTTGCTTATATATATATATATATATATATATATATATATATATATATATATATATATATATATATATATATACTAGCAAATGTATTCACCCTCCGGGTGCAAGTATTTAAGTTTTAATATAATAAAATATCATATTAAATTAGAAAGACTAATGAAACTGAATAAGAATGTAGATAAAAAGATTTTGAACAGAGGGGGTATGATTGAAAAATAGAACAACTTTGAAACTAACTCTTCCATCATTTTCCGTTACTCCCCTCTTTCATTGGTAAATTTTCCTAATTTAA
>CM042152.1:39157196-39172196 GCA_023376005.1 Doryteuthis pealeii | reverse complement strand
AATAATGTGTGGGCGGTCGTCAGTATTTAAGCAGGTCATCAGGTAGCCCAAGGAGACCCCAGAGGGACGGCGAACAGAGCAGTCAAGGTGAGAGACAGGACGAGAACGTGTGTGACCGCGCTGGTCACGCACCATCGCAGCCAGCGTCAGTGAGGTTCAGCCACCCCTCTTTGCCTCAGATCCTAATAGTAACAGCAGTAGTAGTTTCCATGGTCCAGCTCGTCCACCCACACGCACCCACTACGAGATGAAATAAATAAACGTTAAAAGTCTTACTACTACATATGTCTACGTGTGAATCTTTATACTCCATTACTAACACATACGACCCAGCAACAGTATATGACATGTACGATTTTGTGGCCTGAGTAGCGAAAGAGCGCTATGCAACAGATCTTGCTTTTTGTGCAAAAATAACGAAGATTTGATTTATATATGTGAAGATAAGTAAAAACAAAAATTTATATGATAAAAGCAAGAATTTTTTTTTTTTTTGCATTCATATTTTAAATAGGACACGTTAATTTTTCCTTCCGTAGTGGCTGGATCAATGCAAGGTCTTTTTTATATAGGGATTTTAATGGAGCATCGTGCGAGGATCCAACTCACGATTCAACAATAATGGATCTGCGAGGTTACCTGTTTTAACCCCCCCCCCACACACACACACGCACCACCTAGGCAACGCCGTGTAGCCACTTCTAGTATCATGTAATTGTTTGGTTGGTGAGTTACATTTTAAGGCATGTCAACCCTTGTTGAGTTATTTTATGCTGAAGAAGTTTTGTTTTATGCATTCTTGATGGGTAGTCAGTTTTTTTAGAACTCATTTTTTAAACATATTCTAACACATCTTTTTCAATTTAATTCATATATCAGTTGGCTAGTTTGTTGGATTCTACGGCATGTCAATCCTTGTTGGGTTATTTTATGCCGAAAACATTTTGTTTATTCCTTCTTAATGGGTACCCACTTTCTTTTAAACTCAATTTTTAAGCACATTTTCAGACACAGTTTTAATATTTAACCAATTGATGGGACCATACCAGTTTCTACCGCTCCGGGTCAGAGTGGAACTGTGAGTGATGGTAATGAAGTGGTATTCCACATACCACCCAGCTCCAGGATTGCAACTTAACCATCAGATATAGTTTACCTTCATACCCAGGGCACTTAGACGCTCAGCCACAATATTCTAGAAATATATGATAAAAAGAGTAGGGGCTTAACATGAAAGCAATAGAGTTTGCCACATTAAAGCTATATATATTTACCAAACTCCTCCGAACGAGCAGGATGTCACACAAGCTTAATTTCATAAGGGGGGTTTCACAGGTTTAAATTAAGTTTTCCTTCTCCTAGACTGCTTACCTAATCAAGGTTAAATAGCCCAGTCTGTCATCCTATTTACCTATAGCTGGGGGAGGATAGTTTGATTCATACCATTCCCAAGGGTTTAAGCACTATACGAAATTCAAACAACCTCGTTCCGGATTCCAACTCGTCCCGTTGTATCCATTTCTTACGACTCTAACCATTACACCACAATGGGCCGAGAAGAGGATAACATCTGTTGTAGATTAAACCAAAGGTACAGTCTTTTTAATCGGTTTGGATGAGAACTGCTGATTTTTATTTACCATACATAAGGGCTGACTTCTGATTTAGGTCGGAAAATTACCACGGAAAGTTTTTTGGTGGTACCCAATGGCAGTTTAACTACAGTCTATGAATTAACATTTTTCGGATTGGATTACGGTTTTAGAGGATTAAGGTTGTTTTTAATTATGTATTGCTTAAAAAGAATAAAAAAAAAAAAAAAAAATTACTATACATTTAATTAACCCTTGAAATTAATTATTGAATCTATTATCTAGACAGTTGTTTGTGTTAGTATTGCAATATATAATTTCAATTAAACTTAGTTTAAAAACTATTTTTCAACATTAAATGTATAGTAATTTGGGTTTTTTGTTGTTTATTTTTTTAAGCAATACGTAATTAAAAAACAACTTTAATCCCCTAAAACCGTAACCCAATTCGCAATATGTTAATTCATAGACTGTAGTTAAACTGTCAATGGGTACCACCAAAAAACTTTCCGTTTTAATTTTCCGACCTAAATCAGAAGTCAGCCTACAAAAGTTAAGCTATATTCCCAAAACAGTTATATCAGAAAATAACTGTCGATTTCTATGGAGGTCTGAATACAATTCGGATTAACTTGATGTTCATACAAGCAGTTTAGCCAAATGATCAAATATAATCATCATAAACATGAAGGGATATCTCAACAGTAATTATTACTGTTCAAACAAAGTGAAATGAAATTGAGTAAACGTCTAATAAAAAAATGGTCTTGCCAGAGAAATGGATAAATTGAAATCATTAGGACATAAATTGGAGTAATCGTTACAAACCCGTCCGGGTTATTCCTCGAGGCGTAGTGGCTAACATGCTGGACTCTGGCATCGTATTAAGCAAGTCCAGTAGTGCTTTTACGTACATATTTAGACTAATGGTATAGTTCGAGGTGCGTGGTCTAATGGATAGAGTCCGAAGAAATGGATTCCTAGACCCTAGTTCAAATCCTGGACGAAGCTACAGTTCCCATGTCGCTAATAACCTCGGGAAAGGTATAGATCCAACTACTCTCCTTCCAGGTAAGGGTAAATAGTAAGGCAGACTGGGCTCTTTAAACTTGGTAAGGCAACCAGTCTTGGAGAAGGAAAACTCTGAATTCAAGCATGTTAAATCCTTTTAGGGTGGTCACTACTAGAATAGGCTCAGTCCTAATTAGTGAACTATTTCACTTATATACTTAGTAGATTCCAATTCCTACAGTTATTTTTTTCATAGCACTTTTAGTCATTAATGGTAACGAATGCTTATTTTTGTAGAATTTATCGATGCTAATAATAGTAAGATCAGACCTAGTGCAGATTAACAAAAAAGAAAGAACTTGTCAACTGGTGGATTTTGCAGTTCCAGCAGATCACAGGGTGAAGCTGAAGGAAAATGAAAAATTGGACAAATACCTGGAACTTGCCAGAGAACTGAAAAAGTTATGGAATATGATAGTCAAAGTGATACCAATTGTAGTTGGTGCACTTGGAACGGTCCCAAAGCGATTGGAAAAGGGATGGGAAAATCTGGACATCAGAGGAAAGATGGAGACCATCCAGAATACTGAACTGCTCAATCTGCCAGAATACTCAGAAGAGTCCTGGAGACCTGAAGAGACTTGCTGTCACTCAAAATCAGTGAAAGCCCAAAAGGAGTGAATAATAAGGGCTAAGAGAGAATAATAAGGGCTATGAGAGAAACTGAATCTCTTATAATCGCTGCACAAGACAATGCCATAAGAACAGTTTATATAAATCCAAGTTTGATCCTCGTAGGATGACCCATGAAAATTACTACGTAAAAAAGATCTTATTTTAATGCGTCCTGATGGGAGGTCAGGGGATTTTTTTCGTCAGAGTAGAGGAAATGGCATCTCATAATGATATAGTAAGAATTTTTAATTCAAAGCAAAAATAGATAAAACGCAACAGAGTAAAAAATTGTAGAATGTGTGAGGGAAAAGAGGAAACGGTCAATCCCATAATATGTGAATGCAGTAAACTAGCTAAAAGCAAACGGCACGACTGGCGGGAAAGGGGATTCACTGGGAAATGTGTAAGAAATTTTATTTTCATCATTCAGCTAAATGGTATATGCACAAACCGGAATATGTCCTGGAGAATGAGACGCAAAAACTTCTCTGGGACTTTGAGGTACGGACGGATCAACTAATCCCAACCAGGAGACCAGACCTAGAGTTGATCAACATGAAGAAGAGAATTTGTCATCTCGTGGATTTTATCGTTCCTGCCAACCACCGAATGATAATGAAAGAAAGGGAAAAGATTTAAAAATACTTGAACCTTGCCAGAGAACTGAGAAAACTTTATAACATGAAGGTGAAGGGTGTACCAATTGTAATCGGTGACCTTGGCACGGTCCCCAAATTATTTACTATGTTACTAAAGCTTAATAAGATAAGCATGTATGTATTTATCTTGATATTTATTTTACTTTTATTCACTCGTTAATGTTTTAAATTCGTTGTTTATTTTACAAATTTATGAAGGATTTACAAAATCTTTTTTCGAAGTTGCATAAATAAGTATGTACTTAAATATTTCTTTATTCATATTTTACGTTTGAATTCAATTCCGTTGAATTTTTTAACGTTATTTTTTAACGTCATCTTCTTACCGTTCACTAAAGCGGTTTGAAAGAAAGAAATAAGTTTATTTTCACACATTGGAAATCAAAGGAAGAATCGAGACTATCCAACTACAGCACTTTTAAGATCGGCTAGAATACCCAGAAGAGTCCTGTAGACACAGCCACTGGAATAATGTTTACCCCTCTGCCGTCCTATGAAAGTGGTTTTAAGAGGCAAACATTATTCTAGTGACGAGGAAGTAAAATATGTAGTGAAGAAGTGGCTCAAAGAACAGTCAACAAATTTTACGGAGCAGGATACATGCTCTCATTCAAAAGTCGAACATTGCTATTGAGAGAAACGCTGAGTATGCAGAGAAATAGAGATGTGATTCACAGAGCACCTGCTTCATTTTAATTAATGATACACGTTCCTGTGTAGTATGTATACCTGTCCTAAACAAAATGGCATTACTTTTTTACTCACTCTCGTAATTAAAACACCTAAGTATTATATCACTGTAAATACGGTCGCTCCCCTCGGCTATTTTATAAGAAGTATTCATGCTGAGATACGTAACAGCTTTTTGTTGTTGAGTGATAACCAATAAACCAGACAAATAAAATCAACTTTATTCCAACACGCATTGTGTTTTAAAAGCGAAGGGGGGAGGAGACAGCACATTCCACCCAAGAAGAAATTGTGCTTACCTTAGTGGGCGCCAGTCCAGGGAGAAAAATATCCAATTTGGCGCAATTCAAGTTTATATCTGAGACCCTGTGGTTAACGTCTCGTGACCGGACCTTGGCGCATTGCATTCCTGGCCAGTGTTTGGTTCTTAAGAGTTAAATAGAAACATTAACTATGCTATTTTTTACTTGTTTATATGTAAAATGTACTTTTTTTTAAATATTAAGGTGTGTCTTCTCATAGTTTGCTTTTTCTCTCTGTATTTGTACTTATATATGTAAACTTAAATATTGTTATATAATCTTACTAGCAGCGGCTACCCGGCGAAGCCTGGGTAGAGGAGAAAAAACATGTTTTAATAATCATTTGTAGATCTATTACTACTGAATAATGATTTTGATCCTCGTAGGATGACCCATGAAAATTACTACGTAAAAAAGATTTTATTTAATCCGTCCTGATGGGAGGTCAGGGAATTTTTTTCGTCAGAATAGAGGAAATGATATCACATAATCATATAGTAAGAAATTTTAATTCAATGATTAACTATATTTTATAATATATATATATATATATATATATATATATATATATATATATATATATATATATATATATAAATGAAGAGATTGGCAAAATTTCAAATTAATATTTCAAAGTAAAAAAATTAAATAAAGTAATGAAATTAAAGTAAAACGATGAATAATCTTTAAAAAAATAACATTATTAATTCAAAGCGTAGCCAATCGAATATCAAATTATTATAGTATACTATACTATAAATTATAACAATTTGATAAAAATAATATACTATATTCATTATTAGGTACTACCAAAATAGGTCACGTGATCATTTCAGGCCATATTGACGGAAGAAACGTTGATTTTTTTTTAATATCGTAAAAAAGAATTAACGAACATAAGAGTTGTTACAAAGAAAAACAATTAATTCAAAGATCAAATTATCCGATTGGGAAAAATTACTCACCGTTATCTTGAAAAATAAGTAAAGCGTTTTTTTACAACACGGTCAGTTTCTTTATTTTCTGAATTATGTATTCATGGTTCTTTTACTAAAAAACTCTCGCAACTAAACTTATAAAAATCTTCTGATATAATTATTCAGACTCTTATCTTTATAGAAAAAAAGTGAAAATTGTTTTTTTTTTTTTCGTTCATTTTTTTTTTCATGTTTCAATAAATAAAATGAAACATACATTTTTAAATAGAATTTTGAATGTACTTAAGTGTTAAATATCAAATTACAGTACTGATTTTGATACAAATACAGAAATAGCGCGCAATAGATAATATAATATTATCTATTGCGCGCTATTTTACAAATAAATAAAATTAGATTAAAAGGGTTTGTTTACATTGACGAACGAGGGAATTTTAATTTTTAAATAAAAAAAGTACACAGGCATGAAACCTCTGTGAAAATTAATGTCTCCTATTTAAGATATTAAATGACAAAAAAAAAAAAAGAAATCTAAAGATCACACATCTTATTACAGATTTCACTTCCTCGTCCCTCGAATAATGTTTGCTTCAGACTATCATCTCTTCGGCCCCATGAAAGAGGGTTTGAGAGGCAGACATTCTTCCAGAAAGTTTATCGAATTTAAATAAGATCACATATAAAAAGATTACACCAATTTTAATTATATTTTACTTGGTTTCCATGTAAAATCATGTATTGAAAGTCTACCGAACTTAAATAAGATCACATATAAAAAGATTATACTTATTTCAATCAAATTTTAATTTGATTGATTTTATTACCTTGGAGAACAGAACACTAATATTAGAGATCAATAACACCAAGTAAAAACCCGTTTTATTAAAAGCAGAATGCAAATTAACCACACCATATATTATGTAAACTTTTATTTCTTTGTGATGTATAAGACACATTGCAGGATTTCAAATGAACTAATAACATAAGCTGTTTTGAGACAGATCTAAATCAAATTATCATAACAGACATAGTTAATGAAAAAAAAAAAAAAAAAAATGAAAAAGAAAGATTTATTTTACATTAATAATTTTGACTATGAATTTAATAATCTTTGATAAGCTTAACGCAATTTCTGGGGGCTTTGTGACGTAAGCAATGATGTGTTTCTGTTATAGACACTCAGACTCCGAATTTCTATTATGATTAATTTTCCGCTCGAGTAATGTAGCCAGGTATTAAATAGCTTATTGTTATCAGATAAGTAGTATTACCTTTTACTAGTAATAACTGTTAGCTTTCACCGAAGTTTGAGTTTAAATAAGTCTGTCTCAACACGTCAACATATAATGGTAAGCAACACTAGCCATTTTTAAAACTGATTTTTCTATCTAAACCATAAATGGGACCCAAACAGGTACTACACACCGGATCAGGGTGTACCGAGGATTTATGTCAATCAAGGGGTACTCCACACTTCTCAGAGATCCATAATTGGAACTTCACTATTAGACGCAATTTAACGTAATTCCAGGACACTAAGACCCTCAACCACCGCTATCTAGCACATATATGATAAGTAGGCTGGGGTGTTTGCAAACAGAACAATAGTCTCAGGACAATCATGTAGGTGCTTGACGTGACCAGCCGATTGATAAGAGGGTTTCTCTCTGACCGCCCATCTAACTCAGGTAAGATTCAAAGTGGAGTGTTGCATGTCATGAAATCCTCAGTCAGGATTCCTTCCTAAAGCATCTCGGATGACCACCCACGGTCAACAAGTGGTACCAGTGGGGGTATTTTACCGCGCTGCAGAAGGGCAGTCGATGTATTCCACAGCTCATGCCGACAAGGCGAAACCATTTGTTAATCAGTACTTGAAATTAAGGTCATATCAGATATAGTAAGCTTTGCTGTAAATATCTTTTTTGAATTCATTCCTATTTAATCAGTGTAGTTCATTATAGATTAATTTAAATGACTCTCCGCCCTGTCGTTGGGGCGTTAGAATGCACCAACTGCACCTCTGCAGAGGGGTAAGACTCCCCAATGGGATCACCTGTTGGCCGTGGTGGCGACCCGTGATGCTTAAGGATAGAACCCAGGTGGTTGAGCAGTCGATTACTTGCAATACTCCCCTTTGGCCCTATCTTGGGCTAGACGGGCGCCGGAGAGGCCGCCTCAGATAAATCGGCTGGTCACGTCAAGCCCTAGCACCTATATGATTTTCCCAATCCTATTGCCCTTACGGCAAGCCTCAACCCCTTTTATCCTATGGGTGCTAGGAGGCCCTGGCTGAAGATCTACTTGTCCTGGGAATGACGTTAAACTCTATCTGATAGTGAGGTTCCAGTTTTTGAGGTCGTGGAAATGTGCATTACCATTGCTTCCTGGTCCACTCTGGCCCGGAGTGGTAGTACCTGTTAGGGTCCCATCTATGGGTTAAATAGAAAAACATGAGCTTATAAACAAAATGTGATTATCCATCAAGAATGAATTTATTTCAAAACTTTCTCGGCATTAGATGACCTACTGAGGTTGTTATGCCGTAAAACAAACCAAACCAAACCAACCAAACCAATTAATTATAGATCTCATTTTCTTTGATACAAATATTTTCTCTCCGCTCAAATAAATTTTCTATCTCTTTTCCAATAATGCATAACTTACCATCCGCTCATCATTTTTTTCTTTTTTTAATCTTTTTTGTTGTTGTTGAGGATAAGTGTTTACCCAATTAAATAAGAACCAGGTTAAGCACTGTTTAACTGTTGTGGTCAAACAAGAAACATTGCACTTGCTCCAAAACCTAGACTCGGGCTGGACGACAGACCTCGCGCAAGGCAGTTGAGAGCAACTACAAAGTGTGTCTAAAAAGTATCGAGATTTTTTGTACTTTTTGCCACACATTGTATTCTGAAAAAAAAAAAGGGATTCATTCATTCTTCATTTCTATCTTGGTAAATACAGCTTTAAACTTTGGTACTTTTTTGGCACACTTTCTATTCAGAAAAAAAAAACTAATAAATGGAACGTTATATTTTTTTAGAATACAAGGTGTGTCAAAAAGTACAAAAAATCTGGATACTTTTTTGACGCACCTCCTTTATTTATTTAGATCTTTAAAATAAAAATAATTACTGTATATACTCGCGTATAGGTCGCGCCATTAAATAGGTTGTCAAAGTGGGTATTTACAGTTGACCCCCAGATAATTCGTATACTAATCTGGCTAGTTACACAATCTATTCTAACATGAAACCCATCTAATATTCACCTTTGTATCTAGATTTTGCTTACACATATTAGGCCTAGAATATTTTGCCATAGACTGATGCATAATGCAAACATATAGAAAAACGGGAAGTGTTTCTTTCCATTCTTAGGCTGATGTCTAATTAACTCCGAGGTTAAATAATTACGTAGAGAATCGTTAGTTGTATTTTTCAAAATACAAATATTAGCAACACGTTTTTTTTATAAAATATTTTCTCAGTTTGAAAGGCGACAAACAATTCAGTTTATAATTACTATTGAGAAAAATATCGAAGGCATTTCAAGAAGAAGCCTCAATTGGCAGTTATTTTTCGTTCCTTGGGGCCATGAATAGATAAACAAAAATATTCCCGGACAATGTGGAGCCAACAAACACTGTAACAAAATATCTATTAAAATGGATGAAATGAATTGTCTTTACGAATATTTGCACGAAAATAAGAATTGTACAGACAGACACACACATACATGCACCTACATACGAGGGCGAGTCAAAAAGTAATGCCATTTTGTTTTGGTCAGATATAACAATTACCAACACATAAACATGTATCATACATCAAAATGAAGCTGGTCCTCTGCGAATTCCATCCCTACTTCTCCACATAGTCACGATTTCTCTTAAGAGTAATGTCCCACCTTCCAATACCGTAAAGTTGTCCACCCGAAAGCAGTCGGTGAATTCAACTCCCCAGTGGACAGAACAAGGTTGTGTGTATTTATTACGTATGTGGGTGACTACTGGCGGTTGTTTGTGTTTCATACATAAAAAATAAATACCTACATATCAACTGTGACGCCTGGTGCATTCAAATATATATATATATATATATATATATATATATATATAAACTATTTTTTGTGTTAATATTGAATTATTTTGAGACTGTTATATATATCTAGTTTTAATGAGAAAGGGTTTATTTATAAACAAAATCTACTAACACAGTATATTATATATATATAATATATATATATATATATATATATATATATATAAATATATATATATATATATATATATATATATATATATATATTTAAACACACATATTATTAATAAATAATCAATAAATATATATATATATAATTATGCTGAGATACACACGTACTCGCCCGCACGCCCTCACACACAGAAACAAACATATATATATATATATATATATATATATATATATATATATATATATATATATATATAAATGTTTGCATGTTAATCAATATATATATATATATATATATATATATATATATATATTGATTAAAATGCAAACATTTTTATTTGTTAGTGCAATACTTCCTATACTATACAACTATATATATATATATTTATATATATGAAACCATATATATATATATATATATATATATATATATATATATATGTGTGTGTGTGTGTGTGTGTGTGTGTCTGTCTGTGTGTCTGTGTGTATGTGTCCGTCCGTGTAATCTGACGATATGAAAGAATATTAAGATTTATTTTTTATCCATTGTAATTTAAGGATAGTATATTTTAGACACGTTATTCTTAGTATATTTTTTCTAGTTAAGCAGTAAATTGGTCTTATCATGCAATACCACTCCTGGTAATGTTGGACCTGGAAGTAATGGGAATGAAACGGTATATATATATATATATATATATATATAATATATATATATATATATATATATATATATATATATATATATAAATATATATATATATATATATATATATATATATATATATATATATATATATATATATATATATATATGAGTATCGTGACTTATGAGTCCGCTTGTAACTCAATTGCCAAATATATTAAATCAATGTCCTCACACATATATATATATATATATATATATATATATATATATATATATATATGTGTGTGTGTGTGTGTGTGTGTGTGTGTGTGTGTGTGTGCGTGATTAAAAATGTTTTTTTTTTATTAGAAGCTTGCTAGAGGCATAGTTATTAATTTTTGAAAACAATCATTATTTACATAATTAATTTCGATGTTGACAATGGATATCGTTTTGCCATCAGGTAATATTAATTCCCATTTGTATTTTTATACAAATTGCCAGTCAGGAGAATTATAAGAGAATTTTATTGATACGTTTGAATCAATCACGCAAATAATTTTTCTTGACTTCTTTTATTTTCATATCTGTCTCACCGCCCCATTACTGGTTTAGTTTGAGTTATATTCAAATGAGAAACACTTGGTTTTCTTGCCTTATATTCATGTTACATGATGAATAGGTGTCGAAATATCTTAGGTATAAGATGTGCGCCAATATTGCCACTCATATTTATTAACTTTCCCAACTTCAGCAGCAGACTCTTTCGCTAGAAATCTGCCAATGAGAAACATATGAGAAAATTATAGGAACACATTTAAAATAGCTGGTAATTGTCCTAAAATCAATTGCATAATGAACTTTCTGCGATCAAGAGCTATGGACAAGGGTTACAAGGAAAACTATTATAAGTACATACTTTCTTCCACAAGGAGTATTTAATGAAACTATACTCTTTTCTACCAAGGATTTCAAGGAAGATTAACCAAATCCAAACTCAATACCGACTTGGATTTACCAACAGTTTTACCAATTGAAGAATAAAAGTTTAAAATGGCGAATAGAATTTTAACAATAGGCATTGCCTATCATTTATGTAATGAAGTGTAGCTATGATTTGAATTAATCTTTAAACTCATGGAAAATCACTACCTGACAGGCTTTGAACGCAAGTTCACTTAGAACGAGATTTTCATTGGTTTGGGAATCACGTGGCCGGGCGAATCCGTTGGATCGTTAGTTAGAGTTATTTGAGAATCCAGCAAGCAGTTGCAGTAGACAGACGCATGTTTCAACTGTTCTATGGTATTCGTGTGTTTAAAATATAATTGGAGTAATGCAAACTATGTGCAAATCAAAAGTATGTGTCCGTGCTCATTAAATAAATTAAAATCCATAATAGAAATGGGGAAAACCCAAAATTTAAATTTTACGGTTGGGTAATAGTGGAAAATAATTAGATTAAGGATGACGTGTTAATCGTTGACCTGTTGGTGAAGAGTAAAAGGGGAATTGTGAAAAGAGGGAGTCAGTTCGAAGTTTTCGAAGTGGACGCATCTGATAATCTGGCTGAGTTGTTCGAATGAGACGCATCGCGATGGTATACCTGTTAAAGGTCTAAATCTCCAGCTTGGGTTTCAAATAATAAAGAGCCCGGAAAAAAGAACGTCTTGTGTTCATTACTAAACATTATCAACGGCACGAGACAAGATATCCCAAGAGAACCCAAGTCGTGCCAGACTCGAACAATGGAAAGACACCAGTCAGCCGAACAACAGATGCAGAATACCAGCAACTTTGATTCATAATAACAGATATGGAGAATGACAGATACCACAGATCCAGATAAGTATAGAAATTATGTGCTCCTTAATTCAACGACTCGTCACATACTCCATTTGATTCCAAATGACATGACACATTTAATTAATGCTGCAGCTTTACAAGAGAGAGAGAGAGAGAGAGAGAGAGAGGGAGAGAGAGAGAGAGAGAGAGAGAGAGAGAGAGAGAGAGAGAGAGAGAGAGAGAGAAGGAGATAGATAGAGATCGAGAACACCCCTGATGGTGAAGAACCCACAGACAACTCGACACGGCCCGCGACGAAAAAAAGATTAGAAGATAGATGACATAGCAGCAAATTCAATAATTATAAAAAAAGCAACATTATTTAAATATACGCTCCTGAATTTGAGTCGCTGGTGGTTGTCGTCAGTGTTGTAATCCTGTAATATTCTTACTTGATACACATACTTAGTAATACACATCAGAGTAAAATAAAATACTGATCCTTCTGCTATTGAAGCAAATTTCTAGTGCTAAAAGAATGAGTTTATAATGGTTCATGAGCTGTAGATTCTTGTTAGACAAGGTTTGGAGGAACAAAGAAAAAAGGATCATATTCTAAAAATAGACAAAGCCAGACTGAACGCCGCCAACAATTCAAAACTCCCGCCAACTAAAGGACATTCTGAGAGTGGGGAAGGGAGGATTTATAGTAGTAGAGAGCAGAAAAGCAGTGACCAGCGAACAGACAAGTCACGAAAATCCTCCTCGAACTGGGTGAACTGAACTAATACAAGTAATTTAAGAATTAAAAAAAAATTCATTAACCAAACCACATCTTTATAATTTGTTGTTCATTTGATACAGTTTATAATACACATATAAAGGGCAATTTTTTTATTACGACTCAAACTTCTTTGTGATTATTTGTTCTGTTTTGCTTGTTTCTTTAATGTTAAATTTGGCATAAAATTACCTTCCAACCAAAAAGTTTATGAATCAAACAGTTTAATTTGTTTAATGAAAATCTAAGAATGGGATCTTTAAACTTGAATAGGCAGCCAATCTAGAAGAAGGAAAACTCTGAATTCAGACCTGTTAAACTCCGCTTAAAAATATGACCATATGCCACTACCTGCTGACACGGAGGGGTTGGTAAATGATGTGCGATGGAGCTGCTAGATTAGTTACATAACTTCTTACTTATGTAGGTAAGAAGTTAAGTGACTAAACTAGCAGCTCCATCGTACTTCATTTTGGATAAGGGTGTGGTTAGCAACCCAGCAAGAATAAACATAAGAACAAGATATCTAATTAGAGATCGTGTCTCGATAAAAAAGAAAGACTGTGGCGAAAACAAGCGGGAAAAAATCCCCACTCTCCTTTTCTCCAAGAATTACGTGTCGTAAGATAAATGAGGCTGTTTAGAGTCTTGTTTGTTCACGTACTGAACAGAGAGAGAAACCTAAAAAATGGTAAATTTTAAAACAGATCCTAATGAGGTGTCTAGGAACGTGTACGTTTTCCCGGGTAAATAAAGAAATAAGGCAAGCTAATTAAAAAGGGAAGCTAACATACTCAAGCAATATATATAGGTACTGTTAGACTCTCAGTGGTATGAGAGGTACGACAAATCGCCACTTTTATTTATAGAGTTTCTCAAATAGCAGCAGCAGGAACTTACGTTAAAAATAGCCAGTCATAAACTATATAGAATGCATTTAAGATCGTTGGTATCTGTCCTGAAAACAGATTTCAAAATTGCAAAATGAACTTCTGAAATCAAAACCTAGAGAGGATTACAAGGAATACAAGGAATACAGCATTCAGGCTGGAAAAAAAACGAAAAAAAACAAAACAACAGAATTTCGGTTCTATTATTTTTTGGGGGGGGGGGATCGCCCTGCTTTCAGCTACAAGGCGTATCTTCCGAAATTACTCTTTTTCTACCTTTGGATTGACAAACAGGAAACAACGCCAAACATGACGACAAGAATCTTAACACTTATATAGCCTAGGGTTTATTGAACAACTACCTCCCACCAGAACTCTTAAATTTACCAGCAACGACCCTGTGAGGTGTTTAGTTGGGTGAATATCTAACAGTAGGTACAGTATGCAAACATAAGCCCGTGTACCAGAAGAACATAACTTTCCTATTATAAACCGCTCGCAGCGACTCTCCCAATTATGCAATACTACCGTAAGCCGCTGCTGATTAGTTCATTATAATTGAGCAGAACTCACATTACAATAAAAATAGGACTTCGTTTGAATAGAATGAGTTATGAGGTGAATTGATAGCGAACTTCGAAATATACCATCATACAAGTAAAAAAAAAAAATTACAAGAAACGTTGGTACAGCTGTGGGTGAAATCTAATAGGCAAAGAGTTAAGTAAAAAACAAAATTGGTAATAAACACAGTCTTAGCTAGTAAAAGATAGATGTGGTGCTTGTAGGCATTTATTTTATAACCTCCCACCATACCATATGAACACAAATT
>CM042152.1:39134696-39152196 GCA_023376005.1 Doryteuthis pealeii | reverse complement strand
TATGATATTCATGTTGGCGCAAGCCAGCATGTCTTTGTAATTACTGATAATATTGTTGGATTATTTTGTCATATAAGGTGTACTGTGGCCCAACACTTAAATTTATAGTCTCCGCTTGGGCACGTGGATTAAAGTCAGCCAATCAACACACTCGAATACGTGGTTAGTTAACAATTTAACCGCCGATCATGAGAGCCGTTCATATCGACACGGACGAACAAATTAGCAACCAAGCGCTCTGTTTAACACAAGGATTCTTCATTAAGGAATACAATGATTCTACCTAACAGTAAGAAACCCAAGGATTCTAGCCAACACTAAAGAGCACAAGGGATCCCCACTCTAAAATGTTGTCACCTAAAATCGCCTCAAGATAGGAACAAATAATAATTTGGTTTAATTGCTGCATCATAGATAAACACAAGTTATAGTTCTTGAATATGGTGAATAAAGTTACTCATTATATATATATATATATATATATATATATATATATATATATATATTCCAACCCCTCCGCACGAACAGGATGCGACACAAGGACAATTTCTTAAGCGGAGTTTAACAGGTTTGAATTCTGAGATTTCCTTCTCCTAGAGTGGTTACCTAGCCATGCTTAAAGAGTTCAGTCTGCCCTGCTATTTACCCATAGGAGAATTGGATTCATACCTTTCCCTAGGGTATTAGCGCCATGTGAAATGCCAACAGCTTCGTCCAGGAATTGAACAACGAGTTCATTTCTTGCGACTCTAACCATTAGTACACACTCCTTCATTAACTCAGTATATCTGTTTGTCTAGTTTGTGATATACCAATTATTTATTTAATCTTTTGCACATCACGTGGTGTCAATCCAGAAAGATTCTCATCCAAAATCATTTTTTCAAAGAAAGTCATTCAATACTGAATTGTGGTGAAGAGAAAATATATCTATTTTAGGACATGACAAGTGCAGCTAAAACAAATACTCCAAAGTTCAATTTAGAGATGGATATAGAAATAGATGCGTTTCTTCAATCAATGCCCAGAGTCCATTTATAATATCAGCTGGATGGGGGAGATATTTTAATACGCTAAGCGATCCGTGGATTTTGCTTGATTTTATTTTTATTTTAATAATAAGTAGGTTACAATGCAATACTCTCTTAAACACACACATAGACGGAGAGAAAGACACACACACACACACACATATATATATATATATATATATATATATATATATATATATATGGACCCTCCTATCGAGAACGATAGATGAGTGATTTGATTCCTCCATGTTGTGCATGCTGTCCGGAAGACATTTTATGTTTCTCGAGTGTGACAGCAGCCCAGCCCTGCTGCGAGCCATGAAGCCACACTGACAAACGAAATGATCCAAGGCAGGAGTTAAATGTTTTTCTTTTAAATTTAGGCGGAGCCGATCTCTATGCTTCAGTCTATTTTCTTCAAAGCTCTTTAGTTTAGCGAAACAGGCCTTTCGCCATTCCTTCCGATCCGATGCTAGATCTTCCCAAGCACTCAGGTCAATATCTAGGCGTTTCAAATTCTCCTTCAATTTGTCCTTGTAGCGTAAGAGAGGACGTTCAATGGAACGCTTAGCATTTGGTAGTTGCCCGTATAAAAACTTCTTTGGAAGCCTGTTCTCATTCATACGGACAACGTGACCAGCCGACCTAAGTTGAATCTTAGCTAGTAGAGTTTCAATGCCAGCAATATCACATCTTTTTAAAATTGTGCTGTTTTTTACTTTGTCATCCCATTTTATACCGCAAAGGACACGAAGACAACGCATGTGAAATGTGTCAAGTTGGTTTATGTGCTTGCGGTAAAATGTCCAAGCTTCAGCACCATACAGTAAAGTAGAAAGCACGACTGCTCTGTAGATGTTAATTTTTATTTTAAGAGATACATCTTTGGTACTCCATAAACGATGTTTTAGATTGCCGATTGCAGTGCTAGCTTTACCTATTCTGGAATGGATTTCTTCGTCCATTTTTCCATCAGATGTGACTGTTGATCCAAGATATTTAAATGTGTCAACAATCTTCAATGCTTTTCCATCAATGAAGACAGATGGATTTACAAGACGTGGATTGCAAGCTGCGGGCTGGCATAGTAGTTCAGTTTTTTTAATACTGATTGTAAGTCCAAATGCTTTTGATGTCTCAGAGAATTTATCGATGATGGTCTGGATGTCTTTTAGGCTTTTTCTTATATTCTCAATCACACACACACACACAAACACACACACACACACACACACCCACACACACACACACACACATATATATATATATATATATATATATATATATATATATATATGGTTAGCGAAGAGATACAGCCAATGTGCACTTGGTAACTGAGTATTTCTCCCCTCTCCGATTTTCAGACCAGATAGTTTTTTTGTGTTTGCGTTTTTAAATAGTGTTTTTAATAGAAAGGGTGAAAACACTTATTCCATGTGATGAATATATTTTCCATATTTCCCATACAACACAAAAAGTTTCCCAACATCCATCACATATAGCTGTAAAGAAACATACGTTGACTCACTAACAACATCATATATATATATATATATATATATATATATATATATATAATATATATATACTCATAAATGTACACGGTAATAACCTACTCGATTTTCACCATAAAGATCTTCAGGGTTAAATCCACTGGATTAATCAAGATATTGATTAATTGCAGTCGATTTCACATGTGTGTTTTTCGCGATAAACGGTTGATTATAGGTCCGCGATCGAAGAAATTTTTTTATATATATAATAATAAGAACATTGAAATTGTATAAATAAACCCCAATGTGTGTATTTCTCCCGTGTCCGATTTTCAGACCAGATAGTTTTTTTGTGTTTGCGTTTTTAAATAGTGTTTTTAATAGAAAGGGTGAAAACACTTATTCCATGTGATATACACATTCTGCTGGCTTTAATCAAAATAAATAACTTTATACATACATTATTAAAACCGCATTGAATCACTATATACTCTATAATAATACAAACAACCCTAATCATTGTCGTAAACCTTTAAAACAATAGCACAAAGCAGATTTCTAACAATGTTTATATTTTGATCATTTGAAAAAAATGCAACTTCCGCTCTTTTTGGATTTCAAACCAGCGATCTTCACACACACACACACACACACACACACACACACACACACACACACACATATATATATATATATATAATATATATATATATATATATATATATACATGGTAAAGATTTTGTTGTTATTGTAAGGGTTTTGCGAATGCTTTGTATAATTATGTTATGAAGAATGAAATAAGTGTTGTTTTTTAATATGCGATTATTAGAATTATATATATATTGTTGTAAGTGACACACCCTATAAGACCAATGGAATGCGCCAACAGCTTACTATAAATAAACAGGGATGATTGTGGCTTAGGCAAGCCAATACGAGTGCCAATAACTCTGTTCGTCGGACGTAATTTCCACATCTCTCTATTGTATTGTAAATTCTATTTCTGTTAATACATTTTCTATTTTTTGTTACCCGTTGTTTTTGTTCTTATTTGACCCCTTAAAAACCTCACAACATATATATATATATAAATATATATATATATATATATATATATATATATATATATATATATATATACCCTATAGATTCACTTACACTTTGAATTCAGGCACAGTTTGTAACTCTACAGTATTTTTTATACATTAGTCTATTTTAACACCATCTATCCATGCTTTAAAAACACCTATCACTCTTAATTTATTCTTCATTTCATATATTTTCTAATTCAATCTGAAATACGTACGCCCGATCGTGCATATTTTTGCTAGTATATATAATAATATATATATATATATATATATATATGTGTGTGTGTGTGTGTGTGTGTGTGTGTGTGTGTGTGTGTATGTATATATATATATATATGATGAGAATGTTACTTCCTCTCTCTCTCTCTCTCTCTCTCTCACACACACACACACACACACGCACACACACACACACACACACACTGCATAGATGCTTATAAATACATTTTTTCTGGGTTTGGTCAGAAACAAATGTATTTATAAGCATCTATGCCGAGAGAGAGAGAGAGAGAGAGAGAGAGAGAGAGAGAGAGAGAGATCTAAAGATTAAAAATGAAATAGAGTTTAGAAATGTTTATTCATTTTTCTTTTACGAATGTGTGCCTGTGTATGCAAGCCCATGTGTGTGTGTGTATGTATGTATGTGTGTGTGTGTGTGTGTGTGTGTGTGTGTGTGTGATAATATAAAATACTATCACATACATACATTATATATATGTGTGTGTGCATTTGTTTGTGTTAGTGTTTGTATATGCGTTTGTGTGCGTGTGTGTGCGTGTGCGTGTGAGAGAGAGAGAGAGAAGAAGAGATAGAGATAGATAGAAAGAGAGAGAGAGAGAGAGAGAGAGAGAGAGAGAGAGAGAGAAATTTGCCACACCCAATTGTTCATTTATTCAAATATATCTTTTACGAATCTGAATATTTTCAGGAATACTTACATTAATATATATATTTAAAATTGCGACAGTAAAATGATTCAATAAAGCCTGTCCTCAAATGTTTCCATTGTCTTTATTGTCATTTTCATAGAGATAATGAGACAAGCATAAATTCATATTTTGACAAAGATACTAAAATTCATATCATAGCAATGTCAGTTATTTGATGTTGAAATACCTGAATTATCTTTTTTTAGCAGGATGAAATATTTGACATCTTATCAAAATGGAGTTAATGTAACTGTCTGTCTGTAACTGAAACTAAATCATCAGTGACATCATGATATCCTTAGTTATTCAAGTTATATTCTCAAAGATTACGAATTTAATCTTAATTAGCATCTTATCAACTAAAATCTGAGTTCGATTTGCTGCAGAACTGCCAATATTATCAATGCATTTGAAATTCTTAAATATCTGTTATATATCTCTAAGAAATAAATATTTACAGAGTATATGGCGGTAGTAATAAGTCTAGAGGGTTAAATCCCGAAATAAAATCCGGAGCTGGAGTCCCTAATGTTGTGGGATGCTGAACCTCAGTACTATCCAGCAACACCTCCGACGCTTTCCTTGCCAAACTGCATTGGGTAATTTTTGACTTTACATTGGACCACAATTGCAGTATAGAGAGGAGGGTGACAGATCAACCTCTATATCAACCTACCCAGGCAGCGTAGTTCCATTCGTATGGTGAGGAAGACGATTATAGACACTACGCCATCGTCTCTGGTGGACGGAAAGATGCCAACGATTTCATAAGAGGTAAAAAAAAAAGCCATCTAATATGGCATTAGAAGTATCTCTCTCTCTCTTTCTCTTTCTCTCTCTCTCTCTGTGTCTGTCTGTCCTCTCTCTCTCTCTCTCTCTCTCTCTCTCTCTCTCTTCTCTTTATATATATATATATTTATATATATATATATAAAGGGTGGCTTACCGGTGAGTATGGGTACGATCGTTGAAGGTGCACAGGATCCAGGGGTTAAGTCCGTGATAAAAAAAATACAAAGTGCTCAATACAAAGTAGAGCATATTTATTAAAGAAATGGATACAATAGAAACCTACTCGATTTTCATCGTTAGAATCATCAGGGTTAAATCCACTGAATTAATCGAGTTACCGATTAATTCAGTAGATTTAACCCTGATGATTCTAACGATGAAACTCGAGTAGGTTTCTATTGTATCCATTTCTTTAATATATATATATATATATATATATATATATATATATATCTTTCAACACACACAACATACATAAACACGCAGGCACGCACACGCTAGACAAGAAGAGAGTGGAAGAAAGCAGAGCAAAGGGATCCACCGAAATAAAAACAGACTAGTATACAGGACATGGTATCAACTGGAATTAACCACTATAATTTATAACCACACCAATCTGTACTTATTAATAGCCAACTGGTGATCAATCTAGGAGACATTGCAGATGATAACTCGATGAAAACCAAAAACAATCGTAAGGAGAAAATCTACAGGCCTCGATAATATATCCCCCGAAGGATGGAAGGCACGACATACTACATGGATTATGCAATGTACTGTATTAATAAACTTATGTTGTAACTTATTTGGTTTGGTTTGGTTTGTCGGATTTTAAGGCGTGTCGACCCTTGTTAGATTACATTATACTGAAGATGTTTTGTTCTGCTGGATCAGAGTTGATCTGGGAGTAATGATGATAAAGGAGTAATTAACATTCCCCATAATTCCAGAATTGGAACCATGATCTGAAATAGTTCAACGTCATATGCATGACATTAAGTACCTCAGCCATTGCCTTCTAGCACATTTTAAGAAAGGTTCAAAGTTATATATATTGGATACATGACTCCGACGAAGGTTGACAGACAAAACATTTCATATGGACAGCACATGGATATGACGAGATACAAAGTACATAGGTAAAAAGATAAATACACATTCATGAATGGTACAAGATAACATATAAAAGTCACAGACATGAGACTAGGGATAGTCCATGCTGCAGGAAGAACTTACAGTAATGTAAGTGGGGCCAAAATCCCCAACGAGAAGGAGTAGACCGTGTCTACCCCATGTGTCTCGTAGTTACTGGAACATGAAAAAAGACAGAAGGGTTTGAACCCGGCACTTAAATACTATAGCCCCCTAGCGGGCACCAGCAAACTAAACCGTGCAGACAACTCTCCCAGGCAAATACCAAACTAACGCTACAACATAAATAAAAATGTATTAGGGCTTGACATAAGGGCGATAGGGTTGGGACAATCATATAGGTGCTAGGGCTTGATATTATCAGCCGATTGATCGGAAGGGATATATCTGTCTGCCTGTTTAGTCTAAGTAGGGGGCAAAGTGGAGAGTTGCATATCCGGTCTCACTGGTATTATCTTCTCATTTCGCTAATTTTGAAAAAAAATATTTAAAAAATAAAGAACATATCAATGACAACGGGTATGATGTCTTTGCATTAGTAAAGATCAGACTCAGGAGGCAAAGAAATGCCGAAATATATTTATATCTGCATCAAGGTATCCACTAATTCATCCTTTATCAAACGGAATTAATTTAAAAATAAAAAATTTAAAAAAATTTTCAAAAGAAAATTTTTCCTATTTTTAACGAATAAAGGGAGGTAACTTCGTTGGCATTGTTACAAAAAAATACAATTTTTGAAAAAATTAAAAAATTAAAATTTTTAATAAAACCGAAGTGCACTAGCGTCCGCGAAAGTAACCGACGTTATTTGCGGTCCAGAATGTGACATTAAGAAAAGATCTTCAATAAACACCATGGGATCTAACTCAACAACCTGATGATTGCCCCTTGGCATGAAACCTGGGTAGCTGTTTATAATAAACATTGATCTATAAAAACTCAGCAAATTAAATAAATATTAGCTCTCACAATTTGTGATTGAGCACTGTATTTTCTTTGTTTCATCACAAAAATGGTGTTTTATATATATATATATATATATATATATATATATATATATATATATATATATAAGGTGTATCAGAAAAGTATCGAAATATTTTTTAAAACTTTTTAACACACCTTGTACCATTCATTATTTTATTTTAGAATAAAAGGTGTGTCAAACAAGTACCAAGTTTAAAGTTGTATGTTTCAAGATAGAAAGGAACAATGAATGGAACGTTATTTTTTTCAGAATAAAAGGTGTGTCAAAAAGTACAAAAAATATTTTATGACACACCTTGTATATATATATATATATATATATATATATATATATATATATATATATATATATATATACAAATTATCTCTTTTATTCTGTGTAATTGATAGCCGATGGGAAGTTTGTGTTTACATAGAACTGGGACTTGTACATTGAAATCTCACAGGTTGTGTTTTAAATCTGTGTATCCTGCAAGCGTTCCAGTCTCAGAACAACGGTTGCGAAATTGGTATCGCTGCCTGTTGGTGGTAAATTTAATCAATGCTCGATGAAGCACAACTGTGTTCTTGCCCGAGTATAACTGGAACTTATTAAATACGTAAAATAACGGGCGAAGAGGGACTGGAAGAAAACTTGCTTAGTTACGAGAGAGTTCAATGTACATTCAGAGTTCTAGTTTTATACTGTGTCAACGTTAATCAATATTTCTAATCTCAATATTTTTTACCTTCATTACTCTCTCTCTCTCTCTCTCTCTCTCTATCTATCTCTCTCTCTCTCTCTCTCTCACACACACACATGCAAACAAACGCACATACAAACACTAACACAAACAAATGCAGACACACATCTTATTATAATGGAGATTGTGTGTTTGTCTATCTGTAACCGAAACTATATTACTACTCAAATCACAATTCCCTTAGTTATTTACTTCACATTCTCCATGATTTTATTTTTATTCAAATCTCAATTATTAATAAAATTGTTTTACATTATTAATACTATTGACCATATCTACATGGTATTTACCGCGTACCCCACTTGTACGGGTCAGGCACAAAGTCCCTATTAACGTGGGACCACCCACAAACCGAAGCTCATGGAGTGGCAGGTGAAAAATTGCGTCGATCCCGTCGGCATTCCCCTCAAGGGGGGCGCCTCAGGCACTGGGCAATAAACCCAGCCCTGCCCTTTAAATCAAGGGGGCAGGTGTTGCCTGGGGGATGGCCCCCTGGGATCGACGCTATTAACTTGTAAAGATCCAGGGTCGAAGCCACTGGACCCCCGGTGTTGACCAGGTCTACATACTAATAACATGCAATTGTATTTATATATACAACAAAATAGCGGATTACAGTGTGAATGGGAAGGCTAATTTGCATATTGATCTTATAAATATATGCTTAGTATTATTGATTTCTAAACGTTTGGTTTTATCTTAATGAATATGAGCAAAAATCTCGTGGATAAATCTTAAAAGAAATCCATTAACAAGAAGAAATAACTGTAAATGTATTCCTTACTTCCTATTTTAACTAAAGAGTTAAATTAGGAAAATTTGCCAAAGACAGACGGGAGTAATGGAAAATGATAGAAGAGTTAGTTTCAAAGTTGTTCTATTTTTCAATCATACCCCCTCTGTTCCAAATCATTATCTGCATTCTTATTCAGTTTCTTTGGCTTTTCTAATTTAATATGATATTTTATTATATCAAAACTTAAATACTTGCACCCGGAGGGTGCATATATCTTCTAGCATATATAATGTATGTATGTGATAGTATTTTATATTATCACACACACACACACACACACACACACACACACACACACACACACACATGCGCTTGCATACACAGGCACACATTCGTTTCTCTCTCTCTCTCTCTGCCCCCTCTCTCTCTCTCTCTCTCTCTCTCTCTCTCTCTCTGTGTCTCAAACACACTCACACACACGCACACATGCAGTTGCATACATACGCACTCATTCGTAAGAGAAAAATGAATAACCATTTCTAAACTCTATCTCATTTCTCTCTCTCTCTTTCTCTCTCTCTCTCTCTCTCTCTCTCTCTCTCTATCTATCTATCTATCTATCTATCTCAAACACACACACACTCACACACACACATTCGCAGAGAAATACCGACACACACACTCACACACACACATATATTATATCATATATTATCATCCACACGAATGCATACACAAGCACACATGTATAATGGGGAAAGAAGACAATGTAGAAAATAAAATTGACATGTTTCACTATAAGATTAGCGTCATCAGATAAAACTCTCCTTGCATGAAATCGTGTAATTCCAATTCTAATTTGGTTTTCCTTTTTTCTGATACTTGGATTTTTTCCAAAACATACATCCACACCACACACACACACACACACACACACACATATATATATATATATATATATGTAATTATAATAATAGTAAGAAGGTTGGAGATCTTTGCTATCGCATGACTGTATTATGATCAGCATATTTGTGTGTGTGTGTGTGTGTGTGTGTGTGTGTTTAAGCAGGATTGAGTCTTGATAAAATCATTTGGATTGAAACTATGGTAGACCCCTAACTATTTTCCTCTATTATTATTATTATTATTATTATTATTATTATTATTATTATTTACTCCTTTTGAGTTTTCACATCAGTGTTAGCTGATGGTCTTTCACTGGAGTCTGAGTGACAGCAAGTCTCCTCAGGTCTCCAGGACTCTTCTTAGTATTCTGGCAGATTGCAGCAGTGCAGTGTTCTGAATGGTTTCAATCCTTCCTCTGATATCCAAACTTTCCAAATCCTTTTCCAATCCCTTTGGGACTGTTCCAAGTGCACCAACTACAATTGGTATAACTTTCACTTTCATATTCCATAACTTTTTCAGTTCTCTGGCAAGGTCCAGATATTTGTCAATTTTTTCATTTTCCTTTAATTTCACCCTGTGATCCGCTGGCACTGCAAAATCCACCAGTTGACAAGTTCTTTCTTTTTTGTTAATCAACACTAGGTCTGGTCTTCTTGCTGGGATAAGGTGATCCGTTTTAATTTCAAAGTCCCAGAGAATTTTGTGCGTTTCGTTCTCAAGAACAGATTCTGGTTTATGCATATACCATTTTGTTGTATGGTCAAAATTCAAATTTTGCATTATTCCCAGTGGATCACCTTCCCAACCCAGTCGTGTCTAGTTTTGTATTCTCGTTGTGCTAGTTTGCTACATTCGCATAGTATATGTTTAACAGTCTCATCTCTATTACCGCAAAGTCTACATTTACTATTTTGTTGGGTCTTATCAATTTTCGCTTTGATGTAGTTTGTCCTTATGGCATTATTATTATTATTATTATTATTATTATTATTATTATTATTCAAGCTTTAAGTTTACCACATTTAAATGTAAGTCGAGAGCGTGAGTGTTTGGAAATGATCATTCCACAAAGCTTTCACTTGGACAAAAAAAAATAATTACAAAAAAGATTGCGATCAATTTCTCTGAAAGAGACAACCCTGAGTTATTATGTTAGGATTCTGTAAGGCCTATTATTTTGAGTATTTGACTCGAATTTAAGTGACAGAATGTTGCCTCAATGTACGTGTTGATGTTATTAATGTTGCTATCCATAGGGTCTCGTTTTAAGGCAAGTGGCGTCAATACCAAATAGACAAGCCTAACAATTAAGCACATGACTTATGTGAGCACGCACATTCCTCTGAACGACAAAGAAATGATACTGAAAAGAGAATTTGCATATAATTACAGGCTTATAACATCCCTGTCGATGAGATTAAGCATTCTCACAGGACAATATGCGGAGGTGATATACAATTCAACGCAAAGCTAAAAAAAAAATATTTAAAAATATAAAACCTGGGTAAAAAAAAAGAAGTGAGAGAAACGGTATCATTATATATGCATTAAAATTCGTAGAAGAAAATAAAACAAAGAAGAAAACCCAGGCAGATTCATGGATACAGAAAAAAACGCCATGGGGGGAGATCCGCAGATTTATGTATTAGAAAATATAGAAAATAGAAAAACAAATTACTCTAAAAAAGATGAATTTGTTCTTGATAGTGACGTCGTCGTTAAAACCTTTCGGTTTTTATCAAACCTTCATCAGGACATTTAGATGGCAAGTGTGTTGTCTGAACAGTAGTGGGTGTTTTTTTCTTTCTTATTTTAAAGCTAGAAACCTGAAAGACATATTCAAGAATACAAACCCTGAAAACATTTTAAATTTTATTAAAAAAAGCAACCTTTTCAACAAAATATAACAGAACATAACCAATTATCTCCATAGAACCACTACCTTAAAGTCTGAAATCCAAAATAACCTTTTTGGCATTAAATGACCCACAGGGGTTGATATGCCGTTAAACAAAACTCAAACTCAAACTTATTTTAAATAACGGTAGATGAGAAATGAGTATACAGAGAAAGGTTTATAACCGTTTTGATAACGTTCCTTTTTGAAAATTGTAACCTGATAGGTACAAGTGAGGATGTTTAAAATATGTGACGTATATCTTTGAGATACAATAGATCAAAAGATGAGAAAAGTGTTATCTGAATCTTTGAAAAAAGGTACAAGGAAATGAAAGAAAACAAAATAAAGAAAACAAATAGATCATACGTAATCAAGTTACGTATCATTCTTATTAATATCGAACGTGTGTATAATATTGTTACATATTTGATGGGTGAACCGTCGGTTTTTGAGGGGTAGTGTAGAAGGATGGTATACGAGGCATGGTAAAAGAAGCGTGGGTAGTATAGAAGTGATTTGAATTCAAATCAGGAATATAGTATTTGAATTCAAACCTGGCTGTTATAACGGTTAGATATTTGACTGACAATTAGTAATCTCATTTTGACCTCCACTTCCTCTTGCGATTGCAAGTGTACGAAGAGATACTTAGTCTGTAGCGAATCGTCAGGATGTAAAGACGTAGCTTGCGGATTCAGAACTTAAGAAATAAACATTTGATTCACAAGATACATGCATTCAATTGGTTACTAAACACTAACCGACAGCGTCATCAACATCTCAAGATAAAGAAACCTCCCGGAATAAGAGAACTAGGCCGATAGGCAGAAAGCCAAGGAAACAGATCGACTAGAAGTATAAATACTCAAAAGTAAGAAGAAATACTAGGCCATGAGGAATTACAAAAGAAATACATATAGAAGTATACGCTTTAATATGGGAGGTGTAACCACAGATAACTCCCATACGATAATAGCACACTTCTATATCAAGACAGGTATATACATATACATATATATATATATATATATATATATACACACACACACACACATATATATATATATATATATATATATATATATATATATATATATATATATATGTATTATAAAGATAAAGGTTGCTTACCGGTGAAAATGGGCACGATCATTGAAGGTGCAAAATTCAGGGTTAAGTCAGCGATATAACAAATACAAAGTGTTCAATACGGAGTAGAGCAAATTTATTAAAAAAAAATGGATATAAAAGAAACGTACTCGAGTTTCACTATAAGGATCTTCAGGGTTAAATCCACTGAATTAATCGAGGTACCGATTAATTGCAGCCGATTGCACGTGTGTTCACTGATCGGATGCAATTAATCGATACCTCGATTTATTCAGTGTATTTAACCCTGAAGGTCCTTATGGTCAAACTCGAGTAGGTTTCTTTTATATCCACTTTTATAATATATATATATATATATATATATATGTGTGTGTGTGTGTGTGTGTGTGTGTGTGTGTGTGTGGTGTTTGTGTGTGTGTGTGTGTGTGTGTGTGTGAGTAAATATGGAAATAAATCCGACAATATTAAGAAATTTGAAAAACGAAATGTTCCAAAAATAAGATGAATTTATTTATCGACGCTTAAACGTTTCGATTTATTTAAACCTTCATCAGGATGGATTATGGGGTGAGAAATTGATGTATGTTTTGTATATAATGTTACATAATTATGGATCCCTAATATCTTTTTAAGGTAGTATAGAAATCCTTATGGCGATCAGTACAGCTGATGGCCTTGACAGTGAGTGACAATGCTTGACCTCACTCTCACCTTGCGTTCTGGGGAGAGCCGTGAGAATCGGAAGCCGATGAAGGCCCTTCCGGTTTAAGGTGTAAGCAACTCAGTTAGTCAGTTGAGAGTTAGGACTTAGAAGCGAAGCTAGCAAGATGTGAGCTGACTGCGCAGTTGTCTGGTCTGGGGGATCTGGAATAAAGTAACATCAAATGTAAATCGAAGTCTTGTTGTTATTACTAAAAGCTAACAATGACACAAGGCTTCTGATACGAAATGATCCCCGACAAAGACCCGGAGTCCCCAAGAAACACCACGACAAGACCAGACCAAGATAGAAGATAGATGATAGAAGATATACCAGATCCGGCCAGAAGAATAGACGACAAGAATAAGAAGTAAAGAGAAGTATATAACAATAATACTTTTTATCGTATTTTATTGAATGCATTTCTTCGAGTTACGTCGCGCGTCTTGACACCTTCGCGTGTTCGGATCGCGGCTCGTCTTTCAAAAAATATAACGCTGAACAAATACAGTTACATACTTTTTATAAATATTTTTCTCACTCCTGTCATTTACAAAATATCCATCAATTTCTTCACCCCATAATCAATCCTGATAAAGGTTTAAATAAACCGAAACATTTAAGCGTCAATAAATAAATTCATCTTATTTTTGGAACACTTAATTTTTCAAATTTCTTATATATATATATATATATATATATATATATATATATATATATATATATATATTTTCATAATTTGCTTGAAGCATTGTGTATGTATTGGTTAGGAGGTTGATTTAGAAGGCCATCACAATGCAGTTTGGAATAAATAAAAAATAATACGGTAACAATGGTGGTGTGTGTTGACCTGTATTTTTTTTATTATTTCTTGAATTTTCGAGGTAATACCTCTTTATCAAAGAATTGAACTGAAGCAGTACAGCTATGGCATTTCTTCCTAAATGAATTTTTTTTTTTTGAAAATGACGTTATTTTTGAAATAACTGTATTCCCGTGTGAGCGTGAATGCGTTTATTTTTATTTTTATTTTTTTTTTGTACGTGTGCGTATGTTGTAATGCGCGAGACATTGAAAATGCGTGTTGGCTGTGACGTTAAGACTGTATCCTAGCGCGGGATTTTGTACGTGGGTATGTGCGAATGAAAAAGTGTATTTGTGTTTTGTGACGTTTCCTGTTGGATTTTACATCAATTTAATCATTTAATATTATTAATATTATTATTATTATTAATATTATCATATTTATTTGCTTATTTACTTATTTATATCTAATTCAATTTATCTTTTTATATTTATAATATTTTTAAATATATATATATATATATATATATATATATATTATATATTTATTTAATTTTTTTCCTTAACAACTAGTGTGCAATGGCTTGTGTGTTTGTATGTGTGGGCGAGATGTTGGCTATAGATTTGAGTGCGTGTTTCGTATTAGTCTTCTCGTTGTAGATTTGTTTCATTAGTAATTCTCCATTGTGCATGTGGGTATGTGTTTTGTGTGTGTGTGCATATACTGTTACATGTGTGCGTTGGTTGTGGGTTTATTGTATGATGAACTCTGCGCTGAGTTCACTCCTGTTATTGATCTCTGGTGTAATCTTGTTACCGTATTATTATTTTTTATTTATTCCAAACTGCATTGTGATGGCCTTCTAAATCAACCTCCTAACCAATATATATATATATATATATATATATATATATATATATATATATATATATATATATATATATATACCAACACCTCCGCACAAGCAAGATGTGAGACAAAGTCAATTTATTAAGCGAAGTTTAACAGGTTTGAATTCAGATTTTTCTTTCTCATAGACCGGTTGCCTAACCAAGGTTAAAGAGCCCAGTTTGCCCTACTATTTACCCATAGCTGGAGGGAGAGAGTAGGATGCCTACCTTTCCCACGTGTATTAGCACTAAGTGAAATGCAAGTGCCACGTCCAGGATTCGAACTCTGGGCGACGAGTCCATTTCCCATGGTTTTAGCCATTACACTATGCGTTTCCTAAGAAAGTTATACGTATGTTACGGTTATGCAACTATATTAGCATGTACATTTTTAAGTTATTAAGTAGTTCGATTTTATCTACATAAATGTATTAAAATATCTTAATATAACTAGCAAATATATGCACCCTCCGGGTGCAAGTATTTAAGTTTTAATATAATAAAATATCATATTAAATTAGAAAGGCCAATGAAACTGAATAAAAATGTAGATAACATGATTTGGAACAGAGGGGGTATGATTGAAAAATAGAACAACTTTGAAACTAACTCTTCCATCATTTTCAATTACTCCTATTCCTAATTTAATTATTTAGTTAAAATCGGAAGTAAAGAATAATATTACAGTTATTTCTTTTTGTTAAGGGATTTCTTTTAAGATTTATTGAAGAGAATTTGCTCATATTCAATAAGATAAAACTAAACAATTAGAAATCAATAATATTAAGCACATATTTATTAAAATCAAATTTTTTAAGATCAATATGCAAATTAGCCTTCCATTCACACTGTAAACCGCTGTTTTGTTGTATATATAAATACAACTGCATGTTATTTGTATGTAGATATGGTCAACAGTCTTAATGATGTAAACAATTTTATTAATAATTGAGGTTTAAATAAAAATAAAATCATGGAGAATGGGATGCAGATAACAAAGGGAATTGTGATTTGTATAGTAATATAGTTTCGGTTACAGACAGAAAAACATGCAATCTCCATTATAATAAGAGATATAATATCCATTTGGAAACATGTTCAAAAACTCGTACTACCTCTCTAGACATGAGAGGACTGGTAAGCAAATATAGGTTGCGGCAGCAATACCCACCACAAGTTAAACTATCTTTCTTTTGATTTTATTCGTTTATTTGTTTGGCTTACTTTCACTCTTCTTTCTTTATTTTCTTTCATTCCATAACTGTTCCAAATATTATTAATTCATTTATTATTAAAAACGACAACTTAGCCTACCCATAAAAATAACACCCAAATTCCTATCATAGAATTTCTCTTAAATTTTAAAACTGAATCCTTTACTCAATTCAAGAAAATAAATGTCCCTCAAAATGTTTCATGAACATGTCATCTGGGGCTTTAGAATACACCGACTGCACCTCTGCAATTGAGCCACCTGTTGGTGACCCGTGATGCTTAAGGATGGAACCCTGGTTAATGAGCAGGTCATGACATGCAACATTACACTTTGTGTGATGCAAAATAACCTAAGAAAACGGCAAAATAAGCTAATTTCTTACCATTTTCTTTCATATACGATGAAAGACGATTATGGCTTGAACCGGTGAATATCGTGCCTTTGCTGCTGAAACGTTTTTTCATATTGATGAATGGTATATTGCTTCAAATATAGCTTTTCGTACTCATTTCATATTACGTTTTGTTGGTGTATTTTGACATATAATGTGTGCTGAAGTCCACCACTTAAACTTATAGACCCTGCGTGGGTGCGTGGATTAAAGGCAGACAATCGACATCCCGAATACGTGGTTAGGTAACTATTTAATCGCCGATTTTCAAAGCCGTTCATTTGCAGGTATTCGACACGGCAGAACGAATATGCGACCAAGGACTCTGCTCAACCAAAGGATTCTACCCAACACCGCCCGTTGCGAATAACCAAATTCCCGGATGAAACTGTTGGAATTTCACATAGCGCTAATACCCTTGGGAAAGGTATGAATCCAATTGTCCCTACAACTATGGGTAAATAGCAGGGCAGACTGGACTCTTTAACCATGGCTAGGTAACCAGTTTGGAGAAATAAAACTCTGAATTCAAACCTGTTAAACTCCGCTTAAGAAATTGACCTTGTGTCGCATCCTGCTCGTTCGGAGGGGTTGGTAAATATATACATACAAAATTAATCCA
>CM042152.1:39079696-39132196 GCA_023376005.1 Doryteuthis pealeii | reverse complement strand
GAACCACGGTATATAAAAGAAAGAGAAACGTCACATTTTCTTTTTATTCCTTTTAACATGAACAAACAGACAATCACCCTTTTCAGCTTTCCATATGATAACGAATCGACGTAATGGTTATCATCATAGGAAATTGGCACGGCGATACGAGATCAAATTCATGACGAGTCTGTTTGTTACGATTTTGTCGTCATTTTTAGGCTGCAGGTGAGAACACTTTACAGTGGAAATCCATTGTGTTCCTTAGCGAAGAATTCTTGGTTGTTCCTTTGTGTTAGGTAGAATCCTTTTGTTGTTCCTCAGTGTTCCTTAGTATTAGGTAGAATCCTTTGGTTGTTCCTCTGTGTTCTTTAGTGTTAGGTAGAATCCTTTGGTTGTTCCTCTGTTAGGTAGAATCCTTGGTTGTTCCTCGGTGTTCCTTAGTGTTAGTAGAATCCTTAGTTAGGTAGAATCCTTTGCTGTTCCTCTGTGTTCTTTAGTGTTTTGCAGAATCCGTTGGTTGTTCCTCAGTGTTCCTTAGTGTTGGGTAGAATCCTTAGTTGTTCCTCGGTATTCTTAGTGTTAGGTAGAATCCTTGGGTTGTTCCCGGTGTTCCTTAGTGTTAGTAGAATCCTTTGGTTGTTCCTCGGTGTTTCTTTAGTGTTTTGAATCCTTTGGTTGTTCCTCTGTGTTCTTTAGTGTTTGGCAGAATCCGTTGGTTGTTCCTCAGTTGTTCCTCGATGTTCTTTAGTGTTGGGTAAAATCCTTTGGTTGTTCCTCGATGTTCTTTAGTGTTGGGTAGAATCCTTTAGTTGTTCCTCGGTGTTCCTTAGTGTTTGGTAGCATCTTTTGGTTGTTCCCGGTGTTCCTTAGTGTTAGGTAGAATCCTTTGGTTGTTCCTCGGAGTTCCTTAGTGTTAGGTAGAATCCTTTGACTGTTCTCTGTGTTCTTTAGTGTTTGCAGAATCCGTTGGTTGTTCCTCAGTGTTCCTTAGTGTTGGGTAGAATCCTTTAGTTGTTCCTCGGTGTTCCTTAGTGTTAGGTAGAATCCTTGGGTTGTTCCCCGGTGTTCCTTAGTGTTAGGTAGAATCCTTTGGTTGTTCCCCGGTGTTCCTTAGTGTTAGGTAGAATCCTTTGGTTGTTCCTCGGAGTTCCTTAGTGTTAGGTAGAATCCTTTGACTGTTCCCTCTTGTTCTTTAGTGTTTTGCAGAATCCGTCGGTTGTCTCAGTGTTCTTAGTGTTGGTAGAATCCTTAGTTGTTCCGTGTTCCTTAGTTTAGGTAGAATCCTTGGGTTGTTCCCGGTGTTCCTTAGTGTTAGGTAGAATCCTTTGGTTGTTCCCCGGTGTTCCTTAGTGTTAGTAGAATCCTTTGGTGTTGTTCCTCGGGATTCCTTAGTGTTAGGTAGAGAATCCTTTGACGTTCCTCTGTGTTCCTTAGTGTTTTGCAGAATCCCTTAGTGTTAGGTACTAGAAGTGTTCCTTAGTAGAATCGTGGTTCCTCTGTGTCCCTTAGTGTTGGTAGAATCTTTGTGTTGTTCCTCGATGTTCTTTAGTGTTTGGTAGAATCCTTTGGTTGTTCTCGATTTCTTTAGTGTTGGGTAGAATCCTTTGTTGTTCCTGGTGTCCTTAGTGTGGGTAGTATCCTTTGGTTGTTCCTCGGTGTTCGTTTAGTGCTAGGTAGAATCCTTTGGTTGTAAGACTCCCCCAATGGGGCTACCTGTTGGCCATGGTGGCGACCCGTGATGCTTAAGGATAGAGCTCAGGTGGATGAGCAGTTCATGACTTGCAATACTCCACTTTGGCCCTATCTTGGGCTAGACGCGCGGTCGGAGAGGCCCCTCCGGTCAATCGGCTGGTCACGTCAAGCCCTAGCACCTATATGATTTTCCCAACCCTATTGCCCTTATGGCAAGCTCCAGCCCTTTTTATCATATGGGTGCTAGAAGGCGGTGGCTGCGGGTCTACATGTCATGGGAATGGCGTTAAACTCTATCTGGTGGTGAGGTTCCAGTTTTGAAGGTTTGGGGAATGTGGAGCACCCCTTCATCACCATAGCTCCCTGGTCCACTCTGACCCGGAGTGGTAGTACATGTTAGGGTCCCATCTAAGGGTTAAATAGAAAAGTTGATAAACAGAATTGTATTATCCATTAAGAATTGATTTATTTCAAAACTTTATCGGCATTAAATAACCCACTGAGGTCGATACGTCGTAAAACAAAACAAAACAAAACAAAACCGGGATTTAAAAAGATGAAAATAAATATTTTATCTATATTTATATATAGATTAATAAAAGATCTTTTATCATGTATTTGTTTTATAATCTTGTATTCTTTACATTATTATTCTTCTCCAGCATAAAATGACCCACTGAAGTTGATAAGCCGTAAAAGAAACAAACAAATTATTCTTCGTGTTTGCATTTTTCTTTTATTTGTTTTAGGTATATACTATGTTCTTTTCTTAATTAAATTGTCTTAATTTTCTCTATACAAGAAAGAAGGATAACTTAAAAAAACATACAGTAAGAAAATATAAGCGAGAATCGGCGCTTTCAGTGTGACTTTACCGTTAGCCAAGTGACGTTTAACTATAGAGACCTAAACATTGACAGTGTAGCCCGACCAGCAAAAATCTTTATCAATTTGTAGGATGGTGTGAGGTGGACTTGCCACGGGTGCTGACCAATAGAGGCGGCTGGAGAGAGAAACTCATGGGAATCCATGCTGTCAGTGTGACCTCATGATGATGATATAGTTATATATGTGCATTTTATTTATTCATTTATTTATTTTTACCAAAAAATGTGTTTAATATTGGCGATTTCATAATGGCTCTGCCCAAACGAGAAATAGTTAATCGAATTTCAGGTTAGGAAATTTTGGAAGTCTATCTATACATATATAAAAGGCAGGTGGACTGTATTTATGTATGTATCTATGTATGTCTGGAGGAAACTAGGAAAGTTAACGACCAAAATAAATAGTATACACATTAACTATCACCAGATCTTGCTTTTGAGCAAGAATGAGTAAAGATTTGATTTATATTCGCGGGGATAATGAAAAATAAAAATTAAATTGTAACAGCATGGATTTTTCTTTGCATTTAATATTTTAAATAGGAAACATTATTATTATTTTTAGACTGCCTGTGTACATTTTCCTTTAGAGTGTCTGTGTACTATTTTCCTTTTAGAGTGCCTGTGTGCTATTTTCTTTTTAGAGTGTCTGTGAGCTAATTCTTTTTAGAGTGTCTGTGTACTATATCCTTTTAGAGTGGTGTGTGCTGTGTCTATTTCTTTTTAGTGTCTGTTCTATTTTCTTATGTTTTTCTTTTTAGAGTGTCTGTGCTATTTTCTTTTAGATTTCTTTAGAGTACTATTTCTTTTTAGTGTCTGTGTACTTTTTTCTTTTTAGAGTGTCTTTGTACTATTTTCTTTTTAGAGTCTGTGTGTATTTTCTTTTAGAGTGTCTGTGAGCTATTTTCTTTTTAGAGTGTCTGTGTACTATTTTCCTTTTAGAGTGTCTGTGTGCTAATTTCTTTTTAAATTGTCTGTGTGCTAATTTCTTTTTAGAGTGTCTGTGTATTTTAATTTTAGACAGTCTGTATACTATCTTATTTTTACAGTGTCTGCGTACATTTTTTTCAGACGACTAATCAAACCGGAGCAGCGCAAGGTCTTTTTACGTAGGAATTTTTATGAGTCATTCTGCGAGGGTCAACTTGTGATTTAGTTATAATGGGTCTACAAGACCAACCTTTTGACCCCTTCTACACAGGCTACGCCGGGTTGTCGCTTCTAGTATATCATAGGCATCACACTATCGTAATTAATTAATGATTACCTAATGTTGCCTATTAAATAATTATCTGGAGCAAGAGTAGTTGGATGCATGACTTTCCCTAAATTTTAGCGGTATGTGAGATAGAAAAGGCCAGGATCCGAACTCAGATTGACGGGTTGTTTGTTTCACTACGCACCTGAAATTAACTGTGTGCGTGTGTGTATATATATATGTGTGTGTGTGTGTGCGTGCGTGCTTATTGACAGATGACTAAGTATATGCATTTCATTTCATGCTCACATTATACCCCGCACCTGTAATAAACACCGCATATATATATATATATATATATATATATATATATATATATATATATAAATATATATATGTATGTGTGTGTGTGCGTGCGTGTGTGTATGCGTGCGTGCGTGTGCGTGTAGGTGTGTGAGTGTGCTTGGGTTATATGTGGTGTGTGTTTATTGCAAAATGAGCATTAGTATATGCATTTTTCCGTTCTCTCAGTGTGTGTGTTAGTGTCTCTGCAGCACCGGTGTTTGTGTATACGAGCCACTCGTTATGCGAGTGTTTATATGTACCAGTGTGCGTGTGTCTGTGTGTGTGTGTGTGTGTGTGTGTGTGTGTGTGTGATGAATCTAAGACGATTAAGTAGATAGACTATTGGGATCTTCAAATTTGTTTATTTATTGCATTTCAATTTAAAGCCTTGGGACAGCTGTGATAGACAAGGATCGCCTGCGGGAAATAAATTCAATTAAAATATATTTTATTTAAGCTCCTAACATTCGAGACAATGCGGAGCATAAATCAGAGGCGAGGATGGCAAAATTCCCATTAATTCAATCTAATCACGACCACGGTATTAAACGATTAGAGGTTGATTGTCGGAGATAATCGTTATCCAAGCCTTCTCTCCGTGAACCAAAAGACGGTTAAGAAATTAACTTTATGCCTTTTAATAATAATAATAATAATAATAATAATAATAATAATAATAATAATAATAATAATAATAATAATATACAGTAAATGTAGACTATGTGATGACAGAGATGAGACTATAAACCATGTATTAAGCGAATGTAGCAAACTAGCACAAAGGAGTACAAAGCTAGGCACGACTGGGTTGGGAAGTGATCTACTGGGAATATGCCTGTTGTATCCCGAGATGTAGGATATACAGAATTGATAATAAAAACAGGGAATATATTAACAATAACAATATTTGTTTTATTTATTTTCATTGACCGGGAATACAGTGGGATGATTTGGGATTCAGTTTCGGCTTGATGATAGGATACGTGTGTGTCACGTACTGGGTCCGGTTCTCTTCTAGTGCTGTCAGTCTTTTTCTTCCTTTTTTCCGCGAGTATTCGGTTCGAATCGTTAGGGGGAGATAACTCTCCCTAACAACACCAAAAGAATTACATTTTGACCCTACAACAAAATAGTATATGCATAAACCGGAATCTGTTCTTCAGAATGGAATCCATAAAATTCTCTGGGATTTCGTGATAAATTAGGATCACCTTATCCCAGCCCGGCAACCATACCTAATATTGAATAACAAAAAAAGAGAACTTGTCAACTGGTAGATTTTGCAGTTCCAGCAGATCTCAGGGTACAGATGAAAGCGATAAGATGGAAAAATACCTGGACCTTGCCAGAGAATTGAAAAAGCTGTGGAATATGAAGGTCAAAGTGATATCAATTGTAGTTGGTGCACTTGGAACGGTCCCAAACAGCTTGGAAAAAAGACTGGAAGATCTGGAAATCAGGGAAGAATTGAAACCATCCAGACTACTACATTGCTGCACTCGGTTAGAATACTTAGAAAGCCCTGGAGACCGAGGAGACTCATTGTCACTCAGACTCCAGTGAATAATTACATCACACTGATGCGAAAAACTCAAAAGGAGGAAAAAAAGTAAAGTAAAGTCGTCGGGTGACCTAAAGTCGGTATCAACTAAACCGAGAGGGAGTCTATGTCCTTTACCCAGCACTAAACGAAGGAGATTGTTTGTGTCGTCTGAGGCAGAGCGCCATACCATTAGCTCCTCACTTTACCGCACAGATCCCTGTTGTATTCACACGCTGAGTTGGCGACGGCCGGTACCGAACCCAAAACCTTGTGGTTCCGAGTCGGACGCTCTACTGACTGAGCTAAAACGGTCCAACTATACTTTTAAATAGTGGTTTCTGCTGTTCAGACACTGGTTGGTTGGTTGGTTGGTTGGTTGGTTGTTTTGTGGCATATCAACCCTTTTCGGGTCATTTAAGGCCGAATCAAACCATTTTCATTAGGGAAGGTCTCAATCGCTTAGAGTAACTGTTATAGTTTAAGTTGTCACCCATTTAAGTATTGAACAAACTCATTGCTGCTTGACATCGGTAATCTACCAGGAACAAAAAGAAAAGAAAAAAGGCGGCCAACCAAAATTGCCGGGTAAAATTTTAGAATAAAGAAAGAAAACCTAAGATTGCAAAATTGGGAAAAAAAAGCGGGAGTGAGAGAACGGAAAAAATAAAGGGACACAAAATCGATGGTACGTTAAAGAACAAGACGAGGAGATGAAGACAAACAGACGCCAATCGGTGAAACATTTTACACACACATTGAATTATTGTATTATATTTTGTAACTACCCCGAAAATATTTATATGTTGATTTATTTCAGCTTCTTAAAAAGAACAAGGATTACAGAAAGGGTAGGAGTAATAATAGATTAAATTGGAGGGAGGGGTACGTAGTTTATCGATTATGTGGAATTCTGATCCCTCTGAAAAGATAAAGCGTTCATTGTTCCAAACTGTAGCCGTGTCAATGGTGAAAACAATGGCTGAAAACACTTGAAATTTAAAGAAACGATTAGACAAAAGGCTAAATGGAAACTGCACAAGGATGTTGCGAAGTATCTTGAAAAAATGCTGTTGTGGTGGTTTATTGATTTTAACGGCATATCAACCCGTCTGGGGTTATGTCATGCCTAACAGTTAGGAATATAATATCGTGTATTTATATCTATACTTTTAGTAATTGGTTCTAAAATATGTCAGCATTATTGGGGATTATGTTGTATGGTATTGATTTGTTTCAATGGTATAATTTTATTTCTCTCAAAAAAAAAAAAGAAAAAAAAAAGAATTTCCTCCATGTTGACATTTTCAAACAGATCTTTTATATTGTTTGCTTTAAAATAACGGTTTCTGATGTGAGCGAGAAACCTGCATCCCATGAATAAGTGTTTAACTGTCAAAAGTGTTTGACATGTTCAACATTGTGGTTGTTGTTCTTGTTGGAGTGTGTTAGTCTTGTATGACCAATGCGTAATCGAGATAAAATGACTTATTCCTTTCTAGACTTCCTTAAAGTTGGTCTCCATCCTCCCAAAGTGGGTTTGATTAGGAAGAGTTTATTGTGAATGTTATTATTCCAGTGTTGTTGCCATTTTGTGTATGAAGGAATCTATTGATTTTAGGTTTCAAATCAGTATATGGTATCTTGAAATTTTCGGGGATCAAATCTAGAGCCGATTTAGCTGCAGAGTCTGCTCGTTCATTTCCCATCACTCCTATATGATTTGGGATATGCTGGAAGCAGCAACCCACGAGGAAAAAATCAGCTGTACAGTCTCTTAGGTTCTATCACATAAATCATCGAAATAGGAAGAAGACGTTCAGGACACTATTACAGAAGTAAAAAAAATAACTCTCTGTTCATTCTTCATTTCTTTCTTGGTAAATACAGCTTTAAACTTGATACATTTTGACACACCTTGTATTCTCAAAAAAATAATGAATGGAACGTTATTTTTTCAGAAGACAAGTGTGTCAAAAAAGTAGAAAAATATCGATACTTTTTTATACACCTTGTATATATATATATATTAGCATGCTACACGCTGTAAATAACACACACACAACACAACACACACACACACACACACACACACACCACACACACCACACACACAAAACTATTTAAGCATTTGGACAAGAACTTAATTCAATTTTATTTCTCTGAATGTTTAAGATGAGCTTGATGATTAGTATTATCTGCGTTATTCGGACTATTGTCCTCATCTTCATGTTATCCGTACAACGTTTCGGTCGATATACCCTCCAGCCTTTTTCAGGTATATCGGGAACCTTCTCGGACTCGGGAACCTTCTTTTCGGACTCAAAGGTTACGTTCAATGTTCCATGATGGCTCCCGATTACGACAAGAAGGTTCCCGAGTATGACAGGAAGGTTCCTGCGTCCGGAAAGAACGTTCCCGAGTCCGAAAAGAAGGTTCCGAATCCGAGAGGCTCCCGACCCCGATAAGAAATACCTGAAGAAGGCCGGAGGGCGTATCGGCTGAAACGCGTTGTACAGATAACAATGAGGACACTAGTCCGAATAACGCAGATAATACTAATTCAATTTGAATCGCGTGGTCGAAACAGAAAGATTATACAAGAAAAACCATATCAGCATTATAACTCAGACTTTTGCTCATGGCCTGTGTTTCTTAGCGCTGTATTTCTAAAACATTGTTTAAACAGAATAAGATTCTACGTATATCATGACCCTCACGCCCAGAATCCGTGTTTTATTGCCCAAGATTACCGGGGCAATTATGGATTTGAACAGAGATAGAAGCTAAATGAAATTAGTAGTTTGGCTAGTCCTACACCTGAAGAAAGCCGAAAGTATCGACTTAGGCGTTAATGCCAAAATCAACAAATAGGAAATATATATATCAGAAATAACCATGGAATTAGAGAAAGATAATTCTGTTGAAAGATGCCAAATTGAACATAATTGATCTTATTAACAAATCAGTATCATATCTATCTAATATATATATATATATATATATATAATATATATATATATATAATATAGTTGTAGAAAAAGTATATCCCGACCGCGGTTTCGGTGCTACTATTACACCTTCATCAGGGGGATTGAGTGGATATGTCCGGTTACTGAACTCTATATATCTAGATTGATTTAGAAAATTTCTTCAATTATTCCTGAGCTTTATCTTAATGGGCTTACAGAGCTGCTACTTTGTAGTTGGAATTAAGATCCACCTATTTTGACATTCATGGTTGATTCATGATTTTATTTAGTAGTGCACGTAATGTTATATTTTTATTACCCTTACCACTATCTTCAAACTATTCCTTTGAACTTTAGGTGGCTGTTTGTCTGAATGTTGGCTAAGTTTTATTTCTTTATTTCTTCTATTATTTTTCGTTATTGCTTTATCATAATTGTACTGTATTATGCCTTTATTGATTACTTTTATATTATTGGTATTCTAAATGCATTACGTAATCTATGCATACATTTCCTAGAAATTATCCTTTATATTAGTCAAGTCATTTTTATTGGGAATCTATTATTTCTAACTTTTCCTGTAGACACAAAATTCAAACAATGTTGATGTATGAGGTTCTAGTTTTGGAGGTTTGGGTGCACCCCTTCATCACCATTGCTCCCTGGTCCACTCTGACCCGGAGTGCTACTACCTGTTCGAATCCCATTTATTGGTTAAATAGAAAGAATGAGTGCATAAACAATATTGAGTATTCCTTCAAGCATGAATTTATTTCAAATCTTTGTCGGCATAAGGTTGATATGCCGTAAAACAAAACAAACCAAACAGAAAAACAAAAACAAACCAAACGTCTGAACTCTGTGTAAAAGGGATTATAGAATACAGAATTTTTTAAAAAGATAAAATAGGCGATCTGAAATTATAAAAAAATAAAACAAAAATTAAGTACAATAAAAGATAAATAAAAAAGGAAGAAAAATCCAGAATGGGATTTTTAAAAAGCCAAATAAATAAACAGTAAAAACAGTCGGTATCAGCCAGACAGCGAGGGAACCTATCCCCTTTTCAATAGTACTAGTCAAAGGAGATTGTTTTGGGGTCTGGGGTGGAGCCTCACACCTACCATCAGCTCCTCACTTTACCGCACAGATCCCTGTGCTAGATTAAAATTGAAAATAAAACACGCTGACAACACATGAAGGAAAATGGAAGAAATCACAGAATAAAGGAAACATTCCAAGGATAAAGAAAGATGCAAATTAAGTATGTAAGAAAGAAAGAAAGAAGTTAAAATGAAAAAAAAAGGAAAACCGTAGAAAGACGAAGAAAAAAATAAGCAAATAAAGAAAAAAAAAGAAAATACGAAAGAAAGAAAATGAGAATAAATTAAATATGTAAAGGAAAAAAAATATAGAAAGAACGGACAGAAAAGGAAAAAAAGGAAAGAAGGAAAAAGGCATAAAGAAAGAAAGAAAGAAAAATTAGAAAAAACAATAGAATAAAAAAACGTGTAAAGAAAGAAAGAAAAGATAATGACAAATAAAGGAAAGGAAGGGGAAATTGAATGCAAGAAAGAAAGAAAAAAGAAAGAAAGAAAGAAAGAAAGAAAGAAAGAAAGTAAAAAAGAATGGAAATACTTATGATATAACTTGCAATGTAATTGATGGCGTAGGCAGGTTCCCAATTTTTTTTCAACCCCCACCTTAAAAACATTTTGCTCTTACCTCGCAACCCCTACAATTATACTTTTGTTCAAAAATATAGAATGTGAGTCCATACTACAGTTTTATCAAAAGATCATATATATTTCACTCTCTAAATCTAATCTAATATGTAAACAAAAACCAGACATTATTAAATTGAATTGCTTAAATAATATTTAATAGAAATTTTAATACATAATAATACAAAAAATAATTTCAATTGAAAAAAAAAAATCTAAATTTAAAGAGACGCTTCTCCGCATCCCCTGGAATGATGCTCACATCCAAACGAGTGCGAGCACCCTGCTGGGGAACTCCTGGCGTAGAGTAAATTTTAAATTGAATTGAAATAAAAAAGGAATCTAATTTTGGAAAAGAGTAAAAAGAAAGAGAGGAAAATGAGAAAGACGATAATGTTTTAAGGACAGTAAGTGAGTGATTGCCTTTTTTAAAATGTACCCTGAGTCAGCATCAGTGTAAATTGCCTCTAGCAAAGAGGAGACTTCAGCTAGTCAAAGGGAATGACTATTAGTAATTGGGCAAAAAAATAAATGAGATACAAACAGGAATTTCGGATTTTCTGGGCGATCCAAGAACTTTCGAAAGCGTTCGAGAAATACTAGAACCGAAAACGAATATGCTCCACACGACAGTTGAGGTGGAAGAAAAAATATAGAATTGGCAAGAGTCTCGTTGATTGAATCGGAGGAAAAGGCAGCGACATGGAGGAGATAGAGTGGGACTCCTGTTTCCGAGTCCCGCTCTATGATGGACCTATCCCCTCTTATTCTCTTTTGCCGACTTCAAGCCTGGAAATTTTTTACAAACCCATCTTTTTCTCACGACTCCAGATGGGTTTGGAGCGTATCAGTTTCCGGACCTGGTACTCAGATACAGAATGGAAGAGACCTATAATTAAGAGATTAGTCAATCTTTTTCTCTCTGACCTGACTACCAATGCTGACACAAACAAGTAGTAAAACAGATACCGGAATTGACAAAACTAAAAAGTATTACTGTGTCTGCGTGTTGTTTTTCCATGTCTGTTCGTGACCCCTTGTGCCCTCTTACTTATATCTGAGTTAACACATGGCATAAATGTTTTTGGTAGCTGTCTATGATACACTAGCACAGTAATGCTCCGTCTCTTTCGTATCACGTAATTAATTTATGAAAAGAACAGCAAAAACAAAATAAGTTAGGCACCTCACTCAGATATTACACACAGTCTTAGCATCTGACAGGAAAAAGACTCCATTATTCCAAAACAGAATAAAAGCATATATGATGTGGCAGAAATACCACCCACGTATTAAACTGTCATTAGGGCCGGAAATTCGCCTGACGACGGCACAGTAAAACATAGTGTGAATTAAGGGAGGAATCCGGGGCGATAAAAGATTAAAATTATGGAAACGTGACAAGATGTTATCTAGATGAAACTCCCATTGCCACTTGCTCAATTTCATTTGCATCATACAGGGGTGGTTTGAAAATTGTGAGGTATTCCTCTCGTACCCGGTAATATGCTATCATGTAAATATATTTTGCAGTGTATCATGATACGTTTGGAAGTGTCAGATATTTAGATGATCGAGGAATTTCTGTGGTGAATTTTGTTATTTTAATTTGCTTTGCTTTTCATGGGAAATAAAAACATCAGTAAAAATACGCCTTCCATATTGATAGGAGTTTTGCAGGTGACCCATGTGTATCGAATATAACAATATTAAAGCTAGAGGTGGTTATGCCAAGAAACATAATCTTATTATATATATATAATATATAATATATATATATATATATATATATATTATATATATGGGGGGGTTGCACGTGTCCCTGTGTGTTCATGTACACATAAGAGTAAGATTGCACGTGTATGAATATATTATTAATAACTTCGTGTTTTGTATCCTAGAGCACGGAATTTTTCTTAAGAGGAAAACCCAATTTTGGAAACGTATCCATTATTTTTTATTATATATACATTATTTTGCCTATTTGCGAATGTGTTGCAGTTTGTAATAAATAAATAAATATATATATAATATATTAAATATATATATATATATATAATATAAAATAATTATTAAATATAATATATATATATGTGTGTGTGTGTGTGTGGTGTGTGTGGTGGTTGTGTGGTGTTTACGTGCATGTATGTGTGTGCGTGTGTTTGTGTTGATTGTCCGTGTGTGTTTATGCATATGTAAGTGTATCACGTGTGTGTATGTACATACAAGTGTATGCATGCAGGCAATTTTTTTCAAAATAAATGAATGTTGATAGATAAATAGAAAGATACGTGAAATTTCAGTCGGAGCATTTCTCATTTGGTCATACATAATATATATATATATATATATATATAATATATAATTATATAATATATGGGTATGTGTGTGTGAGTGCATACATATATTATATACATATATTAATTATATTGCATAGTTAGATATTATATATATCATAATATATATATATTGATATATATATGTGTGTGTATGTATTGGGTGGTTGTGTGTGTTGTATACATATATTATATTATATTATATATAATATATAATATAAATATATATATATATATAAATATGCGTAGTTTTATATATATGGCATAATATATATATAATATCATATATATATATATTATAAATGTGTATATATATAATATATATATATATATATATATATATATATTGTAACATAGGTGTGTATGTGTATGTCTTCTGTGTGTAAATGTAGGCATGCAGATAAACATATATATTTTCGCAAAAGAAATGAATTGTTCTATAAGATAAATAAAAAAGATACGAATTTTTCAGGTCGCAGCATTCTCTTTTGGCCAATAGGGAAGGTAATTTATTTGCAAATATGAAATCAGATTGTAGAAAAAAAAAAAAGAGATTACCCCACCAAGCATAAAATGAATTTGATTAAATTGTATCTTATACATGTCGATATTATTCCTTACACTGAATGATTTCTATAAATATAGGAAATAAGATCAAGTGACAACGTTTTCACCCACGTTTCAAAGTTTTCTTTTTTTTTATTATCGGAAGCGCTAGGACATCCCCAAACGAGAAAGCTCATACATATGCACTTGATACAAAATTACATTCACACAGATAAATCTACAATGTTTACCTCAAAAGTTGATAGATGCTAAGCATTAAGTGATATACTTCCACAAAAAATGTTTAATGATTGATATGACAAGTGGGTATGAAATGGACATAACAAAAACTGCCATTGAACCAAAAAGAATACACCGACTGAAATAGCAATTATGGGACCATATTACCTTTAGGCACCCCTTTTTGATCTAAATTAAGAAAGGACATACTTTCATTTACATCGTCAATATCCAGTTGTTTGTTAGGGGTTAGGTTTACGGTTAGGTTACGGGTCATAAAATCTAAAAATCGTCTGTTAAAACAACCGGATATTGACGGTGTAAATGAAAACATGTCCTTTCTTTATCGAGATCAAAAAGGGGTGCCTAAAGGTCATATGGTCCCATTATGTATAGAAATTGATTGGTTTGGTTTGCTTTGCTTTACGGCATATCAAGCACAGTGGGTCATTTAATGCCGACAAAGCTTTGAAATAAATTAATTCTTAAAGGAGACTCAAAATCATTAATGAAAATTTTTCTATTTAACTCATAAATGGGACCCTATCAGGTACTACCACTCCAGGTCAGAGTAGACGTAGCATCAACAGGGATAAACGGGTGCTTCATATTCCCAACCCTCCAGAACTGGAACCTCACCATCAAATAGATTTTAACGTCATTTCCAGGAAATTAAGACCCTCAGCCACGGCCTTCTAGCACATATATGATAAAAAAGGTTTAATCAAAACTGAAATACTTGTGCCCGGAGGACGCTTTTCTTTGCTAGTTATATATATACACACACACACACACACACACACACACACACACACACACACACACACACACATATATATATATATATATATATATATATATAATATATATATATATACAAGTTGTATAAAAAAATATCGAGACTTTTGTACGTTTTAACAAACCTGGTATTCCGAAAAAAAAAAATAACGTTCTATTTATTATTTTTTCAGAAACAAGGTGTGTAAAAAATGTACGAGGTTTAAAGCTGAATTTACGAAGATAGAAATGAAAAATGAATGGAATCTGATTTTTTCAGAATACAAGGGTGTGTCAAAAGTACAGAAAAACCTTGATACTTTTTTTCACATCTAGTATATATATATATATTATATTATATAACACAATGCGAAATGATACCCCCCCATATATATATATATATAATATATTATATATATATATATATATATATATATATAATATTCCAAATTGAATATCTGGATCCAACTGTGACCTTTTTATTTTCTGGTTCAATTTAGTGATTGAATATTAATATTTCTGGCGCCATAATATATATATATATATAATATATATAATATATATAATATATATATATATATATATATATATATATTTCTATGGAGAGTTTCTATGGAGAGCAACAAGCATCAAGCACACTTGACACTGATTTTCTAACTAACAATATATTGCAATGAAACCGTCTATTTTTGAACACTTCTTGGCAAATATCTGCAATATGTCAAATATCTTCCAAATCACGACATCGACAAAGCTCAGGGGCATTTTTTGTTTACTATGTATATAATCCCTTGAGTATTATTCATTCATTTTATTTTCCTTTCTTTTAATTTTCTTTTCTTTTTTTTTTCTTTTTTTCTTTTTTTTTTTTTTTGGCTCGCCGTTTCTGCGTTTTGCAATGGCTCGTCGTCATAATTTACGTAAATGAATCTCAGTAGGCATCTTACCGATTGCCTGCACGTCGTTTTGTTTATTTATTTATAGATTTATTCTCGTTGTAGACGTTCCGCAAGATAAGGAATATGTATACGCGTTTTCTTGTGTTCGCTCAACACAGACCTATAAGTGAAAAACGTCGCCAGTTACTACGAGATGGTATTTCCTTTCGTACATTTGTTTGGTTTAGTTTCTTTGTTTAATGGCATATCAACCATCGCGAGTTGTTTTAGGTCATAGCCATCCTGGTTAGTTGACTGGTTGGCTGGTTGGTTGGTTGGGTGGTTAGATTGGTTTTACGGCATGTCAACCATTGTTGGGTTATATGATAAAAAGAGTTGGAGTCTGTCATAATGACAATAGCTTTGGGACAATCATTTAGGTGCTAGAACTTCATGTGACCAGCCCATTGATCTAAGGGAAACTCTCCGCCCAACCCTCTACCCAAAGTGAAGACCAAATTGGAGTGTCGTATGTACTGCTCAGTCACGGTGATTCCGTCCTTAAGCACCAATGGTATTCAATTTTTTAAACGCATTTTTCCAACACGTCTGTTTAAAGCATTTTTTAAAAAATCAACCTATAGATAGGACCCTGACAGGTACTAACGCTCCGGGTCGAAGTAGAAGTGTAATGGCGATGAAGGGGTACTCCACACTCCTCAGAGCTCCACAACTGGAACTTCAAAATTAGATGCAGTTTAGCGCATACATAGGACAATAAGAAACTCAGTCACCGCATTCTAGCACATATATGATAAAAATAATTAGGGTTTACCAAGCACTTTTTTGTTGGGCAGAGGTGATTGGTTGGTTGGTTGGTTGGTTGCTATGTACGGCATATCAACCCTTTTGGTTTATTTTATGCCGAAGGCGTTTTCATTTATTTATTCTTGATGATTACTCAATTCTTATTAAACTCAATGTTTTGGAACACATTTTGAACTCATTTTTTCTATCTAACCTATAGATGGGTCTCTAACAGGTACTACCACACTGGGTCGCAGTGGACCTGGGAGTAATGACACTGAATATGTACTCCACACTCCCAGAGCTCAAGAATTGGAACTTCACCGCTAGATGTAATTAACGTCATTACTCGGACACTAAACACTCAGCCACCACTTTCTACACCATACACATCAGTGGACATTACAAACAACAAGTGAGAACTTCATGACCAGACACACAAGACAGACACACCACAACCAACACCACAAACACCACAATTGAACTATAACGAATTACTGTTACAGCAAGGTATCTCCAGTAAACTCTGAGCTCAAAAATCTGATAAAATATATATTATATAATATTATATATATATATATATATATTATATATATTATATATATATGCGTATCTGTGTGCCTGTGTGTGTGAATGATATCATATAGTTCCGTGAAAGGTTTCAACACAAAACAATGTATTGTATGGAAATTCAACATGCACGGAAATCTCACTACAGTCAACGAGTTTCATTCAAAATAACCGCCATTAGTGTCGATCACAGCCTTAAACCTTCTCCGTAACATGGAGAAAGCTGATGTTACAATTTCCCTGGGAAGGTCTCAAAAAATAGCTTAATTCTGTCGATTAACTGGGCTTTTGTAGTACTGAAACAGTGATTGGTGTCCTTCTCAACAGCGCCACGTACATATTAATCCATGAGGTTAAGATCTGGAGAGTTCGGACGCCAAACATTGGGACTGGTGTCGTCGTAAAAATATAATATTTGGATTTTAATGATTCCCCTTTTAACAAAACCACTTCCTGCGACAAAAATGTTTTTACACCTTTCCTCATTCGTTAAAAATTAGTAGACGCCAACAAAAAGAACCTCGCTGTGTTACACTTGTTCCATCTAAGTGACACATTTAAAAGAACACGTTTACTCGGAAGATCGTGAATTCTGAGTGGGGTAGCCATTGAATTAATATTCAGGGTCACCCTTGATAGAATGAATTACAATTAGGGTTGCCAAACTTAAATATTAGCAATAAATCAGCTTCATTACTCTGTAGATTGATTTCTTTCAGCTGAAAAACTGAGTTCATAATACATTTAGGGTTAGCAATATAAAAAATTCCGGGCATATTCAAAAAATTAAATGATATTTTCAATAAATTATGATTTTCACAAAAGAAATATAATTAAGAAAAAAAAACACAAGAGAAAAATATTTAGTCAAAATTAGCATTTTCGATTTTCAGTAGAAAGAAAATAAATCATTTATTATTTTTTTTTATAGTTTTAATGATTTTTCTCAGATTTAAAATGATTTTTTAGAGAAATACTGGTTCATTGTTTTTCTCTAATATCTTCTGCTCGGCAAATTTAATAATGTAACATTTGAATCAAATGATTCGATGACGACAAGACACGTAATTAAGAGTTATGCGTGAAAGTGGGGACCCAGTAATGAATCGTTCGTTTAGTGGAGTTAGATTCAAATTGATTTTCAATATACCATCGTTCAAGACAAACAGCTATGTTTAAAAACTGGTAACGCATGCTGATAAACAAGTCGATGGGTAGAGAGAATTTAAAAAAATAAGCGAAACCACTATTCCTCCGGGTCTTCATGTCATCACTGGTTTCAGGCAGTGTTGTCAGACTGATATGGACAGCAGGCAATCTATGCTGAAAACAGTCATTCTTAGTATTTACAAAAACCTCCCACCAGGTTAGGGCGTGACACAAGGTCTTTTTTTAGTTTTGTGTATATTGTTGTATATTGTACGAGAGGAAGTAGTGTTTTCCGTTTAAGCCGAAACAAAGAAAAGACGAAAAAATAACAAAGGACCTTTTCCCGGTAAAAGCGAACAAAGAAGTTAAAAAACGGAAATAGATATGTCCGCTGATAAGGATAACAAAAGAAAACGCGTAGGCGTTTGATATGCACAAAAGGAGGAAGCCAGAGGTCAGTCAGACAGGAGACAGCGGACGGAGAACAAGTGAGTGACCGCACTCACGGTCACAGCCGATGAGCTGTGAGCCGTCACGTAGCCACCCTTTACCTCACCATCGCCAGTCATCCCAACAGTAGTAGTAGCCATTGTCAACGCTCGGCACCCACACCACGACAGAGATTAAAGAAATAAACTCAAAGTTTTTACAATACCCATGTGTTGTGATTTTCTAAGTCCGACTACTACACACTTCGCTACGTGACCTTATATATACCCGCAACGTATACTAGATACACGATTTAGAGTAGCAGCGTGAATTGAAGAAGCCGCTATACAACATATAGAATTTGATGCCAGTACGTAAAAATATTACGTATGTGTATGCGTGTTTGTGTGTGATTGACCCCCACTTTCAAAATTCTGCTTAGAAATAAAGTAGAATGAAGAGGAACATTTTAGATAGTATTTACTGCACAAAGATATTATTAACAATCTTTTCTTTATGTCTGTGTCTATATCAAGTTTTCAATCTGATGTTTAAAATAGAGGATATGTTTATATTGCTACGCATTTAGCATACATGATACGTAAGAAAGTTTTAAGTGATATTCACCGTACTCATGCGGAATAAATGATTGTAAAATATAAACCGATAGAGAAAGTGTATCCAAATGTCAAATAACATTAATAAATGAAATAATCACGTGATTAAATGTGCTCTTAATGAACCTAATGTTTATTCAAAGTATTTGTTAATTTTTTTTTAATGAATTCCATTTGTTTATAAAAATTTAATCTAATTAAACAACTGTGCTTTCACATTCAAAAGATAATGGAATAATCTATAAGTTTATGTTAAAGATATATATATATATATATATATATATATATATATATATATATATATATATATATATATATATTATTATTATTATTATTATTATTATTTATATTTTTGCTTGATACATCGTACAGAATGTTTCAACTTGAAAGTTGAAGCTAAAACAGTCTGTACGATGTTCTACACACCGCATAATTCTTTACCGAAATTCACTTGTCATTATTATCTTCTATAATTATCGAATTTTATGCGATATACGCATTGTAATTGCCTTCAATCAAAAATATGAATAATAATATATACTTTTTCAACAATGCTTCTAAAAAAACAAACATCCAACAATCTCATATATATATATATATATATATATATATATATATATATATAATTTTAATATTTTTAAAGGCAGTTACAATACGTATAACGTATAGCTGCATCCACAACATATACATAAATAGAATTTGTTAATTACGATTGAAATAATCGCAAACAAACTCGGTGAATACCCCGTGCAAAGCGTGAAACACTGTACAGCTGTTTCAATCTTATTATGTCTCAACAGCAGTGTATACCTACGATCTCCCCCCGACAGAGATCGAACCGGAGAACCCAGAACGCGGAATCAGAGACTCTGTCCCTAGGCCATCGGCATGCCACACACGAAACTCGCCAAATCAACTTGCCAATGATAAATGCACTACCACTATACAAAACTTGTGTACGTAGTCCGGTGAGCGTTGAATGTTTGGTAGTTTGAAGAATGCTGGAAGTTTGTTTTTTTTTAATCGCAAATTCGGCCTCGCTCAGGAGTAGGAATAATAGTATTTGATAATTTGTTTCGAAGCGGTGTGTGGGGTGGGGTGTTTGCGTGTGTATGTGTGTGTTTGTTTGTGTATGTATGTATGTATGTATATGATGAGGGTAACTGGTTAATGAGTTTTCAATTAGGTTTGGGAGGTATTCCTTTCAATGTGGATCGTCAGTGTATTTGATTATTTTTATTCTTATACTCATATACTTATGAGAAGTAAATACACACACGGTGTGTTTATGATATGGCTTTTTTTAGCCGACAATTTTTGGGAGAATATGTGCTTAATTGAAGTCGTACCTAATTTTGAAAGTTAACTAATTAATAATTAATTAGGCGGGCAATGTAAGGCTAAACAAATCGAGAAAAATCAATCTCTGTATGTACATTTCGGCCTATCAGGCCTCGTCAGCAGAGCTATAGATAGGAAGACCGCCTTGTGCGTGATTCGAAACCCGACTGTCAAGCTGACAGGCGAGTATCGTAACCTCTACACCAACCTGACTTTCATAGATTTTTCGTTTTGTTTAGAAGTAGGTTTGTATTCCTCTTATAGTGACTTCTCCTCATATACTTATATATACTTATATAAAAATATTTTTTAAATATTTTACTCCATTTGTTTTCCTTGTTTTAGATTAATGATTTCATATTGATATCTTTCTTAATTATTTCAAGGATTCAGATTTTAAAACATGTTAAAATCCTGATGGGTTTGAGCGAGATTGTTATTCTACGGGTATTAATTTGCTGTGATTCATAGATTTGATTCTGTATATACGAGTCAAAAGTAATGCCATTTTGTTTAGCACATGTACAATTACAAACACAGGAACATGTATCATACATCAAAATGAAGCTGGTCCTCTGTAGATCACATCCCTACTTCTCCACATAGTCACCGTTTCTCTCATTAGTAATGTTCCATCTCCGAATGAGAACATGTATCCCTGCCCGGTAAAATTCTGTTGACTGTTCTTTGAGCCACTTCACTCCCGATTTCGCTTCCTAGTCAATGGAATCTTGTCTGCATCTTTTCGGCACCATGAAAGTATATATTCTAGTGACGAGTCAGTTAAGAAGTGGCTCTAAGAACAGTCAACAGAATTTTAAGGCTCTCATTCGAAGGTGGAACATTGCCAATGAAAGAAACGGTGACTATGTGGAGAAGTAGGAATCCACAGACGACCAGCTATATTTTGTCCGAAATCCGCTTTAACCTTTCCGTTGCACTGGCATTAGTAATCAACTCAAACGTACTGAATATATTATAAGAAATAGAGCTATAAAAATTGTAGAAAGTCTATGGGTCTACCACGGTATCAATCGATTCGATCACCTCAGGACCTACCTACTATTTGACTAAGATGAAGTTATAACTCAATTGAACTGTATTAGTGACGGTTGAACACTGAGTCGGTTCATATGTCTTCTAGTATATTTTTCTTGCTACTTTCGGCTCATTTTATCCGTTTATTTATTTTCCAGATTTTAGTTGTAATTAGAATTAAGTTTTTAAAAAACACCACAGAGTTGAGAATGAGGAAATAAATGAACAAATAGAATAAGCAGAACGTGACAATAAAAATATAAAAGAAAACACTTCCGATTTAGGGGTTGTTTATTTGAGTTTTTTTGTAATATCAGGTGTGATGATGTGTATCACTTAAACTTATAGTAAGTAAAGTAAAGTCGTCGGGGCGTCCTAATGTCGGTATCAGCCAGTCAGCGAGGGAGTCTATCCCCTTTTCAATAGCGCTAGACCAAGGAGATTGTATTTAGCATCTGAGGTGGAGCGCCACACCTACCATCAGCCCCTTACTTTACCGCACATATCCCTGTGCTACTCATACGCTGAGTTGGCTAGGACCAGTATCGAACTAGGAACCTTGTGGTTTCTAGCCGAACGCTCTACCGACTGAGCTAACCCGGCCCCGGGTAAGCTTATAGACTCTGTGTAAATTAAAGCCAGCCAATCAACAGCACAAATATGTGGTTAGTTAACTATTTAATAGCCGAACTTGAAAGCCGTTCATTTGCACGTATTCAACATTGACAAACGGACCTGCAACCAAGGACTTTGTTCAACGAACAGTAAGCAACATCGGGAAACAACCAAAGGATTCTATCAAACAATATAGAACACCGAGAAGACCCAAATTAGTCTACCTAACACTAAGGAACACCAAGGAACTCCACAGTAAAATGCTCTCATTTGAAGCATAAAAATGACCACAAAAATCGCAATATAGTTGCAAAGCTGTAATAAGAAAGGTTGTTAGAACATTTGATATAACAGTTAATTTAGCATTGCAGTTTAAGCCATTCCATGCATCAGATAGAAATGTAAAGACCACAGGGCGCTCTAAAGTCGTTATCAGCCAGAAAACGAGGAGTCTCTTATTTTCAATAGTGCTAGATCAAGGAGATTGTTTGTGCGTCTGGGGTGGAGCGCCACACCTACCATCAACTCCTCACTTTACTGCACAGATCGCTGTGCTAATCAAACACTGTGTTGGTGAGGACCGGTATCGAACAAGGAACCTTTTGTGTTTTCTAGTCGGACGCTCTCCCAACTGAGCTAAGTCGGCCCTACATATATCTAAATGGACATGCATATTCATATATACATTCACTTATACATAGGTATATAATTTTACACACACACACACACACACGCACACGCACACACACACACACACATATATATATATATAATATATATATATATATATATATATATATATATATATATATACTAGCAAATATATGCACCCTCCGGGTGCAAGTATTTAAGTTTTAATGTAATGAAATATCGTATTAAATTAGAAACGCTAATGAAACTAAATAAGAATGCAGATAAAAAAATTTGAAACAGAGGGGGATATAATCGAAAAATAGAACAACTGAAACTTACTCTTCCATCACTCTCTTCTTTCATTGTTATTTTTTCTAATTTAAGTATTTAGTTAAAAGAGGAAGTAAAGAATAAAATGACAGTTGTTTTTTCTTGTTAATGGATTTCATTTAAGATTCATTGAAGAGACTTTTGCTTATATTCATTAAAATAAAACCAAACAGTTAGAAACCAATAATACTAAGCATATATTTATTAAAATTACATTTTTAATATCAATATGCAAATTAGCCCTCCCGTTCACACTGTAAAACGCTATTTTGTTGTATATATAAATACAATTGCATGTTATTAGTATGTGGATATGGTTAACAGTACAAATAATGTAAAACAATTTTATTAATAATTGAGGTTTAAATAAGGATAAAGTCATGGTGAATGTGACGTCAATTACTAAGGGAATTGTGACTTGAGTAGTGATTTAGTTTCGGTTACAGACAGAAAAATACACAATCTCCATTATAATAAGATATATATATATGAGAAGTAAATACACAAACGGTGTGTTTTGATATGGCTTTTTTTAGCCGACAATTTTTGGGAGAATATGTGCTTGATTGAAGTCGTACCTAATTTTGAAAGTTAATCAATTAATAATTGATTAATTAGGCGGGCATACCTATTAAAATGTAAGGCTAAACAAATCGAGAAAAATCAATCTCTGTATGTACATTTCGGCCTATTATACCTCATCAGCAGAGCTATAGATAGGAAGACCACCTTGTGCGTGATTCGAACCCTGACTATCAAGCTGACAGGCGAGGACCGTAACCCCTACACCAACCGCACTTACCTAGATTTTTCGTTTTGTTTAGAAGTCGGTTATATTCCTCTTATATATATATATATATATATATATATATGGGGGGGGGGCGGTGTACGCATCAGGTTAAAATGATAAACAATAATAACTTTGCAATAACAATACATGGATGGAATTTTGCTAATTAATACTTCTAGATTCCTTTATTTCTTATTATTTTAATTAGGATGTTATATTTTTTTTGTTTTTATTGATATATGATAATAAAATTGCTTGCAACATAATTAAAAAAACACAAACAAAAATAATATATATATATTCATCATCATTCTCATTACTAAGTATAGTTTTCGGCTGATCGGTATGGAATGCCCAAAGTTCAATAAATACATAATCATTAGTTTCCTAAACATGTCCGCTTTGTCTAATTAGAGGGAGTCAGGAATGACACTCATGAAGTTATAGATAACCATAATTAGAGAAGATGGATTCTTATTTATTTTCCTTGTGAAATGGTTTTTTTATCATCTATTGTCTTTTGTCATATTAAATTAAGAGCCCTGAAGAGTTACCTCCCTTACCGCCTTGTTTTAACAGTAGGTCTATCCTTAAATTGTCACCGGCCTGGAGGACTTCTGGTTTTTCATCTTTTCATCGTAAGATATCAACGTGGAAGAGTGTAGAACCGTCTCTCTCTTTCATAACAGACTTCAACGGCAAAAGCTTTGAGTTATTTTACAGTAGCTTTCACCGCAATTTATTTCATCATTTAAGTTTACTCTTTTCCGTTATAGACCATTAGATGAGTACTCTTTTCTCGGTATCCGAGCGGCGATAATTCTCTGTCAAAATCTCTCTTTTAAATTTAGTATCTCTCTCCTGTCAGTTGTATTTCTCTTTTAATTTTTATTTTTCTAATTTGATATTTGTTATGTAAAAAACCCGTTAGTTCAGTCCCTTTTATATCATGTTCCCTTTAGTTAAGTCAGTGTATTTAGGGTCTTCAGACGATACCGTGTTAGATTATTTATATTAACCTTTGTCCTGGCACTCGGCCAAGCTTATTTGTGTTACATGGTCGCCACCTTGTCTTTGTTTTATCTACTTGTAGGTTCCTAACCCTAACCCTCAACGGACCAATTTATTTGCTGTATTGTTTCCTTTTGTATATTCTTTGTTATATATATTTCTTTGTTTTCAATTTTTAAACTTTTCCACGATGAATAAACATCTATAATAACAATTATCTTCAGAGTCTTTATATAGAAGTGGGGGATATATGGGGGCAACAGACATTCGAATCAACAAGCACCCGCCGAGGGGGAATCAAAAACAAGCGAGTTCTCAGTCTTCTCACAAGTCAGACCCTCTGTTGGTCAACACATTCTTCGTCTAGCAGCTGGAAAAATCCGTCGTCGTAGTCGAAATAATCTTTAGCAGTTCAAAATCACATTTCCTATTTAGTTTTGTTTCTGTTCGACTAAAATCCATTTCTTTACTGAAAAGCGCTTCGTCGTCGACTGCTTCTGTTGCTGCTGACTGCCCAGCGCTCGACTCACTCGTTATTTTATGGGCATATTAGCCAAACATCCCGGCACATCAGTCGAACCTCGCGTCCGTCCAGTGCCCAAAACGCATTTGTTTTTGCATGCGGGTGGACGCGAGTTCAATCCCGGCATTAACAACCAAAACATAAAAAACTGAAAAACTTTTCTAAATTTTAATGATTTTTATTTTGAAAATTATCTATTTATTTTCAAATTAACACTACACCAACGTCCTACCAACGAATAAAAAAGGGTCATCGCCTTGGATATAATAAAACATTCTCCAATGCATTTTTATAAAAGAATATATTCCAATGTATTATTATAGTAGAATATTTTCCAATGTATTCTCATTGTAACATATTCTTCAATGCATTTTTATAGTAGATATATTTACAATATATTCTTATAGTAATATATTATCCAATGCATTCTTGTACTAAAATATTCTCCAATGTATTCTTATAGTAGAATATTATCCATTGCATTCTTATACTAAAATATACTCCAATGCATTCTTATAGTAGAATATTATCCAATGCATTCTTATACTAAAATATCCTCCAATGCATTATTATTGTAGAATATTTTCCAATGTATTCTTATAGTAGAATATTATCCAATGTATTCTTATACTAAAAAATCCTCCAATGCATTCTTATAGTAGAATATTTTCCAATGTATTCTTATAGTAAAATGTTCTCCAAATTACATTTTTGATAAATAAGTTATTATATAAAATGTTTAAATTACCCACTCTGCGAACTGGTGGACTACAACAGGCTATCCGGAGCGCGGAAACAAAGGTATATGTTGGCAAAACACTATAAGCCAATTTAGCTGCAAACGTTTGGAGACGTGGGTGGCGCACAAGGACATTATCAAACTAGTTGGATCAATGTGAGGAGGAGCGTATTATGTTGAAAGAATCGAAATTTCACAGTGAACCAGCCAAAACTTAAGTGAAAACGCCATCTAGCGCCTTTTAACTGAACAGGCTTATTTTTTATTTCATTTATTTCTTTATTTGTTACTTTTCATTTCATTTTTGTATTGATTTATTTTTTGTACATAAAAAAAGCACTAGCTCTTACATTGTGTCGTATATTTGATTTATATATTCATACAATAATTCTTTTCATATCTTCGGTATATATTATGTAATATTAGCAGGACCTGAGGAAATACCAAATAATTTAATTATTAAAACGTTTAATATGTTAACTTAAGAACTATTGCCAAATAGTTCAATATGTAAAAAGTATAATACTCTTGATGTAACTCTCACTCACTCTTTTCTTTTCTTTGTTTCTTTCTTTTGATCTTTTCATTGTGTTCAATTAGATCATATTAGCATTGTCCCTTCCACGCACTCATCCCTCTCTCTATCTTTCCCCGACGTTTTTTCTTTTCTTCTTTCTTATTATATTTTTCCGTGCAGCATGTCCTTGCCCTCTCGATTTCTTTTTAATAAAAACGTTATGGTCCAGTATTTAGCTGCGGTGACGAAGCTCAAAAGAAATGGGAATTCGCCAGATACGCAACTCCATATAATCAGGATATACATTTGGGAATTTCCTCTTGGACGATTTGGACGGTCTCATTTTTAACCAGAGGGTGTTCCAAGATAAAAACGTCAGTACTTTTAAGGAACACGGGTAGCTTAGTCAGTAGGCCGTTCGGCTAGAAACCACAAGGTACTTAGTTCGATACCAGCCCTCGCCAACTCAGCGTATAAGTATTTAGGGGATCTGTGCGGTAAAGTAAGAAGCTGATGGTAGGTTTGGCTCTCCACCTCAAACGTAAAAACAATCTCCTTGGTCTAGCGCTAGTGAAAAAGGGTAGAGACTCCCTCGCTGATTGGCTTATACCGACCTTAGGCCAACCCAACTATTTTTTACTTATATATATATATATATATATATATATATATATATATAATCAATTGTAATATTATGGATTTGGACTCATAACTTAAAGTTTCATGGTTATGCAATCATCAGATGAGTCAAATGGTTGAGATTTAAAAAAAAATCTCAACCATTTGACTACTGGTTTTTAAGATCTCAACCATTTGACTCATCTGATGATTGCATAATCATGAAACTTTAAGTTATGAGTCCAAATCCATAATATTACAATTCATTATAAACCTGCTCTGCTTTATTAGCATTGAGCAGCTTTTCATGCCAATACTTTTCTCATTTTCTCATTCATTCTCTATTCATTATATATATATATATATATATATATATTATATATATATATATATCATCTTCATCAGGACTTTCGTTAGTTTGAGGAAAATGTATCAGAGAAAAATAAGAAATCTGCGATACTTATTTGCTTTGTCGGTCAGTCTATTTTAAAATTGTTGAATAAACATTACTCGTTTATGAACTTGTTTTTTTTTAAATTTCATAATATCTCATACGGTAGGATTCACTTCCACATTTTCATCACACACACACACACACACACCACACACAACACACACACATATATAATTATATATATATATATATATGTATATATATATATTATATTTGTGTGTGTGTGTGTGTATGTGTGTGTGTGTGTGAAGAAAAAGTGGAAGTGAATCCTACCGTATGTAATAATATGAAAATTTGAAAAAAAAAAACAAGTTCATAACTGTTTATTCAACAATTTTTAAATAGTTTGACCGACAAAGCAAATGAGTCTCGCACATTTCTTATTTTCTCTGATACATTTTTATCCTCAAACTAACGAAAGCCCTGATGAAGATCTATTGAAACGGATCCAAACACTGCATACATTACTCGCTTATGAACTTGTATTTTCTTTCAATGTTTCCTAATATTGCATATATATATAATATATATAATATATATTATATATATATATATATATATATATCGTAGAATAAGTTATTTCCGCGCGGTTTCGGTGTTACTCTAATACCTTCATCAGGGGTCTGAGTGGGTATTTTCGCTTACTTTATATAGCAAGACTGATATTTCTTTAATTCTTCCTGAAATGTAACCTTAGTGGGCTGCTAGTTAGTAGTTGAGGTTAATTCCTCATATCTTGACCTATTTGGCTCTATATACACAATATATTGAGCCCTATGGGATTAACTACTTACGCTATGTTCACATAGTAGTACCCATCAATGAATATATATATATGGTGGTGGGGGATAGTGAACTAACTTTTAACTGCTCACCTACAAAGTTTATTTCTTCAGCATCCGATGTCATAAAGAAGAAACATTACCTATACTTACTGTATTACAATGAAAAATCGATGCAAAGCCTTAAATAAACAATATACTCTAGACTTTGATGTAATCTTTTACTTCAGATAATGAAGTCTTTGCGTAACTTTGTTTAATATTTATAATATTTGACGGGTGTTATAAATAGTAAACAATGTTTAGAAAACAAACTCAATTATCCTAACTAATAGTCTTAGGGGAGTCCCAACGGTGTTGTGGTTAACGTGCTACACTGTCATATCTTTGTAAGCGATTAAGAATTTCAGTCGTGTGATTACTCCCCTTTTCGGACGAATACTCTTGAGAAAGTTATGAACCCTTCATCTCCCCAGCTGTGGTAGCGATTCTGACAAAAAAAAAATCGGTCGACTTTCGATCCCGGCTCAACGCAGCTGTCAAAGTATAGCCACTCTAAAGTGCTACGAAACAGTACTGTATGTTGATGAAATATATATATATATATTATATATATATATATATATATATATATATATATATATATATATTTGTTTTTTCTCGGTCTTAACCCCTGGATACTGTGCGCTTCCAACGATCGTACTCGTACTCACCGGTAAGCAACTACTCATACATTAACGCATATATATACATATATATAATTTAATATAATAAGCGTGTTGGTAAATCTTCGCGGTGAGAAAAAACCCAGCAAATAGTTTGATTGTAAAAATATACTACCAAACATCAACCGGGGAGAAAAAATTTTTTGGAAAAAAGAAAAGACTAAGATCTGACAAGAGTCAGATCTTAGCCCTGAAGAGCATTAAGCGAAACTAATAGTAGGTTTGTTTTACTCATTAGATTTATCTTTATATATATATATATATATATATATATATATATATATATAATAGGTGTGAAATAAAATATATCATGAAAGCAAAAGTATAAAAATAAAATATATCATGATAGCAAACTGAGGATGGTAAATTTTTTTATAGAAATAATAAAAGAATAAACTTATAGTAATTAATAAGAACCTAGACAAGAAATGTTATTGAAGAGTAGATATCAAAGTATTTTTGACTCTGACAATATTCGAAGTTAGAATTAAAATATTTTACTAAGCACTAACTTTGTCAACGAAAATAATTCATCTAAGCTGACAGATGTAGACTCTGTCATGTAGATATTTACATTGAAAGAAAAGAGAAAAGTACAAACAAGCCAAAAAAAAAAAAATAGAGAGAAAAGAATAAAGAAAGAAAGCAGTCAAAAGATTTACTTAAAATTGTACCTTTTCGTAAACTTTAATTCAATTCGGAGACGTTCAGCTTTGTTGCCATTGGAAAGTTCATGGGTGCCCACCCACCCATCCAATTTCCATACTTTTCTGATATTTTTTCAGACTGCCGATGATCGAATAGTTCCCATTTAAGTCGTTGGCGGGTAAAATTCTAGTTGCCAAGCTTGATTAGAACCTGGTCATTGATATTTAATTGTCGATCTTCTTATTCATTTCTGAGGTTTTTATCTCCCAATTCTAACTTCCTGGACATTCTTTCAACCTAGCTTTTGCTGATTGTTCTTTTACCAAAAAATTAATTGAGATCGGGAAATGACTGTGATGCATGCTAAAATTACTCGAAGTGGCAGAACATAACATGACGAATGTGAATACGATTTTCGATACGCATTATGAAATGAGAGAATTATCCAATAAATTAAACAATCAGCCAATTGTTTATGTCTTTGTTGAATAAAATTCGTTGAAAAAAATGCTGCAATAGTTATGCACCCACCCATTAGATCGAATAAGCCGTCAGTAATTATCTTATGCTTAGTGGTTAGGGAATCGTGGTGATTATGCATTCAAGTTTATACTATTTGAGTAATTGTTTCTTAAGAGATCATCTATGTATTAATACACGTATTTGATTTACAGTGTGACTAAATATGTTTCCGTGTCAATTATATCTGTCTAAAAAGTTTTCTTTGGATACACACGTATATTCATATATAGATGAATAGATATTTGCTGCATTTCTTTTACGGGCGCGTTATCTTGACAATAAGTGGCTAACACGCAGCTTTGAAACCAATGGTAAGTATTTCACCTTAAATGTTTTGTACCCTATAACAATATATATATATATATATATATATATATATATATATATATATCAATTACGTCTTGGATTTTATTTGTATGATTTGTCTTATTTCAAATCACTCAACGGAAAGATGCAAAGAAAGGCACACGAAATCACTCAACGGAAAGATACAAATAAAGGCACACGAAATCACTCAACGGAAAGATACAAATAAAGGCACACGAAATCACTCAACGGAAAGATGCAAATAAAGGCACACGAAATCACTCAACAGAAAGATGCAAAGAAAGGCACACACGAAATCACTCAACGGAAAAGATGCAAAGAAAGGCACACGAAATCACTCAACGGAAAGATGCAAAGAAAGGCACACGAAATCACTCAACGGAAGATACAAATAAAGGCACACGAAATCACTCAACGGAAAGATACAAATAAAGGCACACGAAATCACTCAACGGAAAGATGCAAATAAAGGCACACGAAATCACTCAACAGAAAGATGCAAAGAAAGGCACACGAAATCACTCAACGGAAAGATACAAATAAAGGCACACGAAATCACTCAACGGAAAGATGCAAAGAAAGGCACACGAAATCACTCAACGGAAAGATGCAAAGAAAGGCACACGAAATCACTCAACGGAAAGATGCAAAGAAAGGCACACGAAATCACTCAACGGAAAGATGCAAAGAAAGACACATGAAAGAAACCAAAACTAAACGAAAGAAATTCTCGAATAAACCGCTAAAATGTATTTCCTATAAGTCCAACATAAACAAAGGGGAACGAATCTTGACTGATAAAGTATCTATTAATTTATTGATCTACTAGGCTTAGGGTTAGGGTTAGTTTAATGCGAAAAATAAATAAATAATTCATCAGTCAAGAGTGGTTCCCCTTTGTTTATGTTGGACTTATACGAAATAACCACCGCTAAATAATGAGAAGGATGTGAAGAATTGAAGAACAAAAAACAGTACACAACAAAGGAGAATGTCACAAACGAATGACTGGTTGTTTTGTTTTACGGCATTGCAAATCTTTACATTTTAATTAAAGATTAATGAAGTCATTCTTTAATAAACAAAATACCCCGGGCTATTTATAGTACCAGCTGTTGATTAAATTGTCACACAATTAAGTTTTGAACTGGCTTACCGCTGCTTAACTTCGGTGATAGAGCGATAACTGGTGGTTTCAGTGTGATTTGATCGTGGTGGGTCATATAAACCCTTTTCGGATTATTTGATACCGAATTAAGTCATTTTTGATAAACAAAGTACTCAAGTTCTTTACAGTATCTGCTGTTGCTTAAGGGGTCACACAATTAAGTATTGAACAATCTTTTTAAAAAAGTCGTCGTGGCGGCCTAAAGTCGGTATCAGCCAATTAGCGAGGGAGTCTATCCCCTTTTCACTAGCGCTAGACCAAGGAGATCGTTTTGGCATGTGATGTGGAGCGCCACATCTACCATCAGCTCCTTACTTTACCGCACAGATCCATGTGCTACTCATACGCTGAGTTGACGAGGACCGGAATCGAACTAGGAACCATGTGGTTTCTAGCCGAACGCTCTGCCGACTGAGCTATTCTTACCGCTGTTTAATTTCGCTGATAGAGCGATAACCGGTGGTTTTTAGCAGAATTTGATCGCGATGGGTCATTTAAACCTTTTTCGGTTTATTTGATGCCGAATTAAGTCATTTCTGATAAACAAATTACTCCAGTTCCTTACAGTACATGCTGTTGCTTGAGTGATCCCAAAATTAAGTACCGAACAGGCTCACCGCTGTAAAACGTCGGTGATATAGCGAGCACTGGTTGTTTCAGCGGAATTTAATTGTGGTGGGTCATATAAACATTTTCCGGGTTATTTGATGCCGAATCAAATCATTTTTGATAAACAAAGTACTAAAGTTTCTTTACAGTATCTTCTGTTGCTTAAATGGTCACCCAGTTAAGTATTGGACTGGCTTACCACTGCTTAATGTCAGTGATATAGCGTAAACCGTTGGTTTTTGCAGCATTTTACTATAGTGAGTAATGCCAATCCTTTCTGGGTTATGTAACACCAAAGACATTTTGATCAACAAAGATCCAGGTTTATTACAGTACCTGCTGCTGCTTGAGTGGTCACCCATTTAAGTACTGAACAGAATCATCACTGTTTAACTTTGGTGATCTAGCGGGAAAGTGCTTTCAATGGGATTTGACTGTGGTGGGTCATACCATTTCAGGTTATTTAAAGTCGAATCACGTCATTATTTTTTATAAAGTAGTCACTCAATTATGTATTGGACAGGCTCATTATTTTCAGTGGGGTGTAACCGTAATACAAAGAATTAGCATGAAGATGAGATGTGTGGAAAGTCGTCCGAAATACAAATCAGAGCTGATTCAATATAAATTTTACTGCTTGGCTAATACTTTTGGGTCTATGCGTAGGTATCCACACGAGAACGCCACTTTTGAGTTCGTCCTTAATTCTCCAGCAATTGCCATCTATAATTGATCTGGTAACCATATGGAAGCTAGAAAATGGCTATATATATATATATATATATATATATATAGCCATCTTCTATGTTTGTTAAGTTTTTCTTTCTTTGAAAGTTAGATATTGCTCTGTATATAGTTAAATTTATTGATTACTATACATTGAGCTCTCTTTAGGGATTCATAAAAATTCTTGTATGACTATATGTTTGCACCTACAAGAGCATAAAGTAAAGTTATACAGTGAGAGATCACAATTAGAATCATCCCTTACAACCAGTCATTTGTATTACCTTATATTTATATATATAGATAGGGATGTTGCTCCAGTACAGTGGTGTTCCTCTGGGCCAGAAACTCTCGGATACTCAGGGTAGTGCAGGCAGGTGCCTTGTCATGGTGACGCAACCACAAGTTGTCCTGCCACATCTCTCGCCGCTTCTCGCGCACTGAACGAAGTAAACACCGTAATATTTCAGTGGCAAGAACTTGTAGTGGGCGGTTCCCCTCACATCGAATTTTCTGACATACTGGAACTTTTCTGACATACCTCGTATAAGTACTAAATATGATAAGTAAAGTTCTCGAGGGTGGCCCACATTAGTTATCAGCCAGATATCGAGGGAGTCATCCCCTTTTCACTGGCGCTAGACCAAGAAGGTTGTTTTGTGTCAGAGGTGGAGCGCCACATCTATCATCAGTTCCTCATTTTACCGCACTTAACCCTGTGATACTCATACGCTGAGTTTGCGAGGGCCGGTATCGAACCCGGAACCTTGTGGTTCCTAGTCGTACACTCTACCGACTGAACAAATAGAAATGAAAAAAAAAAACACAAAAACACCAAAAAAACAAACAAAAGAGCAAATTTAAGTTTGAAAGTAACGAATAGATGAAATTAAAATCAAATAAATTGAAATAGATCACTAAGTAGGACTGAGCCTATTCTAGTTGTGACCACACCAAATGGAGATTTAAGAGGTTTAAATTCAGAGTTTTCCTTCTCTTAGACTGGTTGCCTAACCATGATTAAAGAGTCCAGTCTGTCCTACTAATTTACCCATAACTGGAGGGAGAATAGTTGAATTCATACCTTTCCAAAGGGTATTAGCACTATGTTAAACTGTAGATTCATCCAGGAGTTGAACTCGGTCAAGGAGTCCATTTCCTACTACTCTAACCAGTACACCAACGCGCTTCCATAAAAAGAAAGCATAAAAATAAAGACCGAACGAATGGCGGCAGTGGCAAGAGAAAAGATCCATTTCCTTATTAAACGCCTGCTCCAAAAACAAGCGATTATCTCCTCTCTTTTAGATTATCGTCTATATCATCTTGATTCAATCGTTTACGATTAGTGAACAGACTGCGATATTCCATCACAATCAATCTAACCGTCTTGTGCCCAGAAGAAAATTAGTTTTGTTTTAGTTTTTAATCCTCACTCCACACTTCTTTTTTCTTTATTATTAGTTAACACACTTGCTGCATCCTCTGATTAGTCGTGATCTTTACTCCTTGTTCCTATTTTTAATTACTCTCTTGAATGATTCCAATCAAGTGTTTCTTTTTCTTTTTTCCCTTTATTATTCTATTTAAGATAATTTTCTATTTTATTCACACCCATGTTTTCTGAATGCCTCGCACTTACACGCCTCGTTAGGCCCATACTTGATCCATTCATGTATCTCACGATTTCTTTGCAGCTAGAAGAATAGACGAACCGAAATTGGGCTCTCATGAGGAATATAAAATGCCTGTCAGCGTGTCACGTCATTAAATCGAAAGGAAGCTGCCAGCCAATTACCAAAGTTTTCGGATTTGAGGAATTTTTAATGGAATATCGTTTACAGGTATTTTCTACGGAAAAAGAAAAAAACAAAAGAAATCACATTATGCCCACATTCGCATCCATCCATCCATCCATCCATCCATCTATCTATCTATCAGTCTCTCTTTTTTTTTCCTTCTCCGGTTTTTATGTTATCTATCTATCTATCTATCTCTCTTCTCTCTCTCTCTCTCTATATATATATATATATATATATATATATATATATATATATATATATATATATATATATATATATATATATTATGGACTCTCTCGTCGATTTTCGACGCATGATTAGTTCATACATGCAATGAACACCCACACAATGATTTGTTTATAGTGATGAAGGCTTGTGTTGGACCATCCACACTTTTTGGCACAGTCGATAGGAAAGAATTGGTGCATCAAGGGTTGCCACAAACCCAATCATTAAAACCAATATATAACAAACGCTCTCGTTCAGGGCCGGAATTTAGATTTTTTTGAAATGCGTATTTTGTGTTTAAAAAAAAAATTATTTTTAAAAATCGAAGCATTTTTATCCATAAGAAAAACTCAAAAAAGTTTTAAAGTAAAAGTTTATAAAAAAGGTATAAAAAATGTTCAAGATGTATTCCAGCTACAAAATCAAGTTTTAACAAAAGGAAGTCCACAGAGCAATTGAGGAAAGATGGAAAGTTTCGGGAATTTGTAATGTTGTACTTCAAAGTTTTTTGAGATTTTCTTATGGATAAAAATGCTTCCGATTTAAAAAAATAAAATTTATATTTTTTAACAAAAAATACGCATTTTCAAAAAAATTGTTAAATTCCGGCCCTGAACGAGAGCGTTTGTTTGTACCTCATAATTAACGGTTTATATATATTATATAATATATATAATATATAATATATATATATATATATATATATATATATATAATTTCCTTCTGTCTGTCTGTCTTTTTCCTCCTTCTGTTTCTCTCCCCCTCTCTCTCTCTCTTATATATATATATATATAGGTATTCATACATATACTGATTTCTCTCTATGTCTATCATCTCTCTCTCTCTCTCTCTCTCTCTCTCTCTCTCTCTCTCTCTCTCTCTCTCTCTCCGTATATATATATATATATATATATATGCCAGTTTATATATGTGTGCCAAATAAGATTCTGTCATCAAAACAACTACATGCTAATGGTGAGGCTTAGAACATGTTGTTGCATCCCTAGATGATGGTTAATTTCCCCACCCCAAAATTATTGTGATGAATATGACATTAAAAGGCATATCATTTCGAGATCTAGTTAAAGAGATATGGGTGTGGAGTACTGCATCATTGTCATGGCTACCAAACCTCAGCGGACCCATAGTGCTAGTATTGATAGGGGGTCTATGTAATAGATCTGTTTTGAAATTATTCGTATTCATTAGTACGGTCTACAAAAGGTATTATACGATGGATACGAAATTATACTGGTTTGATTGCAAACCAGTATGTAATGGGGTCATATTGACGGAGGTTAATAACTATGGTTTGGTGTTGTTGCTTAGATTTTATGGAATATCAAAACTTATTGGGTTATTTTATGCTGAGTACCATCTATGGGATTAATTGAAAAAATGTGGTAAAAATATTTTTTTTTAAATTGAGTTGGAAAAAATTTGAATACCATCAAAATGAAATAAACAAACCGTGTTCAGCATAAGATAACCTAACAGGCGTTGACATGCCGTAAAATCAAATCAACCTATTTTATACCGAATACGTTTCTGTTTCATTCATCTTTGTTTGGGGTTCAATTTTTGTAAAACACATTTTCTAAACACATTTTAAATCTCCTTTTTTTATCAATTCAACTCATAGATGGGACACTGACAGGTACTACCACCTTCTTGTAAGAGCTCAAGAATTGGAACCACACCACTAGTTTAACATAATTGCCAAGACACTAAGACCATCAGACACCGCCTTCTGGCACATGTGTGATAAAAATGTCCGAGTGTTTCATTAAAGTATTAGAGTCAGGCAATCATATAGGTGCTAGGGTTTGGTGTGACGAGTCGATTGATCCGAGATAGCCTCTATTACGATTTTTGTCGCCATTGTTAGGCTGCATATGAGAACACTTTACAGTGGAGATTCCTAGTGTAAAGCAGAGGCTGATCCTTAGCGAAGAACCCTTTAGTTGTCACTTGGTGTTCCTTGGTGTTGGGTAGAATCCTTTGGTTGAGCAGAGTCCGTCGTTGCAGATCCGTCTGTCTGTATCGAATACCTGCAAATGATCGGCTCTCAAGATCGGCGATTAAATAGGTAATTACCCACGTATTCGAGCGTGTTGATTGGTTGACTTTAACCCACGCGCCTACGTAGAGTCTATACGTTTAAGTGGTGGACTCTAGTACTTCTTATATCTCCAAAATATTCCAACAGCCTTTCTGACTGGGGTGCAATTGGCGTATTCTATAGCCCTAGGCGACGGGCGACGTCAGGCGGTTCTCGCATTTGTCACTTGTTTGCACTGAAAATCCACAACGTGAACACCCCTGCCATATTTTGTTTTGTTTGTTAAGTAACCCTGAGACAGATACAATTGGGAACCAGTTCAATAGAATTCGGTACAGCCGTGGGGAAAATTTGAACGGCAAAGTGGTAATAATTCGAAGTTCGCATACACGTATGGCCTTATTTATACGTAAACTTTGAATACCTATGCATTTATAAGTTATCAAATCCGTAAGGTTTTCTTCTTATGCCCTGACATATAAGATTTGTTGCGGTTTTGACTGACTAAAAAAAACTATTTTTTTCGTTATTACGAAGCATCTAAAAATAAATGAATGAACTTTTATTTTTAGATGCTTCGTAATAACGCCCAACTTTTAAAAAAAACATAAAAAATATATACATAAAGAAGCATACGGAGACCCCTAAAATACAACATATATATATATATATATATATATATATATATATATATATATATATAACTGTACTTAATATCCCTACCGATTATTATATATACTAGCAAATATATGCACCCTCCGGGTGCAAGTATTTAAGTTTTTATATAATAAAATATCATATTAAATTAGTTATTAAATATGTTATTAGTACGTAGATATGGTCAACAGTATTAATAATGTAAAACAATTTTATTAATAACTGAACGTTTAAAAGAATGAAATCATGGAGAATTTGACGTAAAGAATTAAGGGAATTGTGACTTGAGTAGTAATATAGTTTCGGTTACAGACAGAAAAACACACAATCTCCATTATAATAAGAATTTTTGCTATAATCAAAATTGCAATAATATCCTCCCTATTTATTTTTCAATTTGATTATTGTTTCTCAAATCAGTAATGAGCACCGTGGCGATAAATCTCTACCCTATCTTTTAATCAATCCTGCGCGGCATGACAACTGTGTCTAAAACCACCTCAATTTTGCACCACTTATTTCATAACCTGTTGATCATACTTCACGAAAATTGAAATACATTGAAGCACATTTAAGATGTCATCCTGAGAGACGCAAGGGGTTAATATAAAATCATCATGAAGAGGGTTTAATATCGGAACATTCTTAAGTGCTATCACCGAACAAGCACTTGCCTTCTGAAGAGATGTCCCCAAGCAACAGTTTGAAAAATATTATTCAAGATTATTGAAATTTAATACGTACTCATTGTATGGAGCATTAATGTTTAACCGTATATATATATATATATATATATATATATATATATATATATATATATATATATATATAATATAAGAAGAGAAAAACACTCAATAAATCCAGTTACAGGAAATTAACGGCCTACGTCTCTCGGGCAGTTAATTGTAACTTGAGTGGGTTATTCGCCCTCGCCATCCACAATCTACAATAGCAATACAATTATGTGACGCCTTTGGGCATTTTGGAAGCACTTTTGACACCCATCCAAACCTAATTTGGCTACATTTGTTTATAGCAGATACTGTAGGTATTTAACTATCCCGTTCGCCACGCTTATTGTGGGACACTAGGTCACACGTATGGGGCATCCAGCAACGATGGAACTTGCCTTTCATTAGTTATAGCAGATAATGTCTGATTATCTCTGGGACATTATGTGGCATTACATATTTCATGAAGAAGTTAAAATGTCATAAAATGAAGTCATATATATATATATATATATATATATATATATATAGGGTAAACTATAGACACGTGTTTCGAGGTTTCACCTCTCATCAGTATAGTTATACGATTTTTAGCAGCTGCCTCTGGCTGGGTTCGAGACCCGAACGAACTTACGCTCGCCAAGCCTCTTACCCACACATCCACAGTCAGTCGCCAAGTATAGCAGGCTATTTAATCGCTATATTTCTAAGTGGAAATGACCTTCACCTAGAGTTCTCAAACTTTGTAAGCAAAGTGAGATTTGGCTGAGCCAAATACGGTGAATTTTGCAGTCATATACCTCCTAAATAGAGTGCTCAACCGAAATTGGGAGCGTATAATAGGGTAAACGAGAGAGAGAGAGAGAGAGAGAGAGAGAGAGGAGAGAGAGAGAGAGAGAGAGAGAGAGATCATATGGTTGCTATATTTATAAATAAACAGTACTCAATATCATGAATAGAGAATTTATATCTAAGTTATGGTAGCGCGGGAATGCAGTCAACGGCACCTGGTTACAGATAGTTTCTCACCGATACGATCTTCAGACCAAGTGGACTGAAGATCGTATAGGCAGGTGTTTAAGCAATTTTGAAGGTAGCAACGTAAATATTTTTGAAATTAAAAAAAAATCTCGCAAAAAATAACGAACATAAAGAGTTGTTACAAGAAAAACAATTAATTCAAAGATCAAACCTTCCGATTAGAGAAAAATTACTCACCGTTATCTTGAAAAAATAAGTAAAACAGTCTGATCGTTTTACAACAAGGTCAGTTTATTTAATGATATTTTTAGCTGAATTCTGAATTCATGGTTCTTTTACAAAAAAAAACTCCCGTATAGTAACATAAAAATTTTCTGATATAATTTTTCAGACTCTTATCCTTATAGAAAAAGTTTTTTATGGGTAATTTTTTTTCATGTTTTATAAAATAGAATAGAGTGGGTGAGACCTCGTAAAAATATTTCCCTTTATATACCTTAAAAGAAAACTATTTCAAACGTATTTTCATCAAAAGTTAAGTAATTATGGAAATTTTCGTAAAAATCGAACTATTAATTGATTTTTCATTTAATTTTTAAAAAAAGCCTCTTGACGTAACTTGTTTTTGGCTACGTAAAATTTCAATTGATTTAACGGTGCGAAAATGTAAACATTGTTTTCGTTTATAATTGTTATTATTTCTGTAAGCTATTTAAAAAAAAAAATCATCTGTAGTTTTTTTTTATGTTTCTTTTTTTTAATGGACAAAAATTTTCAAGATAATATTAACCTTTATGCAAGTTTCGTTGTGTTAATTATAGCAGGGTAGGGGGAGTTTAAATTTCACGGGACAAATTGGAGGTACCTACCGTTCCGCTAGCGCGATATTATGATGATGATGATGAGTAATGGTCTGCAAGCCAAGCTTGTTTACCATTACACTATGTGAGCCGACCCCTGGGTCCTAAAATGAGATAATTGTGTGTTTGGTTTGGTCTGGTTTTTGTTTTGTTTTACAGCATATCAACCTCAGTAGGCCATTTAATGCCGATAAAGTTTTCAAATGAATTTATTCTTAATGGATACTCAATTCTTTATAAACACATTCTTCTATTTAACCCATAGATGGGACCCTAACAGGTACTACCACTCCTGGTCAGTGTGGACTAGGGAGAAATGATGATTCCCCAAACCTCCAGAACTGGAACCTCACCATCAGATAGAGCTTAACGTCATTCCCAGGACAAGAAGACCCTCAGCCACCGCCTTCTAGCACCCGTATAATAAAAAAGGGTTGGGGCTTGCCATAAGGGCAATATGGTGGGGGCAACCATATAGGTGCTAGGACTTGACGTGGGCAGCCGATTGATCGAAGGAAGCCTCTCCACCCGGCCATCTAGCCTAAGTAATAGTCAAAGTGGAATGTTGCATCTTATGGACTGTTAATCCACCATGATTCCGCCCTTAAGCATTACAGGTTGCCGCCAACCGCCAACAGATGGATCCATTGGCGGGTTCTCACCCCTCTGCAGAGGTGCAGTCGGTGTATTATATTGCCCCACCCGACAGTGCGGAATAATGGTCTGCAATCTAAGCTTGTTTACCATTACACCGTGTAAGCCGACCCTTGAGTACTAAAAAGAGATAATTGTAAATGAATAAACAATTATATACATTAATATGATTAAATGGGCAGGAAATCTGCGTGGTTAAGGCAAATTAGCATTTAGTTTAAGATCGCTTCAAAGGAAATGGAGACAGGCTAAATGACTACTCCATTTGTGGGATTGTGGAGCCAGGTTTCCGGAACGACAGACTAGTTTCATTTTGCGTGCGAAATCAATATAAATAATAGACGAAGCCTAAGTGATTTCATGTTTCAGTTGAATAGTGTTGGCGCGTTGAATAGAGACAATAGCAAATGCATAACGTTTGCATGGAGATGCAATCTCTTATACCTATTGAACGTTTCACTTAGAAAGTTTTCATGTCTGTATAAAAGCGAGGCCGAAGTGATCACAGCGTTTGCACTCAGTTTGCTTTGAGACATTTAGCTTTGCTTTCATTTGTTTTGTTAATTATTGGCTCTTGTGTTTGACAAATGCTCTGTGTGTTCAGGGGGCTTTTAATATTTCCAATATACAAATACTGTCTGATCAGGAAACATTCAGAACAAGTGTACTATTAACCTTCAAAACTGAATATATTAGTCTGTTTGGAAAATGGACAAGGACGAGGCTGTTTGCTTTTCACATAGTGCTAATATTCTCTTAAACTCTACTTAAGAAATTGACCTTGTGTTAAATCCTACTCGTGTGGTCGGATTGGTATACATACCCCCCATATATATATTATATATATATATATATATATATATATATAATTTCTCTTTTCTTTGTTCTCTTTCGGAAAAAATAAAAATTTCGCTGATCAATAAAGTATGTCGTTATTTTTCAAATCTTATACAAGTTCAGCTGTACCAAAAATTTGTTTATATATATATATATATATATATATATTAATATATATATATATATATATATCCGTAGAAGGGTTACCAGGTAAGATTGTATTAGGATGATTCTAAGTTGGCCCTTTCTTCCAATGGCGGAATGCTAGAGTAGTCAGGTCCACATTAACAGCTCGATGTTCGATTTAATTGAACATGGCATATAATAATAATAATAATAATAATAATAATAATAATAATAATAATAATAACAATTATATATAATATATATTATATATATATATATATTATATATATATATATATATGAAAATGAATGGAAGTGAATCCGACAGTTTGAAAATAAATATTTAGAAAAAACAAACACATGATGTTAAAATTCGCTGACAGAATTTTGTTTCGACCCTTTATTGAAGTGGTCTTCATCAAGAGCGAGTTCTGTATAATAGAGAGAACGGTGAAAGTGGACCGTTATGAGACGAAAGTGGTGCAGATGAAACCTTCAATCTGCACCACTTTCGTTTCATAACGGTCCACTTTCGCCATTCTCTCTATTATACACAACTCGCTCTTGATGAAGACCACTTCAATAAAGGGTCGAAACAGAATTCCGTCAGCGAATTCTAATATATATATATATATATATATATATATATATATATATATATATATTATTTGTTATAGGGTCCAATACATTTAAGGTGGAGGTGTTACCATTGGTTTCAAAGCAGTATGTTAGCCACTTATTGTTAAGAGCTACAAGAGAAATAACAACGCACCAATTGCATTCCCATTCCCATCCATGGACAAGGTGATTTGCGCCCCAGTAACCGCGTGTCTTATGAACATAACATGTTTAACATGTACGACTTTACCCTATTTTTTCTAGAAGTTACATATCAATTGGTGCGTTATTTTACCAAATTTCTTAATGGAGATGAAGATGTGTTGATATAGAAATATTAATTGTCTGCTTATCTCATCTGCTGTGCTCAGTGGATAGGCTCTAATCCTGGTGGCTCGCCTGATGCTAGAGTTGGCATACAATTCATTGGTGTTTGGAGTCTGGGAAACCAAATTGGGGTCCTGGGGAACAACTTCCTTTGTGACATTTATAGTTTTTTTATAATAACACAAGACCACTTTCTCATGAGATTTTTATCTTCCCTTTAAGTCACAACTTTCGAGAGCAAGAGCCCGTGTCTCACTCTGTCACTGCATCGTACCAGACTCACTCAACACTCTTACCTCTCACTCATCCTTTCTCCCATTTCGCCACGTTTCACTTTTCGACCAATAGAAACAATGCCAAATGGCCTTATGATGATTCATCCTTAATCTTTTCCATTCTAATCTACATATAATTATATCTTCCTTCTAAAAAGTTTTCCGTCCTAATTTACACGCCACTCCTTCTTTCATGGTTCCCTCTATTATGTTACACAAGGACTCAAGGCTTTCTCTACTAAAAACTTCGTTTCATATTAGGAAATTTTCAAAGACTATGTGATCAGACAGCATTCAAAACAAGTGCACTATTATCCATCTAAACTGAATATATGAGGGTGTTCGGAAAATGGACACGGCGAGACGAGTTAAAATCCTGGTTTTCATTTCACAAAGCACTAATAACCTTGTGAAATGTATACAGCAGATTATACTCCCTCCATCTATTGGTAAATAGTAGACCAAACTGGGACCTTTAACATTGCTTAGGCAATCAGTTTAAAAGAAAATCTCTGAATTCAAACCTTATAAACTCAACTCAAGCACAAAGACCCTTTCTAATGAGATTCTTATTTTCCCCTTAACTCTTAACATCCTGTTGAGAATTTTCTAAGTCCAGAACCCAATTCATATAACCATTTATCAAAAATGGGTAAAAATGGTCTTTTCATTAAAAGTTACCTGTTATTTCCCTTAAATGAAAGACTTCTAAATATGTTTAATATTACTTTTAAACAAAGGCTATTATTTGGGGTAGATTAGAAAAATGAATGTGAATTCTGGCCGGGTGGAATGAGGTGGTATAGGACGTTAAGAGTTAAGTCAAAACTGTCGAATGCAAGAGCCCATGTCTCACTCTGTCAATACATCTTAACAGACTCACTTGTTACGGGGCCGGGAACTACTCTAATTCTTTAACCCGTATCACAATATGGTGGTTGCTCAACTAAACCAGCAAATCAGAGGAACTGCTAAAAGGTCAGATAAGGCTTAAGGTCTTGTCTATCATTCTATCGTTTATTTCCCATGAATCTTCTACTATTAGAACTACAGTTAACTCTGGAATTTTACACTTACTGTGCATAATTAATCGACCACTTATAAATTAAGCAACAATTGTGACAAGGCAATAAAATATCCTTGTTATTACTTCGTCGAGAATATTTCATATATTTATTCTGTACGAGGTAACAATACACAACCAAATATCGTGATTAACTGCGTGTACATAATAATGTCTCCAGCAAATTTATTTATATGGAAACGTTAATTCCCAGGAACCATTGTTTAAATTCATTAATTCAGGAATAAAATATGTGTTCTAAAATCGGTCAATATCTTCCGAAAAATCTAACGTACCGCTGTCTAGTAATAGTAAGTTGCTCTTACATATTATTATTAAGAATGTGAATTTTTGATTCGTTGGTAGTCTAACGCAACCGAGTGAAAGGTTTTTCACAGGTGTGTTGTCCTAATGAGAAGTGACTTGTACGCTTCTTTGAAACCAATAGTAACAATGACCTTTTAATTGTATTGTGCGCTATAACAAATAAATAAGCACTTACACGGTGACGATAGCCGAGCGGTTAAGCTGTCCGACTCAATGCTGAATCGATCGGAGTTCTATCCCGGCTGTAAGTAGCTCACATAATTTATAGCCACACTGAAGTGACTTGATAAGTCGAAACACGTGTCTGTGGATGAATGTCCCAATACTAAATTCCATAAAATACTCAATGTCAACACTAACATTTTAGAAAAACAAACATGTAAAGAAAGACTAGAGATTTTAGAAGCCCTACATATTAGATATAAAAATCCTAAACTAAACAAAATAAACTTCGATAATAGCACTAATGTTCTAAAATGCCTGTAATTACATTTAAAAAAATATATTTATATATATATATATATATCATTCCGTTAAATTTTGTCTATATATATATATATATATATATATATATATATATATTCTCTTTATTTCTCCCCACCCCTCTCTCTATCTTTCTCTCTCTCTTGAGTTTTTCCACCCTGATTCTATTACAGCAGGGTAGCATGTGTGTGTGTGTTAAAAAAATATCGAAATTTTTTGTACTTTTTCACTGAAGACCTGCCATTGTTGACGAACGATAGAAACTGTTGACGAGAGAAGGTCATTGAAATCTGTGCTGCTGCTGCTGCCGCTGCTGCCGCTGCTGCTGCTGCTGCTGTTGCTGATAATTATGATGATGATGATGATGTTGATATAACTGCTTGAGAATAAGTGCTGACTTTGACATTAAAGGCCACAAAAATGGCTGAGATACGATAAAACCAACCAACCAACCAACCAGTGAACTGTATATATCTATCGGGTATGATCTGGAAATTAAAAGTGCCACAGTGGAAGGGGAAGAGGATAATAAATTATGAAAAATATAGAAAAAGGGTCATAGATAATGATTTTCGGATGTAGTTTTGTGTTATACACAAGACCCCATAAAATTATGTATAGATTACTAGTATTTGATAGGAATACTTGAAATAATCAAAAAGTTTACTAAGTCTTTCTGTTCATCACCATCATCACATCATCATCATCATCATCATCATCATCATCATCCTTGTGTCATTTTTGACAGCACAGATTCCAATGTCTGTCTGTCTGTCTCTCTCAAACCCCTTCACTGCCCCATGTTATGTCCTCTACATAACATCCATTATCCGCACAAAACTATTGTTACGATTTTTGTGGCCATCTTTTGGCTTCAAGTAAGAGCATTCCCCAGCGGAGATCCCCAGCAGAGCTCGATCCTTAGTGAAGAAATATTTCGTTGTTACTTGGTGTCCCTTAATGTTGGGTGGGATTCTTTGGTTGTTCCTTGGTGTTTCTTAATGCTGTGTATGAGCCTTCGGTTGTAGATCCGTTCGTCAATGTCGAATAATGTGCAAATGAACGGCTATCAATATCAGCGATTAAATAGTTAACTAACCATGTATCCTTGATGTTGATTGGCTGGGGTTTAGACCAGGTGACCTGGCTAAGTCTATAAGTTTAAGCGGTGAATTTACAGCACGCCTTACATTAAAAAAATATAGGAAGTGCGTGGTGTAATGGTTAAAGTGGTAATTGGATTTCAATTAGCGCTAATACCATTGGCAAAGGTATGAATCCTACTCTCCCTCCACCTTTGGGTAAATAGTAGGACAGACTGGGCTCTTTAACCTTGGTTTGGCAACCGGTCTAGGAAAATGAAAACTCTGAATTAAAACCTGGTAAACTCCGCTTGAGAAATTGACCTTGTGTCACATCCTGCTCGTGCGGAGGGTTTGGTAAATATATATACAAAAAAATATATTTCAACAACTATTCAATGTCCGTGGTCGGTCCACTCAGATGTGTCCATGCTTACATGTCCACAGGAGAACGCCACTTATGACTTCGTCCTTACCTCTCCAGCAGTTATATTTATCAGGTACTAGAGGAAGTGGAAGGAATGAGATATCGGGTGAAAGAACAAAGGATTTTTCAACAGAAGGACAGCGATGATAATTATGCTGTAACCAAGAAATAAGGCCGAGATGGTTTCCGATAAAGAATACAAATAATTAATGTAAAACAATTGTGATGGCAACTGAAAAATAATTATTGCAATGCTAAACTATAACAGACTTATCCTATTGGAAAATTGGAAATCAGATAACATTTCCTCTGTTAATGTCCCTAACCGACTTGGGAAACACCAAACAAAAGTTACGATTACAGCGAGTAGTCCTGTGAGTCCGTCTACTGTTATCGTTATCTTTGATCTTAGCCTTGGAGGCAGCGTTTTTGTCCTCGAAAGCTAATGTTGATATCTAGGTAAAAAACGGAACAAATAGAAAGCCGTTTATCAGTTAATACAATAAATATCACCACGCTGAGAAGAACTTATTTTTGCATAGACTTCTTAGATACAAACGACACATTGGTTAGGACGGTGAGACACCCGGAATTATTTCATCCAATTTAAACAATGGAGTCAGCTATCAACTGTGTAACGTGGCTGAATGTTTTTTGTTTAGTACAGGTATTTCATACAACAAGGCCTTCAAAGATGTCAAAGGGAGAGAGAGAGAGAGAGAGAGAGAGAGAGAGAGAGAGAAGAGAGAGAGAGAGAGAGAGAGAGAGAGAGAGAGTTATCTATATATTAATACTCGGGTTCCTTCATTGTATGGCCGTTAGAATTTTGCAACAATCTCTTGTTAAAAGTAAGATCGTCAAAATCGTCCAAGAAGAAATGCAAAAATGTAAATCCTGAATATCTGGTGTGGCTTTTCCGCCGTATTCTTATTTCTTATGAGTGTCGTAACCTCAGCTAAATAATGAATCATCAGTTTTTATTATAAAGAAAGAAAGAAAGACAAGGAGCATGCGACTCAGGAAAAAAAAGAACAAAAGACAGATAGTAAGGGAAAGTAAAGGGAGTGATGAGCAGGCGGAAGAGATATTGCTTATCTGTTTAAATCGAATATAAAGACAAAGGAAAAGACGGCAAAAAACAGTGAGAGACAGTTAGATGAAGATCAATATACTTTTTACATATTGAAATATTTCAATAGCTCTAAACATATCAAGCGTTGTAATACTTAAATTATCATACCTTGGTATATCCACAGATAATAATAATAATAATAATAATAATAATAATAATAATAATGATGATGGAGATTATACTGTTGGACTTATTTGCATGTTTATAAGATGCAATTGTATTTATATATACAACAAAATAGCGGTTTACAGTGTGAATGGGAAGGCTAATTTGCATATTGATATAACAAAATTGATTTTAATAAATATGTGCTTAGTATTATGGGTTTGTAATTGTTTGGTTTTATATTAATGAATATGAGCAAAAATCTCTTCAATAAATCTTAAATGAAATTCATTAACAAGAATAAATATCTGCAATTTTATTCTCAACTTCCTATTTGAACTAAATAGTTAAATTAGGAAAATTTATCAATGAAAGACGGGATTGATGGAAGAGTAAGTTTCAGTTGTTCTATTTTTCTATTATACCCACAGCTTGTGTTCTCTACTGAGGCAAAGTCGTCTCCGATAGCTGGGTCAAGTACGTCGGATGGATGATGGAGGAATCCCGAAAGACATTCTTTATGCAGAGCTTACGTCTGGTAAAAGACAGATTGGTCGCCCCCAGCTGCGAATCAAGGATGTCTGCACGAAGGATCTAATGTGCGTTGGCATTGCCCCTTCCAGCTGGGAAAATTTGGCTCAGGACCGCCCTCGGTGGTGGCAGAATCTCCGTAGAGGACTGTTCATGTCAGAAGTCACCCTAACGCAACACCATGAAGCTGAGAGGTCCAGAAGAAAGCAGCGGCAACAAAGCACCGGCACATCAACATCTTCAGGGACAGCTTTCAAATGCAAAATCTGTGGTCGAGAATGTTTTTCAAACATCGGACTTCACAGTAACAGGAGGCGATGTAAGTTTAGAGGCACATAAAAAAAACTTTATCATAGTCTTCCGAGACTGAAATGCCAATACAATTCCTAATGTTTGATAAGGTCTGCTAGTACTTAGTAAATCATAAATATATCCACCTGTCCGACTAGTAACAAACGAATATACATTTGGGGAGTAGTTGTTTTCGTCCATTTCGTGTTATGTTTAATTCAATATCGATACAACAGACAGTGACCAGGTATCGTCCACCCTGTCGCCTAGGGTTGTAGAATATGCAGACTGCACCTCTGTAGTAAGACTTCCACAATGATGCCGTGCGTGGTGACCCACGATGCTTAATAACTGAATCCTGGTGGCTGAGCAGTCCATAACATACGACACTCCACTTTGGTCCTTACTTAAGCTAGACGTGTATCGACTGGTCATGTCAAGCCCTAGCACTTATATGATTGTCCCAACCTTATTACCCTTATAGCAAGCCCCGATTCTCTTTATCATATATGTGCTAAAAGGCTGCGGTTGAGGGTCTTAGCATCCTGGTATGACGTTAACCTCTATCTGATGGTGAGGTTCCAATTCTCGAGCACTGGGGAGTGGGGATTGTGGAATGTCACTTCATCCGCATTGCACCCAGGTCCACTCCCACCCGGAGTGGTTTTACTTGTTAGGGTACCATTGTTGGATTAAACAGAAGAAGAAAAAACTTATTTTTTTAAATGAATACCCATCGAGCATGAATTGAACAAAACGTTTTCTGCATAAATAACCCAACAAGGGTTGACATGCCGTAAAATCCAACAACCAACAACCAACCAAATAGGCTTGGTTCCCAGTGTGCTGTAGCTTCAGCTTCTGGACCGGTATGATATGAAATGAATTCGCGTGATCCCAGGGGTCGTCCCCACAAACGGCACTTGTCCACCCTCGTCTGAAAGGGGTAGGGCCGGTTTTAGAGCCCGGTCCATAAAGCGTTCCAAATTGGGAATGCCGAAGGGTTTACGTACTTTTTGCACTGGTCACTTCATGAGCTTCGATTTATGCGCGGTTCCTCACCTTGTGTCAATCGGGCATGGTAGGAGGCTAGAAAAATACATAAAAGAGATACAAAATAATAGACAGATCTAGTGCAAACCTTCACAAAAGGAAATCTAACATGATCGGTCATCTAACAGTGTATTATTCTATCCGAATGTCAATAAAATGCCGCTGAAATTAATGTAAGAGAAGATAACAATAGAATTCTAATTTGTTAAGGGTCGAAAATATTGAACGTTAAAATATATACGAACTCTTCTGACATTTTCCCAACTAAAATTCATCGGAAAAATTATTTCCTCTTTTGTTTGTAACAGATTTAAAATCAATGATGACATATCGATTAAAGAATAAATTTACAAAGCAAATAAAACTTTTGTAATCGAAAGATGCGCTCAATTATTGGGATGTAAAAACGAAATAAAACCTTTAATTTCATGTTCATGAAGTGACTCTGTATGTTGTGTGTGTGTGTGTGTGTGTGTGTGTTGTGTGTGTGAGAGAGAGAGAGAGAGAGAGAGAGAGGAGAGAGAGAAAGAGGGGGAAGAGCGAAGGAAGAGAGAGAGAGTGAGAGTTAGAGAAGAGAAAGAGAGAAGGTGGAGAGAGAAAGAGTGAGAGTTAGACAGAGAGAGAGAGAGAGAGAGAGAGAGAGAGAGAGAGAGAGAGAGAGAGAGAGAAGAGAGAGTGTGTGTGTGTGTGTGTGTCGAAAGATGCGCTCAATTATCAGGATGCAAAAAATAAAACCTTCAGTTTCATGTTCATGAACCGACTCTGCGTGTGTATGTGTATGTGTGTGTGTGTGTATGTGTGTGTGTGTGAGAGAGAGAAAGAAAGAGAGATAGATTGAGAGAGAGAGAGTTGTGCACTTAAATACATGCAAAAGTATCAAGTTAGTGTGTGTGTGTCTTGTGCACTAACACGCTTGCACTATTGTGTTTTTGTCATGCACTTACATGCATAAAGTATTGACTCTGTGTATGTGCCTGTGTGGTGCACATACACACCTGAATACGCTATTGTGTGTGTGGTGAACTTGTACTTATATATACAGTATTGGTACAGTGTGGGTATATGTGCGTGTGTGGTTGCGCGTATACATCGCGTGCGTGTAGGGACTAACCGGTTCAAGTATTATATGTGTGATGATCATACATATATGATTATGCATATTAGCTAATATCGCAACAATCAGTCTGATGTAAGATTAACGTCATTTTGTTATTCGGGAAGGCCAATGAAAATAACGAACTGATCAATTCATTTCCTAAGTACATTTTCTTGTTTCTTTGCTTTTTCTTATTTTCCCTTTTTTTCTTCTTTTTTTTTATTGTCGCCTCAAATTCCATATATTACATTATTCCACTGGAGGAAGGAGAAAGAAGAAGAGAGAGAGGAGAGGAGAGAGAGAGAGAGGGGGGGGGAAGAGAGGGGGAGTTCCCAAAGTTTTTTAGCTAACGAGAAGTAGAGAGCCACTTGGGTTCGAATTCAGAATTCTCCGTCCCCTATAGCGGGTGTATTACTAAGGTTAAAGAGCCCAGACTATCCAACTATTTACCCATAGCTGGAGGGAGAATAGTTTTTATTTGCATGTTTCCTAAGGGAATCAGTGCTAGTTTATATATATATATATATATATATATATATATATATATATATATATATATATATGAGGAAGGAGGATTGGGGTAAATCTTACAGAATGTAAAAGGAGAAATGTGGAACAAAGGAACAAACTCAGACAACTGTATGTAGAAGATATATTTCGCCAAACATTGAGCTCGGCACTATCTGTCATTTATTGCTCATTCAAGCATCATACTATATATATATATATATATATATATATATATATTATATATAGAGAGAAGAGAGAGAGAGAGAGAGAGAGAGAGGGAGAGAGAGAGAGATAGATAGATATGTGTATTTACTTTACCACTAAGTTGTGAGATTGTTCCTCACTAGGTTCCCATATATGCAGTCTCGGGCCAAGACACAACTATATGTCGTAAATAAATAAAAAGATCATGAGTCTTGTTGTAGTGTAATGTTTAGTGAACTGGTGTCACCTCGATGGGTGACCATATATGTGGTCTAGTGCCAGAGTTAAACTATGCTTAGTAAATAAATACATATATTGTGCTGGTACTTTTGTGGTCGCGCAATTGTTAATTGGCTGGTCTCGAATGCCATTACCACTATGCTGTGAGTTTGATTCTCACTGGGTGCTCTTATTTCTGGGCCATGGCTAAGCTAAACCTATATTTGTGATCGTTGTGCCCAGTCTCGGCTATGCTTAGTAAATAAAGAAAAGGATCGTGTGTTTTGTTGTGTAATAGTTTATGAGTTGTTCTGATCTCACTGGGTTACTATATATGTTGACAAGTGCCAGCGTTAGACTATGCTAACTACATAAGTACATACAATGACCTGTTGCCTTTGTTGTAGTGTAACGGTTATCGGGCTGGTCATGCATGTCATTATTTTTAAAGCCCCACCCCCTTTATAAACAACCAAGAATATTTTGATTGGCAGGTTAGCTCAGTCGGTAGAGCGTTCGGATATAAACCACAAGGTTCCTAGTTCGATACTGGCCCTCGCCAACACAGCGTATGAGTAGTACAGGGATCTGTGCGGTAAAGTAAGGAGCTGATGGCAGGTGTGGTGCTCCATCTCAGATGCAAAAACGATCTCCTTGGTCTAGCGCTAGTGAAAGGGGGATAGACTCCCTCGCTAATTAGCTGATACCGACTTTAAGCCACCCCGACGACTTTAATTTATAAAAGTACGAGACATCAATAGAATACATTTTATGAATATATCAGTTGATTTTCCTTCTCCTAGACCGATTGCCATACTAAGGTTAAAGAGTCTAGTCTACCCTAAAATTTACCCATAGCTGGAGTTAGATTAGTTGGATTAATGCCTTGTACCAGGGTATCAATGCCAGGTGAAATGCAAACAGCTATGTCCAGGATTTGAGCTCGTTCTGGCTTGTCCATTTCCTCCGAGGATAACCATTACACCACAGCATTTTGAACGACAGAAATCAAGAG
>CM042152.1:39050302-39077802 GCA_023376005.1 Doryteuthis pealeii | reverse complement strand
TTAAAGAAATAGATAAAATAGAAACCTACTCGAGTTTCATCGTTAGAATCATCAGGGTTAAATCCACTGAATTAATCGAGTTACCAATTAATTCAGTGGATTTAACCCTGATGATTCTAACGATGAAACTCGAGTAGGTTTCTATTGTATCCATTTCTTTAATATATATATATATATATATATATATATATAGTATTCAAACACACACAACATACACAAACACGGAGTCACGCACACGCTAGACAAGAAGAGAGCGGAAGAAAGCAGATCAAAGGGATCCGCCGAATTAAACACGGACTAGTATACAGGACATGGTATCAACTGGAATTAACCACTATAATTTATAACGACACCAATCTGTACTTATTAATAGCCAACTGGTGATCAATCTAGGAGACATTGCAGATGATAACTCGATGAAACCAAAAACAATCATACGGAGAAAATCTGCAGGCCTCGATAATATATCCCCGAAGGATGGAAGGCACGACATACTACATGGATTTGCAATGTACTGTATAATAAACTATATTTGCAACTTATTTGGTTTGGTTTGTCGGATTTTAAGGCGTGTCGACCCTTGTTAGATTAATTATGCTGAACATGTTTTGTGCTGGATCAGAGTTGATCTGGGAGTAATAATGATAAAGAAGTAATCAACATTCCCCATAATTCCAGAATTGGAACCATGATCAGAAATAGTTCAACGTCATACGCATGACATTAAGTACCTCAGCCACTGCCTTCTAGCACATTTTAAGAAAGGTTCAAAGTTATATATATTGGATACATGACTCCGACGAAGGTTGACAGACAAAACATTTAATATGGACAGCACATGGATATGACGAGATACAAAGTACATAGGCAAAAAGATAAATACACATTCATGAATGGTACAAGATAACATATAAAAGCCACATACATGAGACTAGGGATAGTCCGTGCTGTGTGAAGAACTTACAGTAATGTAAGTGGGGCCAAAAGCCCCAACGAGAAGGAGTAGACCGTGTCTACCCCATGTGTCTCGTAGTTACTGGAACATGAAAAAAGACAGAAGGGTTTGAACCCGGCGCTTAAATACTATAGCCCCCTAGCGGGTACCAGCAAACTAAACCGGGCAGACAACTCTCCCAGGCAAATACGAAACTAACGCTACAACATAAATAAAAAATGTATTAGGGCTTGACATAAGGGCGATAGGGTTGGGACAATCATATAGGTGCTAGGGCTTGATATTATCAGCCGATTGTTCGGAAGGGATATATCTGTCTGCCTGTTTAGTCTAAGTAAGGGGCAAAGTGGAGAGTTGCATATCCGGTCTCACTGGTATTATCTTCTCATTTCGCTAATTTTGAAAAAAAATATTTAAAAAATAAAGAACATACCAATGACAACGGGTATGATGTCTTTGCATTAGTAAAAGATCAGACTCAGGAGGCAAATAAATGCCGAAATATATTTATATCTGCATCAAGGTATCCAATTCATCTTTATCAAACGGAATTAATTTAAAAATAAAAATTAAAAAAAATTTTCAAAAGAAAATTTTTTCTATTTTTAACGAATAAAGGGAGGTAACTTCATTGGCATTGTTACAAAAAAAAATACAATTTTTGAAAAATTAAAAAATTAAATTTTAAATAAAACCGAAGTGCACAAGCGTCCGCGAAAGTAACCGACGTTATTTGCGGTCCAGAATGTGACATTAAGAAAAGATCTTCAATATAACACCATGGGATCTAACCTCAACAACCTGATGATTGCCCCTTGGCATGAAACTGGGTAGCTGTTTATAATAACATTGATCTATAAAAACTCAGCAAAATTAAAAAAATATTAGCTCTCACAATTTGTAATTGAGCACTGTATTTTCTTTTTTATCACAAAAATGTGTTTATATATATATTATATTATATTATATATAATATATATATATATATATATATATATATATATATATAAGGTGTATCAGAAAAGTATAGAGATATTTTTTACTTTTTAACCACCTTGTACCATTCATTATTTTATTTTTAGAATAAAAGGTGTGTCAAACAAGTACCAAAGTTTAAAGTTGTATGTTTCAAGATAGAAAGGAACAATGAATGGAACGTTATTTTTTTTCAGAATAAAAGGTGTGTAAAAAAGTACAAAAAATATTTTATGACACATATATTATATATATATATTATATATATATATATATATATATATATATATATAATTATCTCTTTTATTCTGTGTAATTGATAGCCGATGGGAAGTTTGTGTTTACATAGAACTGGGACTTGTACATTGAAATCTCACAGGTTGTGTTTTAAATCTGTGTATCCTGCAAGCGTTCCAGTCTCAGAACAACGGTTGCGAAATTGGTATCGCTGCCTGTTGGTGGTTAAATTTAATCATTGCTCGATGAAGCACAACTGTGTTCTTGCCCCGAGTATAAACTGGAACTTATTAAATACGTAAAAATAACAGGCGAAGAGGGACTGGAAGAAAACTTGCTTAGTTACGAGAGAGTTCAATGTACATTCAGAGTTCTAGTTTTATACTGTGTCAACGTTAATCATATTTCTAATCTCAATATTTTTTACCTTCATTACTCTCTCTCTCTCTCTCTCTCTCTCTCTCTCACACACGCACATGCACACACACGCACATACAAACACTAACACAAACAAATGCAGACACACATCTTATTATAATGGAGATTGTGTGTTTTGTCTATCTGTAACCGAAACTATATTACTACTCAAATCACAATTCTCTTAGTTATTTACTTCACATTCTCCATGATTTTATTTTTATTCAAATCTCAATTATTAATAAAATTGTTTTTCATTATTAATACTATTGACCATATCTACATACTAATAACATGCACTTGTATGTATATATACAACAAAATAGCGGATTACAGTGTGAATGGGAAGGCTAATTTGCATATTGATCTTATAAATATATGCTTAGTATTATTGATTTCTAAACGTTTGGTTTTATCTTAATGAATATGAGCAAAATCTCGTGGATAAACTTAAAAGAAATCCATTAACAAGAAGAAATAACTGTAAATGTATTCCTTACTTCCTATTTTTAACTAAACTAAAGGTTAAATTAGGAAAATTTACCAAAGACAGACGGAGTAATGGAAAATGATAGAAGAGTTTTCAAAGTTGTTCTATTTTCAATCATACTCCTCTGTTTCCAAATCATTATCTGCATTCTTATTCAGTTTCTTTGGCTTTTCTAATTTAATATGATATTTTATTCTATCAAAACTTAAATACTTGCACCCTGAGGGTGCATATATCTTCTAGTATATATAATGTATGTATGTGATAGTATTTTATATTATCACACACACACACAACACACACACCACACACACACATGCGCTTGCATACACAGGCACACATTCGTAAAGAAAAATGAATAACATTTCTAAACTCTATTTCATTTTTAATCTTTAGATCTCTCTCTCTCTCTCTCTCTCTCTCTCTCTCTCTCTCTCCTCTTCTCTCTCTCTCTCTCTCTCTCTCAACACACTCACAACACGCACAATGCAGTTGCATACACACGCACTCATTCGTAAGAGAAAAATGAATAACCATTTCTAAACTCTATCTCATTTCTCTCTCTCTCTCTTCTCTCTTTCTCTCTCTCTCTTTTCTTTCTCTCTCTCTCTCTCTCTCTCTCTCTCTCCATCTATCTATCTATCTATATCTATCTAAGCACACACACACTCACCCACACACACATTCGCAGAGAAATACCGACACACACACTCACACACACACACACACATATATTATATCATATATTATCATCCACACGAATGCATACACAAGCACACATGTATAATGGGGAAAGAAGACAATGTATAAAATAAAATTGACATGTTTCACTATAAGATTAGCGTCATCAGATAAAACTCTCCTTGCATGAAATCGTGTAATTCCAATTCTAATTTGGTTTTCCTTTTCTCTGATACTTGGATTTTTTCCAAAACATACACCCACACCACACACACATACATATATATATATATATATATATATATATATCTTATTATAATGGAGATTGTGGTTTTTTTGTCTGTAACCGAAACTATATTCCTACTCAAGTCACAATTCTCTTAGTTATTGACATCACAATCTCCATGATTTTATTTTTATCTAAACCTCAATTATTAATAAAATTGTCATACATTATTAATACTGTTTAACTATGTCTACATACTGACAACAATGCAATTATATTTATATATACAACAAAATAGCGGTTTACAGTGTGAACGGGAAGGCTAATTTGCATATTAATATAAAAAATCGAATTTAATAAATATGTGCTTAGTATTATTGATTTCTAACTGTTTGGTTTTATTTTAATGAATATAAGCAAAAATCTCTTCAATGAATCTTAATGAAATCCATTAACAAGATACATATCTGTCATTTATTCTTTACTGCCTCTTATAACTAAATACTTAAATTAGAAAAAATAACAATGAAAGACGAGAGTGATGGAAGAGTAAGTTTCAGTTGTTCCATTTTTTATTATACTCCTCGTTTCAAATCTTTATTATTCCCTCTGTTTCAAATCTTTTTATCTGTATTTTTATTTGTTTCATTAGCCTTTCTAATTTAATACAATATTTTATTACATTAAACTTAAATACTTGCAACCGGAGGGTGCATATATTTGCTAGTATATATAATTATAATAATTATAATATTAGTAGAGGAAAAGAGTTAGGGGTCTACGATGGTTTCAATCCAAAAGATTTCATTACGACCCAGCGCTGTGCTTAAGGCGAGTAAGAAGCTTGGAGATCTTTGCTATCGGCATGACTGTATTATGATCAGCATATTTGTGTTGTGTGTGTGTGTGTGTGTGTGTGTGTGCGCACGCACGTGTGTGTGTGTGTGTGTGTGTGCGCGCACGCACGCGTGTGTGTGTGTGTTTAAGCGCAGGATTGAGTCTTGATAAAATCATTTGGATTGAAACTATGGTAGACCCCTAACTATTTTCCTCTATTATTATTATTATTATTTACTCCTTTTGAGTTTTCACATCAGTGTTAGCTCATGGTCTTTCACTGGAGTCTGAGTGACAGCAAGTCTCCTCAGGTCTCCAGGACTCTTCTGAGTATTCTGGCAGATTGCAGCAGTGCAGTGTTCTGAATGGTTTCAATCCTTCCTCTGATTTCCAAACTTTCCAAACCCTTTTCCAATCCTTTTGGGACCGTCCCAAGTGCACCAACCACAATTGGTATCACTTTCACTTTCATATTCCATAACTTTTTCAGTTCTCTGGCAAGGTCCAGATATTTTTCCATTTTTTCATTTTCCTTTAACTTCACCCTGTGATCTGCTGGCACTGCAAAATCCACCAGTTGACAAGTTCTTTCTTTTTTGTTTATCAACACTAGGTCTGGCCTTCTTGCTGGGATAATTATTATTATTATTATTACTATTATTATTATTATTATTATTATTATTATTCAAGCTTTAAGTTTACTACATTTAAATGTAAGTCGAGAGCGTGAGTGTTTGGAAATGATCATTCCACAAAGCTTTCACTTGGACAAAAAAAAATAATTACAAAAAGATCGATCATTTCTCTGAAAGAGACAACACTGAGTTATTTATGTTAGGATTCTGTAAGGCCTATTATTTTGAGTAGTTGACTCGATTTAAGTGACGGAATGTTGCTCAATGTACGTGTAGATTATTAATGTGCTATCCATAGGGTCTCGTTTTAAGGCAAGTGGCTCAATACCAATAGACCAAGCTAACAATTAAGCACTGACTTATGTGAGCACGCACATTTCCTCTGACGACAAAGAAATGATACGGACGGCCTGAAAAGAAATTGCATATAATTACAGGCTTATAACATCCCTGTCGATGATTTAAGCATTCTCAAGGACAATATGCGGAGGTGATATACAATTCAACGCAAAGCTAAAATAAAATATAAAATATATAAAAACCTGGGTAAAAAAGGAAGTCAGGGAAACGGTGTCATTATATATGCATTAAAATTCGTAGAAGAAAAATAAAACAAAAAGAGAAAACCCAGGCAGATTCATGGATACAGAAAAGAGCGCCATGGGGTGGGGGGGTGGGGGAGATCCGCAGATTTAAGTATTAGAAAATATAGAAAATAGAAAAACAAACTACTCTAAAAAGATGAATTTTCTTGAAGTGAAGTGTCGTTAAACATTTCGGTTTTTATCAAAACCTTCACCAGGACATTTAGATGGCAAGTGTGTGTGAACAGTAGGTGGGTTTTTTTTCTTTCTTATATTAAAGCTAGAAACCTGAAAGACATTTCAAGAATACAAACCCTTAAAACATTTTAAATTTTATTAAAAAAAGCAACCTTTTCACAAATATAACAGAACATAACCAATTATTCCAGATAGAACCACTACCTTAAAGTCTGAAATCCAAATAACCTTTTTGGCATTAATGACCCACCAGGGGTTATATGCCGTTAACAAAACTCAAACTCAAACTTATTTTAAATAACGGTAAGATGAAATGAGTATTACAGAGAAAGGTTTCATACCCGTTTTGATAACGTTCCTTTTAAATTGTAACCTGATTGGTACAAGTGAGGATGTTTAAATATGTGACGTATATCTTTGAATACAATAGTCAAAAGATGAGAAAATTGTTATCTGAATCTTTGAAAAAAGGTACAAGGAAATGAAAGAACAAAAAATAAGAAAACAATAGATCATACGTAATCAGTTACGTATCATTCTTAATATCGAACGTGGTAGATTTGTTACATATTTGATGGGTGAACCGTCGTTTTTGAGGGTAGTGTAGAAGCATGGTATACGAGGCATGGTAAAAGAAGCGCGGGTAGTATAGAAGTGATTTGAATTCAATCAGAATATAGTATTTGAATTCAAAACCTGGCTGTTATAACGGTTAGATATTTGACTGACAATTAGTAACCTCATTTTGACCTCCACTTCCTCTTGCGAATTGCAAGTGTACGAAGAGATACTTAGTCTGTAGCGTCGTCAGGATGTAAAGACGTAGCTGCGGATTCAGAACTTAAGAAATAAACTTTTGATTCACAAGATAAATGCAGCATTGGTTACTAAAACAACTACCGACAGCGTCATCAAACTCTCAAGATAAAAGGGAAACTACGGAATAAAAGAACTAGGTCGGTAGCAGAAGCCAAGGGAAACAGATCGACTAGAAGAATAAATACTCAAAGTAAGGAAGAAATTACTAGCCATGAGGAATTACAAAAGAATTACATATAAGAAGTATACGCTTTAATATGGAGGTGTAACCAACAATAAACTCCCAGACTGATAATAGCACACTTCATATCAAGCAGGTACTTATAAATATATATATTATTAATATATATATATATACAGACACACAGCACCACACACAATATATATATTATTATATACACACACACACCACACACACACACAAATAATATATATATATATTAATATTTATAGTTATATATATATATGTATCTTAAAGATAAATTTGCTTACCGTGAAAATGGCACGATCATTTGAAGGTGCAAAATTCAGGGTTAAGTTCAGCGATATAACAATACAGTCCTCAATCGAAGTAGATCAAATTTATTATTAAAAATGGATATAAAAGAAACCTACTCGGTTACCATAAGGTTCTTCAGGTTAAATCCACTGAATTTAATCGAGGTTCCGATAATTGCAGCGATTGCACGTGTGTTCACTGATCGCTGCAATTAATCGATACCTCGATTAATTCAGTGGATTTAACCCTGAAGATCATTATGGTGAACTCGAGTAGGTTTCTTTTATATCCATTTTTATAATATATATATATTGTGTGTGTGTGTGTGTGTGTGTGTGTGTGTGTGTGTGTGTGTGATGTATGTGTGTGTGTGTGGGGTGTGTGTGTGTGTGTGTGTGTGTGTGTGTGAGTGAGTAAATATGGAAATAAATCCGACAATATTAAGAAATTTGAAAACGAAATGTTCCAAAAATAAGATGAATTTATTTATCGACGCTTAAACGTTTCGATTTATTTAAACCTTCATCAGATGGATTATGGGGTGAGAAATTGATATATGTTTGTATATATGTTACATAATTATGGATCCCTAATATCTTTTTAAGGTAGTATAGAAATCTTATGGTGATCAGTACAGCTGATGGCCTTGAGAATGAGTGACAATGCTTGACCTCACTCTCACCTTGCGTTCTGGGGAGAGCCGTGAGAATCGGAAGCCGATGAAGGCCCTTCCGTTTTTAAGGTGTAAGCAACTCAGTTAGTCAGTTGAGAGTTAGGACTTAGAAGCGAAGCTAGCAAGATGTGAGCTGACTGCGCAGTTGTCTGGTCTGGGGGATCTGAATAAAGTAACATCAAAAGTAAATCGAAGTCTTGTTGTTATTACTAAAAGCTAACAATGACACAAGGCTTCTGATAAGAATGATCCCCGACAAAGACCCGGTCCCAAGAAACACCACGACAAGACCAGACCAAGATAGAAGATAGATGCTAGAAGATATACCAGATCCGGCCAGAGAATAGACACAGAATAGAGAAGTAAGAGAGAAGTATATAACAATAATACTTTTATCGTATTTTATTGAATGCATTTCTTCGAGTTACGTCGCGCGTCTTGACACCTTCGCGTGTGCGGATCGCGGCTCGTCTTTCAAAAAATATAACGCTGAACAAATACAGTTACATACTTTTTATAAATATTTTTCGCTCCTGTCATTTACAAAACATCCATCGATTTCTTCACCCATAATCATCCTGATGAGGTTTAAAAAAAACGAAACGTTTAAGCGTCGATAATAAATTCATCTTATTTTTGGAACACATAATTTCTTAATTTTTCAGATTTCTTATATATAATATATATATATATATATATATATATATATATATATAATATACCAACCGCTCCGCACAAGCAGGATGTGATACAAGTCAATTTATTAAGCGAAGTTAACAGTTTTGAATTCGATTTTTCTTTCTCATAGACCGGTTGCCTAACCAAGGTTAAAGAGCCCAGTTTGCCCTACTATTACCCATAGCTGGAGGGAGAGAGTAGGATGCTACCTTTCCCACGTGTATTAGCACTAAGTGAAATGCAAGTGCCACGTCCAGGATTCGAACTCTGGGCGATGAGTCCATTTCCCATGGTTTTTAGCCATTACACTACGCGTTTCCTAAGAAAGTTATACGTATGTTACGGTTATGCAACTATATTAGCATGTACATTTTTAAGTTATAAGTAGTTCGATTTTATCTACATAAATGTATTAAAATATCTTAATATAACTAGCAAATATATGCACCCTCCGGGTGCAAGTATTTAAGTTTTAATATAAAATATCATATTAAATTAGAAAGCCAATGAATTGAATAAAAATGCAGATAACATGATTTGGAACAGAGGGGGTATGATTGAAAAATAGAACAACTTGAAAAACTAACTCTTTCATCATTTTCAATTACTCCTATTCCTAATTTTAAATATTTAGTTAAAATCGGAAGTAAAGAATAATATTACAGTTATTTCTTTTTGTTAAGGGATTTTTTTAAAGATTTATTGAAGAGAATTTTGCTCATATTCAATAAGATAAAACTAAACAATTAGAAATCAATAATATTAAGCACATATTTATTAAAATCAATTTTTTTAAGATCAATATTCAAATTAGCCTTCCCATTCACACTGTAAACCGCTGTTTTGTTGTATATAAAAATACAACTGCATGTTGGTTGTATGTAGATATGGTCAACAGTCTTAATGATGTAAAACAATTTTATTAATAATTGAGGTTTAAATTAAAATAAAATCATGGAGAATGGGATGCAGATAACAAAGGGAATTGTGATTTGTATAGTAATATAGTTTCGGTTACAGACAGAAAAACATGCAATCTCCATTATAATAAGAGATATAATATGCATTTGGAAACATGTTAAAAAACTCGTACTACCTCTCTAGACATGAGAGGACTGGTAAGCAAATATAGGTTGCGGCAGCAATACCCACCACAAGTTGAACTATCTTTGTTTTGATTTTAATTTATTCGTTTATTTGTTTGGCTTACTTTCATTCTTCTTTCTTTATTTTCATTAATTCCATAAATGTTCCAAATATTATTAATTCATTTATTATTAAAAACAACAACTTAGCCTACCCATAAAAATAACACCCAAATTTCTTTCATAGAATTTCTCTTAAATTTTAAAACTGAATCCTTTACTCAATTCAAGAAAATAAATGTCCCTCAAAATGTTTCATGAACATGTCATCTGGGCTTTAGAATACACCAACTGCAATTCTGCAATTGAGCCACCTGTTGGTGACCCGTGTGCTTAAGATGGAACCCTGGTTAATGAGCAGGTCATGACATGCAACATTACACTTTTGTGGTGCAAAATAACCTAAGAAAACGACAAAGAAGCTATTTCTTACCATTTTCTTTCATATACAATAAAAGACGATTATGGCTTGAACCGGTGAATATCGTGCCTTTGCTGCTGAAACGTTTTTTTCATATTGATGAAGGTATATTGCTTCAAATATAGCTTTTTCGTACTCATTTCATATTACGTTTTGTTGGTGTATTTTGAATTATGTGTGCTGAAGTCCACCACTTAAACTTATAGACCCTGCGTGGGTGCGTGGATTAAAGGCAGACAATCGACATCCCGAATACGTGGTTAGGTAACTATTTAATCGCCGATTTTCAAAGCCGTTCATTTGCAGGTATTCGACACGGCAGAACGAATATGCGACCAAGGACTCTGCTCAACCAAAGGATTCTACCCAACACTAAGAAACACCGCCCGTTGCGAATAAATGCAAATTCCCGGATGAAACTGTTGGAATTTCACATAGCGCTAATACCCTTGGGAAAGGTATGAATCCAATTGTCCTACAGCTATGGGTAAATAGCAGGCAGACTGGACTCTTTACCATGGCTAGGTAACAGTTTGGAGAAGGAAAACTCTGAATTCAAACCTGTTAAACTCCGCTTAAGAAAATACCTTGTGTCGCATCCGCTCGTTCGAGGGGTTGGTAAATATATACATACAAAAATTAATCCAATGTTTTTTTAGTGAACTTATTAACATAAACGTAACATAAGTTCGCACTATTTTAACTCTGAAGACAAAGCAAAAAATTCCACCGAATGAGAGCTCGTAACTTGGAAAACTCGTAATCCTGAGCCATCATAAATCAATACACTACTATATATATATATATATATATATATATATATATATATGTGGTGTGTGTGTGTGTGTGTGTGTGTGTGTGTGAAAATAAAATGGAAATTAATCCGACAGTATGAATAAGACATAATGAAAAAACGAGCCTATTTCAGTTGTAAACATCCTTTGTTTTTTCATTATATCTTATTCGTATATATATATATATATATATATATATATATATATATATATATATATATTAGAAAAGAAGAGAAATGGCCGAATTAAATCGAGATCATAGGAAAGGCACGGACTGTTATGGTAATAATATTGAGCTTATAAACAGTTTTCTGAATCCATTTTCACAGAATGCGATATAACTATTGAAATATTCTGATAGCCTGTTAATAGTTCTGTATACGTCTTTTCTTTCTCCTCTATTTACTATTTGATTTTATTCATATTACTTTGAAATCTGGCCAAAGGCAACCCGATGAAAGTAGTTAGTTTTATGACATTAGAGCGCTATATTTTTTTTTTTTTTATCCGTTGTCTCATCTCCTTGCATAAACGAATTTATTTTATACAATTTTCCATTTATATAGTTTCGCTATTACAGCTTTCATTCAGCGATCAGTTTATTTTACATTATTCTAACATTGTATTGTCTTTTTTATCCCCTTTTTATTTTCTTTCCGGGTCTGATTTCAATATCTTGTTCACTATTCTCTCTTATTATTGCTTCTCTTGATAATTTTCATACATATTTATCCTTTAAAACAAAACAAAACAAAAATGAATAGAACGGAAAGAAAAGTTAAACACTTTTCATAAACACGTACATGTCAACACTAACGCAAATATGCATAGGCAGAAAACTCATCCTTATTTGAAAACATACCTTGGGAAAGATGCATAACAGATCTGAATCGTTCGTTTACACACATATTGAGAGTGAATATATAGCGCATATTAGTTCTTCAAAAAACACTCTGTTGTTTTCCCGATAAATGACCACGATATCCAATATAACTTTAGATTTGCGAAAACTTTATATGAGGAGACTTGACAAATATACAAAAATATATGTGATCAGAGTAGATTGAAAAAAAAGGAAACTTCAATTCAGGAATTATTTAAATTTAATATTTATAAAATATATTGAAGTTTTTAAACATAAATGGCTAACGGTTTATATTTGGTTAAACATTTTAAGAAAAGTTCTATCGCTAAGAAATTCTTCTTTTAATAATCAGTAAAAGATTTGAAATAATTTGTCGTCCATCTTTGTTGTTTGGAGATTGAGCTGCTTTTCCATCGCTTTTGTTAGTAACCGGTTCAGGCGGCTATTCTTAAGGACTATGTTCCTATAGATACAGGGAGGTATCAAAGTTTAATTAGCGGACATGTAATTATTTACTTACATCCCACCATTTCAGTTGAATATAAAATCCGACTTACATGGGATACCACGCACAAACTGACACTCATACAGTGGCCAGTGTTAAAATTGCTTGTATCCTTTCGGCATTCCTTTTCGAGGCACCTCAGGCACTGGGCAATAAACCCAGACGTGTCCCTCTAAGACGAGGGTGCAATGTGTTGCCAGGTGGGGGATGACCATTGGATAAATGATATTTTATTTCTTACAAACACAGGATCCGAAGCTCCTATGTCACGTAAGTATATATATATATTATATATATATATATATAAATATATATATATATATGTGTGTGTGTGTGTGTGTGTGGTGTGTAAGTGTGTGTGTGTGTGTGTGTGTAAGTGTGTGTGTGTAAGTGTAAGATACCTGACATGTATGGCGAAAGAGACCTTATGGAAAGAGTCCCTTGTGGACAAATTATGATATTGTAAAAAGTGTCAGTTACACATATATATATCTAGAAATGAATTAAGATAATATATAATTAATTATTTCATTTTTTTAAATGCATATCATGATGTCATTTGTCTGTTATCTTAACTTTTAACTAAACTAAACAAGTTATTTTAGAATTCAATAAAGATATACAGCTAATTCAACAGTGGCATATGGAAATCTAATTGATCGTCAGAGTTAATATATATATATATATATATATATATATAATATATATATATATATATATATATATATATAATCAATGGTATAATTATGGTTTTTTACACTCATACTTGAAGTTTCATGGTAATCCATCATCAGTGAGATCATATGTATTATAATTATATATTATATATATATATATTATATTATATATATTAAGAAATTTGAAAAAAAACAAGTGTTTCAATATATATATAGATAAATAGAAAAATTGTAATATTGCAAAAAGTATGAAGTGTTCTAAGTAGACCCTACTTAGATCCACTAGATACTTTTTACACTGTTACAATTTTTCCTTAAGGTGAACCAAACTTTCGGCATATGTATCAGGTACCTAAACCTTGAATCACGGTATATAAAAGAAAGAGAAACGTCGCATTTTCTTTTTTACTTGAGGTTGCGAACAGAAATATATTGGGGAAAATTTACCAACCGGTCGAACTTATTCCTTTTTAACTTGAACAAACAGACAATCACCATTTTCAGCTTCCATATGATAACGAACCGACGTAATGGTTATCATCGTAGGAAATGGACACGGCGATACGAGATCAAATCCTTGACGAGTCTGTTTGTTACGATTTTGTCGCCATTTTTAGGCTGCAGGTGAGAACACTTTACAGTGGAAATCCATTGTGTTCCTTAGCGAAGAATTCTTGTTTGTTCCTTTGTGTTAGGTAGAATCCTTTGGTTGTTCCTCAGTGTTCCTTAGTGTTAGGTAGAATCCTTTGGTTGTTCCTCGGTGTTCTTTAGTGTTGGGTAGAATCCTTTGGTTGTTCCTCAGTGTTCCTTAGTGTTATGTAGAAACCTTTGGTTGTTCCTCGGTGCTCGTTAGTGCTAGGTAGAATCCTTTGATTGTTTCTCGGTGTTCCTTAGTGCTAGGTAGAATCCTTTGGTTGTTCCTCTGTATTCCTTAGTGTTAGGTAGAATCCTTTGGTTGTTCCTCGGTGTTCTTTAGTGTTAGGTAGAATCCTCTGGTTGTGGCTGGGTTGCTGATCCGTTCGTCCGTTGCGAATAAATGCAAATGAACGGCTTTCGAGATCGCCGATTAAATAGCTAACTAACCACCTATTCGAGATATTGATTGGCTGGCTTTAATCCCCGCCCCCACTCAGAATCTATAAGTTTAAGTGGTAGACTTCAGCACACCTTACATTACAAAATATTAAAAAAACTGGTAGCATTTTACGTAGTACTAACACCCTTGAGAAAGGCATGGATTCAACTGTCCCCCCAGCCTTGTAAATATTAGAGCAGACTGGGTTTTTTATCGTGCTTTGATAACTAGTCTTGGGGAATGAATACTCTGAATTTAAACCTCCAAAACTCCGCTTAAAATAGATCTTGTGTCACAACTTCTTTGTCTTGGGGGTTTGTTAAATCAGATCCGGAATAACATAAAATGTCAGCTTCCAGCCCAGACCAGCTAGAGGTTGACAGATCAAGTCCAAGCTAAGATGGAAGATAGCAGGATGGGAGAAACAGAAGCTAAGTATTCAAAGAAGATAAGTATACCTCTATGCAGCCACGGGTATACAGGTATACCATATACGAAGAAATAAGTTATACTATACAACACTCCTTGCTTCGTCTGTGGTGGCGTGATTGTCTGAGCTGGAAGAGAGTCAGAAATTGAACGCGTCAAATCTCTTTCATGAATTCAAAAGGCATTAATTAATTTTTTTGTCGTCTCTCGAGTCTTGAATAAAGACTATATGGGACAAAATAACTTTCAGAGTGCAATAGAAATGATCAGGATTATGTTGATGGTTGGATATATTTGAAATAATATAGAAACAATACAGTTCCCTTGTATAAAATCATATTGCCTGTAAAATTCTGACAATATACAAAGCTCAATATCAGCATCACATGTATTACTGGAGACAACATATTAGAATGAGTTACAATCCTTCTATTGCATTTTATTTATTCTATTTTTTTAATTTTATATATTACTAGTAGCGGCTACCCAGCATCGCCTGGATAGAGGGGAATTTTTTAAAGTTAGTCCAGCAGATTCATTATTACTTACTCGTGAGTTGAATCCTCGTGGAATGCCCCATTTAAATCCCTATGTAAAAAAATAGACATTGTATTGATCGAGCTACTCTGAAAAGTAATGTTAATGTATAGTATCTAAAATATTAAATAGAAGAAAATTCCATGCTGTTATTATTTAAATTCTATTTTTTAATTATTTTCAAAAATATAAATCAAATCTCTATTATATTTGCTCAAAAACCAAGCCCTGGTGATATTTAATGTATATATATATACATATTTACTTTGTCGTTAATTGTTTTATTTTCGCAGTTTCCTCCGGACATACAGATTCACACAACTGCCCCTTATATATATATATATATATATATATATATATATATATATATATATATATATATTATTATTATTATTATTATTATTATTATATTATTTGTCTCTCACACCCACTTCACCTGGAGTTCACTAGATGTTGAGTGACAGCAAGTCTGCTGTGTAATCAAGCCGATTTTAATGCTGGACGGTCCCGATTCTTTCCATAATTTCCAATTCTTCTGGAATGTTTATTTTTTCCAAAAGCTTGGGAACCGTACCGTTCGAAGGGCTCTAATTACATCATCATGTCGCGCAGTTTGCACGGATATCCATGATGATCTCTCGCCAGCCTTCCCTATCATTTATTGACTCCGGCAGCTCCTCTGCGCAGCAGCCAGTATCCCTACATAGTTGGTCAATGTAGGTCCTGGCTGGGCGGCCCACATTAGCGCGCCCATGCGCTGGCTTCCACAGTAGTACGTCGCTTACGATCTCGTCCTTGTTTCTCCAGCAGTGACCCGCATGTCTAGTCCGTCTCACTCGTATGGTTTGTGAGATGGGGGGCAGGTGGCCATATAGTTGCTCTTTTGTGGGGTGCTGCTTCCACGACCTATCCAGGACCGTTCGTAGCATTCTCGTACAGCTCCCATCTAGCTTATTCTCAAGACGCTTCGTTAGGGTCCAAGTGGTACAGCCATACAGAAGTACCGACACAACCACAGCCTGGAAGAATCGCCTCTTTAGCTTGTTGGGGAGATCGGATTTCCATATGACTGATAGTTTGTTGGTGGCCAACCATGCCTTTCCTATTCGAGTGTTAACATCGCTTTCTGTGGATGAGATATTACTCCCTAGGTATGTGAATTTTTTTTACTGACTTTAGTTTTTTACTGACTCAGTTTTATCAGAGTTCGCATAGAGGCCGACGTCCTTTGCTGCCTTCTCCAGGCTGTGTAGTAGTGTCTCAGCCTGTGTCAGCCTATCGGCAAGGAGCGCGAGGTCGTCAGCATAGTCCACATCTGTGACTGTTTGTGCGGGGTATCGCCTGCTTCTTGCTTTCCTTAGTGTGAGACCTTTTTCTTTTAGGGTATCTAATGATGTTCTGAGTATGTAGTCTAGGCATATTATAAATATATATGGTGCTAACGTATCTCCCTGCAGAACCCCAGCGGTGATGTCAGAGAAATCTGTGTCGCCATCAGGTGAGCGTACCATTGCTTTAGTGTCTTTGTAGAGCATCATTATGGCGGCAACCGTTTCTTTGGGGAGACCATATGCTAGTAGTATTTGTTCCATTTTCCCTCTGTGTATAGAGACAAATGCCTTAGAAAAATAGTAGCGTTGCCTCTAGGTTTTTTGCTCGGACCCCCTCTATGATTCGTCGTATAGTCAGGATTTGAGAAGGTGTGGATCTGTTTCTACGAAATCCGTTTTGGTTTTTCCTTAGGGTTTTCTCTATTTCGGGTCGGATGCGATTAAGAAGAAGGGCATTATATATCTTAGCTGCAATAGCAGTAAGAATTATGCCTTTGTAGTTTTTGGCGATTCCTAGGTCTCCCTTTTTGGGAATGGGAGGATGCATCCTTTCGTCCATCTATCTATCCTATTTTGCCTATACACAGCATTGCATAGCCTAAGCAGTATGTCGTTGAATTTCCCCAACTTCCATACCTCTGGGGGTATTTCGTCAAGGCCTGCTGCTTTTCTGCTTTTTAGTTTCTTTAATACTTCATTGAGTTCTGCAGTTGTAAAGTCCCCCAGTTTTATGTCTAGTTGTCTATCTATGATCTTTTGGGTATTATTTTCCAGGATTTTAGGTGGGTTTCCTAGAAGTTTCTGGAAGTGGCTTTTCCATTTCTGCAGTCTATCTTTCTGGTTGGTTGCCCTTAGCTTTGATCTAGAGGTACTTTTTCTATCACTAATTTCATTTACTATTTGCCATGCTAACCGTGACTGTCTATCTTCCACTGATTGACTGATGTTATTTATTTGTGCTTGTATATATTATGTTTGTTCTTTTTTGTATGTTTTGATTAGTTCCATCTGGACTTTCCTAAGGTTATGTAAATTTGTGTTAGTTGGGTTTGCTTTATTACATTGAGCTGCTTTTTTGGTAATATTTATTTTTTCTCTAACTTCTTCTGTCTCTCAGGGAACCTGGTGCTTAGCTCTTAGTTTTGTTGGTACGCACTCTGCTGCTGCTTCTAGGTGTGCACTAACAAAGTTTTCGTATTCCTCGTTTGGTAAGAGGCATTCAGCTGTCTCTTGGAGGATATCGAACCTGTTTCTTACTGCGACAGCGTAGCGATTGCATATATCGCTGTTGGCAAGTGTCGTCCATTACAAGTGGTACGATATTTACAAGTGGTACGATATTTACCTACATTTTCAAGTGGCTTACAAAACATTTTGTCTATTCTGCTAGAACTTCTGTAGAAGCTAATATATAATGAGTAGGAAGTAGCTACTTCAAAAGAAAAACAAAAGAGAACCGTAAAAGCAACTTATTAAACTTTTTTATTATATGTAACAAGCAGAACTACCCGGTGTATCCCGGGATTTAACCACCCTGTCGACTGGGGCGTTAAAATGCACCGACCACACCTCTGCAGAGGGTAAGACTCCCTTAATGGGGCCACCTGTTGGCCGTGGGTGGCGACCCGTGATGCTTAAGGATAGAGATCAGGGGGATGAGCAGTTCATGACTTGCAATACTCCACTTTGGCCCTATCTTGGGTTAGACGGGCGGTCGGAGAGACCCCCTCCGATCAATCGGCTGGCCACGTCAAGCCCTAGCACCTATATGATTTTCCCAACCCTACTGCCCTTATGGCAAGCCCCATCCCTTTTTATCATATGAGTGCTCGAAGACAGTGACTGAGGTTCTACATGTCCTGGGAATGGCGTTAAACTCTATCTGATGATGAGATTCCAGTTCTGGAGGTTTGGGGAATGTGGGGCACCCCTTCATCACCATAGCTCCCTGGTCCACTCTGACCCGGAGTGGTAGTACCTGTTAGGGTCCCATCTAAGAAAAGTTGATTAATAGAATTGTATTATCCATTAAGAATTGATTTATTTCAAAACTTTATCGGCATTAAATAACCCACTGAGGTCGATACGTCGTAAAACAAAACAAAACAAAACCGGGATATAAAAGATGAAAATAAATATTTTATCTATATTTATATATATATTAATAAAAGATCTTTTATCATGTATTTGTTTTATAATCTTGTATTCTTTACATTATTATTCTTCTCCAGCATAAAATGACCCACTGAGGATGATATGCCGTAAAAGAAACAAACAAATTATTCTCCGTGTTTCCATTTTTTTCTTTTATTTGTATTAGGTTTATACTATGTTCTTTTCTTAATTAAATGGTCTTAATTTTCTCTATACAAGAAAGAAGGATAACTTAAAAAAACATACAGTAAGAAAATATAAGCGAGAATCGGCGCTTTCAGTGTGACTTCACCGTTAGCCAAGTGACGTTTAACTATAGAGACCTAAACATTGACAGTGTGGCCCGAACAGCAAAAACATTTAACAATCTGTAGTATGGTATGAGGTGAACTTGCCACGGGCGCTGACCAATAGGGGCGGTTGGCGTGAGAAACTCATGGGAACCCATGCTGTCAGTGTGACCTGATGATGATGATATAGTTATATATGTGCATTTTATTTATTCATTTATTTATTTTTTACAAAAAAAATGTGTTAATATTTGGCGATTTTATAATGGCACTGCCTAAACGAGAAATAGTTAATAGAATTTCAGGTTTAGGAAATTTTGGAAGTCTATCTATACATATATAAAGGGCAGGTGGACTGTATTTATGTATGTATCTATGTATGTCTGTAGGAAACTAGGAAAGTTAACGACAAAATAAATATATATACACATTAACTATCACCAGATCTTGCTTTTTGAGCAAGAATGAGTAAAGATTTGATTTATATTCGCGGGGATAATGAAAAATAAAAATTAAATTGTAACAGCATGGATTTTTCTTTTGCATTTAATATTTTAAATAGGAAACATTATTATCATTTTTAGACTGCCTGTGTACTATTTTCCTTTTAGAGTGTCTGTGTGCTATTTTCTTTTTAGAGTGTCTGTGAGCTAATTTCTTTTTAGAGTGTCTGTGTACTATATTCCTTTTAGAGTGTCTGTATGCTATTTTCTTTTTAGAGTGCCTGTGTACTATTTTCTTTTTAGAGTGTCTGTATGCTATTTTCTTTTTAAAATGTCTGTGTGCTATTTTCTTTTTAGAGTGTCTGTGTACTATTTTCTTTTTAGAGTGTCTGTGAGCTATTTTCTTTTTAGAGTGCCTGTGTACTATTTTCTTTTTAGAGTGTTTGTGTACTATTTTCTTTTTAGAGTGTTTGTGTACTATTTTCTTTTTAGAGTGTATGTGTACTATTTTCCTTTTAGAGTGTCTGTGTACTATTTTCTTTTTAGAGTGTCTTTGTACTATTTTCTTTTTAGAGTGTCTGTGTACTATTTTCCTTTTAGAGTGTATGTGAGCTATTTTCTTTTTAGAGTGTCTGTGTGCTATTTTAATTTTAGACAGTCTGTATACTATCTTATTTTTACAGTGTCTGTGTACATTTTTTTCAGATGGCTAATCAAGCCGGAGCAGCGCAAGGTCTTTTTACGTAGGAATTTTTATGAGTCATCCTGCGAGGATCAACTTGTGATTTAGTTATAATGGGTCTACAAGACCAACCTTTTGACCCCTTCTACACAGGCTACGCCGGGTTGTCGCTTCTAGTATATCATAGGCATCACACTATCGTAATTAATTAATGATTACCTAATGTTGCCTATTAAATAATTATCTGGAGCAAGAGTAGTTGGATGCATGACTTTCCCTAAATTTTAGCGGTATGTGAGATAGAAAAGGCCAGGATCTGAACTCAGATTGACGGGTAGTTTGCTACGACTCTATCCATTTCACTACGCACCTGAAATTAACTGTGTGCGTGTGTGTTTGTGTGTGTGTGTGTGTATATATGTGTGTGTGTGTGTGTGCGTGCGTGCTTATTGACAGATGACTAATAGTATATGCATTTTCATTTCATGCTCACATTATACCCCGCACCTGTAATAAACACCCATATATTATATATATATATATATATATATGTGTGTGTGTGTGTGTGTGTGTGTGTGTGTGCGTGCGTGCGTGTGAGTGTAGGTGTGTGAGTGTGCTTGGGTTTATCTGTGTGTGTGTTTATTGCAAAATGAGCATTAGTATATGCATTTTTCCGTTCTATCAGTGTGTGTGTTAGTGTCTCTGCAGCACCGGTGTTTGTGTATACGAGCCACTCGTTGTGCGAGTGTTTATATGTACCAGTGTGCGTGTGTGTGTGTGTGTGTGTGTGTGCGTGCGTGCATGTGTGTGTGTGTGTGTGTGTGCGTGTGTGTGTGTGTGTGTGTGATGAATCTAAGACGATTAAGTAGATAGACTATTGGGATCTTCAAATTTGTTTATTTATTGCATTTCAATTTAAAGCCTTGGGACAGCTGTGATAGACAAGGATCGCCTGCGGGAAATAAATTCAATTAAAATATATTTTATTTAAGCTCCTAACATTCGAGACAATGCGGAGCATAAATCAGAGGCGAGGATGGCAAAATTCCCATTAATTCAATCTAATCACGACCACGGTATTAAACGATTAGAGGTTGATTGTCGGAGATAATCGTTATCCAAGCCTTCTCTCCGTGAACCAAAAGACGGTTAAGAAATTAACTTTATGCCTTTTAATAATAATAATAATAATAATAATAATAATATACAGTAAATGTAGACTCTGTGATGACAGAGATGAGACTATAAACCATGTATTAAGCGAATGTAGCAAACTAGCACAAAGGGAGTACAAAGCTAGGCACGACTGGGTTGGGAAAGTGATCTACTGGGGAATATGCCTGTTGTATCCCGAGATGTAGGATATACAGAATTGATAATAAAAACAGGGAATATGTTAACAATAACAATATTTGTTTTATTTATTTTCATTGACCGGGAATACAGTGGGATGATTTGGGATTCAGTTTCGGCTTGATGATAGGATACGTGTGTGTCACGTACTGGGTCCGGTTCTCTTCTAGTGCTGTCAGTCTTTTTCTTCCTTTTTTCCGAGAGTATCCGGTTCGAATCGTTAGGGGGAGATAACTCTCCCTAACAATGCCAAAAGAATTAAATTTTGACCCTACAACAAAATAGTATATGTATAAACCGGAATCTGTTCTTCAGAATGGAATCCATAACATTCTCTGGGATTTCGTGATAAATTAGGATCACCTTATCCCAGCCCGGCAACCATACCTAATATTGAATAACAAAAAAAGAGAACTTCTCAACTGGTAGATTTTGCGGTTCCAGCAGATCTCAGGGTACAGATGAAAACGATAAGATGGAAAAATACCTGGACCTTGCCAGAGAATTGAAAAAGCTGTGGAATATGAAGGTCAAAGTGATATCAATTGTAGTTGGTGCACTTGAAACGGTCCCAAACAGCTTGGAAAAAAGACTGGAAGATCTGGAAATCAGAGGAAGAATTGAAACCATCCAGACTACTACATTGCTGCACTCGGTTAGAATACTTAGAAAAGCCCTGGAGACCCGAGGAGTCGTTGTCACTCAGACTCCAGTGAAATACCATCAGCTCACACTGATGCGAAAAACTCAAAAGGAGTGAAAATAAGTAAAGTAAAGTCGTCGGGGTGACCTAAAGTCGGTATCAACTAAACCGAGAGGGAGTCTATGTCCTTTACCCAGCGCTAAACGAAGGAGATTGTTTGTGTCGTCTGAGGCCGAGCGCCATACCTACCATTAGCTCCTCACATTACCGCACAGATCCCTGTTGTATTCACACGCTGAGTTGGCGACGGCCGGTACCGAACCCAAAACCTTGTGGTTCCGAGTCGGACGCTCTACTGACTGAGCTAAAACGGTCCAACTATACTCTTAAATAGTGGTTTCTGCTGTTCAGACACTGGTTGGTTGGCTGGTTGGCTGGTTGTTTTGTGGCATATCAACCCTTTTCGGGTCATTTAAGGCCGAATCAAACCATTTTCATTAGGGAAGGTCTCAATCGCTTAGAGTAACTGTTATAGTTTAAGTTGTCACCCATTTAATTATTGAACAAACTCATTGCTGCTTGACATCGGTAATCTACCAGGAACAAAAAGAAAAGAAAAAAGGCGGCCAACCAAAATTGCCGGGTAAAATTTTAGAATAAAGAAAGAAAACCTAAGTTTGCAAAATTGGGGAAAAAAAGCGGGAGTCAGAGAAGGGAAAAAATAAAGGGACACAAAATCGATGGTACGTTAAAGAACAAGACGAGGAGATGAAGACAAACAGACGCCAATCGGTGAAACATTTTACACACACATTGAATTATTGTATTATATTTTGCAACTACCCCGAAAATATTTATATGTTGATTTATTTCAGCTTCTTAAAAAGAACAAGGATTACAGAAAGGGTAGGAGTAATAATAGATTAAATTGGAGGGAGGGGTACGTAGTTTATCGATTATGTGGAATTCTGATCCCTCTGAAAAGATAAAGCGTTCATTGTTCCAAACTGTAGCCGTGTCAATGGTGAAAACAATGGCTGAAAACACTTGAAATTTAAAGAAACGATTAGACAAAAGGCTAAATGGAAACTGCACAAGGATGTTGCGAAGTATCTTGAAAAAATGCTGTTGTGGTGATTTATTGATTTTAACGGCATATCAACCCGTCTGGGGTTATGTCATGCCTAACAGTTAGGAAGTTATACATATCGTGTATTTATATCTATACTTTTTAGTAATTGGTTCTAAAAATATGTCAGCATTATTGGGGATTATGTTGAATGGTATTGATTTGTTTCAATGGTATAATTTTATTTCTCTCAAAAAAAAAAAGAAAGAAAAAGAATTTCCTCCATGTTGACATTTTCAAACAGATCTTTTATATTGTTTGCTTTAAAATAACGGTTTCTGATGTGAGCGAGAAACCTGCATCCCATGAATAAGTGTTTAACTGTCAAAGGTGTTTGACATGTTCAACATTGTGGTTGTTGTTCTTGTTGGAGTGTGTTAGTCTTGTATGACCAATGCGTAATCGAGATACAATGACTTATTCCTTTCTAGACTTCCTTAAAGTTGGTCTCCATCCTCCCAAAGTGGGTTTGATTAGGAAGAGTTTATTGTGAATGTTATTATTCCAGTGTTGTTGCCATTTTGTGTATGAAGGAATCTATTGATTTTAGGTTTCAAATCAGTATATGGTATCTTGAAATTTTCGGGGATCAAATCTAGAGCTGATTTAGCTGCAGAGTCTACTCGTCCATTTCCCCTCACTCCTATATGATTTGGGATATGCTGGAAGCAGCAACCCACGAGGAAAAAAATCAGCTGTACAGTCTCTTAGGTTCTATCACATAAATCATCCAAATGGGAAGAAGACGTTCAGGACACTATTACAGAAGTAAAAAAATAACTCTCTGTTCATTCTTCATTTATATCTTGGTAAATACAGCTTTAAACTTGGTACATTTTGACACACGTTGTATTCTAAAAAAAATAATGAATGGAACGTTATTTTTTAAGAAAACAAGGTGTGTCAAAATGTAGAAAAATATCGATACTTTTTTATACACCTTGTATATATATATATATTAGCATGCTACACGCTTGTAAATAACACACACACACACACACACACACACACACACACACACATACACACACACACACACACACAAAACTATTTAAGCATTTGAACAAGAAATTAATTCAATTTTATTTCTCTGAATGTTTAAGATGAGACTTGATGGTTAGTATTATCTGCGTTATTCGGACTATTGTCCTCATCTTCATTGTTATCCGTACAACGTTTCGGTCGATATACCCTCCAGCCTTCTTCAGGTATATCGGGAACCTTCTCGGACTCGGGAACCTTCTTTTCGGACTCAAAGGTTACGTTCAATGTTCCATGATGGCTCCCGATTACGACAAGAAGGTTCCCAAGTATGACAGGAAGGTTCCTGAGTTCGAAAAGAACGTTCCCGAGTCCGAAAAGAAGGTTCCCGAATCCGAGAAGAAATACCTGAAGAAGGCCGGAGGGCGTATCGGCTGAAACGTTGTACAGATAACAATGAGGACACTAGTCCGAATAACGCAGATAATACTAATTCAATTTGAATCGCGTGGTCTAAAACAGAAAGATTATACAAGAAAAACCATATTAGCATTATAACTCAGACTTTTACTCATGGCCTGTGTTTCTTAGCGCTGTATTTCTAAAACATTGTTTAAACAGAATAAGATTCTACGTATATCATGACCCTCACGCCCAGAATCCGTGTTTTATTGCCCAAGATTACCGGGGCAATTATGGATTTTGAACAGAGATAGAAGCTAAATGAAATTAGTAGTTTGGCTAGTCCTACACCTGAAGAAGCCGAAAGTATCGACTTAGGCGTTATGCCAAAATCAACAAATAGGAAAATATATATCAGAAATACCGTGGAATTAGAGAAAGATAAGTTCTGTTGAAAGATGCCAAATTGAACATATTGATCTTATTAACAAATCAGTATCTATCTATCTATCTCTCTATATATATATATATATATATATATATATATATAGTTGTAGAAAAAGTTATATCCCGACCGCGGTTTCGGCTACTATTACACCTTCATCAGGGGGATTGAGTGGACATGTCCGGTTACTGAACTCTATATATCTAGATTGATTTAGAAAATTTCTTCAATTATTCCTGAGCTTTAATCTTAATGGGCTTTCAGAGCTGCTACTTTGTAGTTGGAATTAAGATCCACCTATTTTGACATTCATGGTTGATTCATGATTTTATTTAGTAGTGCACGGTAATGTTATATTTTTATTACCCTTACTACTATCTTCAACTTATTCCTTTGAACTTTAGGTGACCTGTTTGTCAGAATGTTGGCTAAGTTTTATTTCTTTATTTCTTCTATTATTTTTCTTTGTTATTGCTTTATCATAATTGTACTGTATTATGCTTTTATTGATTAATTTTATCTTATTGGTATTCTAATGCATTACGTAATCTATGCATACATTTTCCTAGGAATTCATCCTTTTTATTAGTCAAGTCATTTTTATTTGGGAATCTAATTTATTTCTAACTTTTCCTGTAGACACAAAATTCAAACAATTTGATGTATGAGGTTCTAGTTTTGGAGGTTTGGGTGCACCCCTTCATCACCATTGCTCCCTGGTCCACTCTGACCCGGAGTGCTACTACCTGTTCGAATCCCATTTATTGGTTAAATAGAAAGAATGAGTGCATAAACAATATTGAGTATCCTTCAAGCATGAATTTATTTCAAATCTTTGTCGGCATAAGGTTGATATGCCGTAAAACAAAACAAACCAAACAGAAAAACAAAAACAAACCAAACGTCTGAACTCTGTGTAAAAGGGAGGTTATAGATACAGAATTTTTAAAAAGATAAAATAGGCGATCTGAAATTATAAAAAAATAAAATAAAAATTAAGTATAATAAAAGATAAATAAAAAAAGGAAGAAAAATCCAGAATGGGATTTTTAAAAAGCCACATAAATAAACAGTAAAAACAGTCGGTATCAGCCAGACAGCGAGGGAACCTATCCCCTTTTCAATAGTACTAGTCAAAGGAGATTGTTTTGGGGTCTGGGGTGGAGCCTCACACCTACCATCAGCTCCTCACTTTACCGCACAGATCCCTGTGCTAGATTAAAATTGAAAATAAAACACGCTGACAACACATGAAGGAAAATGGAAGAAATCACAGAATAAAGGAAACATGCCAATGGATAAAGAAAGATGCAAATTAAGTATGTAAGAAAGAAAGAAAGAAGTTAAAATGAAAAAAAGAAGGAAAACCGTAGAAAGACGAAGGAAAAAATAAGCAAATAAAGAAAAAAAAGAAAATACGAAAGAAAAGAAAATGAGAATAAATTAAATATGTAAAGGAAAAAAAATATAGAAAGAACGGACAGAAAAGGAAAAAAGATGGAAAGGAAGGAAAAAGGCGATAAAGAAAGAAGAAAGAAAAATTAGAAAAACAATAGAATAAAAGATACGTGTAAAGAAAGAAAGAAAAGATAATGACAAATAAAGGAAAGGAAGGGGGAAATATGAATGCAAAGAAAGAAAGAAAGAAAGAAGAAAGAAAGAAAGAAAGAAAGTAAAAAAGAAGGAAATACTTATGATATAACTTGCAATGTAATTGATAGCGTAGAGCAGTGGTTCCAATTTTTTTTCTACCCCTCACCCTTAAAACAGTTTTGCTCTTACCTCGCACCCCTACAATTTATACTTTTGTTCAAAAATATAGAATGTGAGTCCATACTACAGTTTTATCAAAAGATCATATATATTTCACTCTCTAAATCTAATCTAATATGTAAACAAAAACCAGACATTATTAAATTGAATTGCTAAATAATATTAATTTTAATAGAAATTTTAATACATTAATAATTACTAAATAATATTAATTTCGATAGAAAAAAAAATCTAAATTTAAAGAGACGCTTCTCGCATCCCCTGGAATGATACTCACATCCAACGAGCGTGCGAGCACGCCTGGTCGGGAACTCCTGGCGTAGAGTAAATTTAAATTGAATTGAAATAAAAAAGGAATCTAATTTTTGGAGAAAGAGTAAAAAGAAAGAGAGGAAAATGAGAAAGACGATAATGTTTTAAGGGACAGTAAGTGAGTGATTGCCTTTTTTAAAATGTACCCCTGAGTCAGTCAGGTCAGTGTAAATTGCCTCTAGCAAAGAGGAGACTTCAGCTAGTCAAAGG
>CM042152.1:39037802-39045302 GCA_023376005.1 Doryteuthis pealeii | reverse complement strand
AAAACGAAAAACTTTGAAACGTGGGTGAAAACGTTGTCACTTGATCTTATTTCCTATATTTATAGAAATCATTCATGTAAGGAATAAGGACATGTATAATGATACAATTTAATCAAATTCATTTTATGCTTGGTGGGGTAATCTCTTTTTTTTTCTACAATCTGATTTCATATTTGCAAAATAAATTACTTCCCTATCTGGCAAAAGAGAAATGCTGCCGACCTGAAAATTCGTATCTTTTTTATTTATCTATAGAACAATTCATTTCTTTTGCGAAAATTATATATGTTTATCTGCATGCATGCATTTACACACAGACACATACATTTACACACAGACACATACACATAAACACACTCATGTTACATATATTATATATATATATATATATTATAATATAATATATATATATATATATATATATATATTATGCCATATACATATATAACTAATTATTATCTATATATATTGTATATACTATATGTATACTCACACCACACACACACCACACACACATATATATATATATAGTATAATATAATATATTATGCCATATATATATATACTAACTATGTAATAATATATATGTGTGTGTATATAAATATATTTTATACACACACACACGCACAAACACACACACACACACCCACACGCACACACACACACACACACACACACACACACACACATATATTATATATTATATATATATATAATATTATATATGCATGTATGTATGACCAAATGAGAAATGCTCCCGACCTGAAAATTCACGTATGCTTTTTATTTATCTATACAACAATTCATTTATTTTGAAAAAAAATATTTGCCTGCATGCATACACTTGTATGTACATAAAACACACACGTCCATACACTTACATATGCATAACACACACGACAATCAAACAAATACACATGCACGCATACACACACCATGCACGTACACACATACACACACACACACACACACACCCACACATATATATATTATATATTTATTTATTTATTTATACAAACTGAACACTTCGCAAATAGGCAAAAATAATGTATAATAAAAAAAAAAAAATAATGGATACGTTTCCAAAATTGGGTTTTCCTCTCAAGAAAAATTCCGTGCTCTAGGATAAAAAACACGAAGTTTATTAATAATATATTCATACACGTGCAATCTTACTCTTATGTGTACATGAACACACAGGGACACGTGCAACCCCCCATATATATATATATATATATATATAATATATAATATAATATATTATATATATATATATAAGATTATGTTTCTTGGCATAACCACCTCTAGCTTTAATATTGTTATATTCGATACACATGGGTCACCTGCAAAACTCCTATCAATATGGAAGGCGTATTTTTACTGATGTTTTATTTCCCATGAAACAAAGAAAATTAAAATAACAAAATTCACCACAGAAATTCCTCGATCATCTAAATATCTGACACTTCCAAACGTATCATGATACACTGCAAAATATATTTACATGATACCATATTACCGGTACGAAGGAAATACCTCACAATTTTCAAGCCACCCCTGTATGATGCAAATAAATTGAGCAAGTGGCAATGGAAGTTTCATCTAGATAACATCTTGTCACGTTGCATAATTTTAATCTTTTATCGTCCTGGATTCCTCCCTTAATTCAACATAAGTTGGGTGGTATTTCTGCCACATCTGTTTTAGAAAAGGAGTCTTTTTTCCTGTCAGATGCTAAGACTTTGTGGAATAAGTGAGTGAGGTGCATAACTTATTTTGTTTTCGCTGTTCTTTTCCTAAGTTAATTAAGTGATACGAAAGAGTCGGAGCATTACTGTGCTAGTGTACCATAGACAGCTACCAGAAACATTTTATGCCATGTGTTACACAGAATAAGTAGAGGGCACAAGGGGTCAGGAACAGACATACGAAAAACAACACGCATACACAGTAATACTTTTTAGCTTTGTCAATTCTGGTATAGGTTTTATTACTTGTTTGCGTCAGCATAGGTAGTCAGGTCAGAGAGAAAAAGATTGACTAATCTCTTAATTATAGGTGTCTTTCTTCTGTATTCTGATTACCGGGTCCGGAAACTGATACGCTCCAAACCCATCTGGAGTCGTGAGAAAAAGATAGGTTTGTAAAAAAATTTCCAGGCTTTAAGTAGGCAAAAGAGAATAAGAGGGGATAGATCCACCATAGAGGGGACCCGAAAAGGAGTCCCACTCTATCTCTTTCATGTCGCTGCTTTTCTGCCGACTTTCAATTCCCCGAGACTTCTTGCCAATTCTATATTTTTCTCTTCCACCTCAACTGTCGTGTTGACATACCGTTTCCGGTGCTAGTATTTCTCGAAAGCTTTCAAAAGTTCTTGGATCGCCCAGAAAATTCGAAACTTCCTGTTTTTATCCATTTATTTTTGCCCAATTACTAATAGTCATTCCCCTTTTGACTAGCTGAAGTCTCCTTTGCTGAGGCAATTTACACTGACCTGACTGACTCAGGGTACATTTTTAAAAAAGGCAATCACTCACTTACTGTCCCTTAAAACATTATCGTCTTTCTCATTCTTCTCTCTTTCTTTTTACTCTTTCTCCAAAAATTAGATTCCTTTTTTATTTCAATTCAATTTAAATTACTCTACGCCAGGAGTTCCCGACCAGGCGTGCTCGCACGGCTCGTTGGATGTGGTATCATTCCGGGGATGCGAGAAGCGTCTCTTAAATTTAGATTTTTTTCTATCGAAATGAATATTATTTAGTAATTATTAATGTATTAAAATTTCTATTAAATTAATATTATTTAGCAATTCAATTTAATAATGTCTGGTTTTTGTTTTACTATTGATAGATTTAGAGAGTGAAATATATATGATCTTTGATAAAACTGAGTATGGCCTCACATTCTATATTTTTGAACAAAAGTATAAATGTAGGGGTGCGAGTAAGAGCAAAACTGTTTTAAGGGTGAGGGATAGAAAAAAATTGGAACCCTGCTCTACGCTATCAATTCATTGCAAGTTTATATCTATATATTCCTTCTTTTTACTTTCTTTCTTTTCTTTCTTTCTTTTCTTTCTTTCTTTTTTTTGCATTCATATTTTCCCCCTTCCTTTCCTTATTTGTCATTATTTTTCTTTCTTTCTTTACACGTATCTTTTAATTCTATTGTTTTCTCTAATTTTTCTTTCTTTCTTTCTTTATCGCCTTTTTCTTCCTTTCCATCTTTTTTCCTTTTCTGTCCGTTCTTTCTATATTTTTTTCTTTACATATTTAATTTATTTCTCATTTTCTTGTCTTTCGTATTTTCTTTTTTTCTTTATTTGCTTATTTTTCCTTCGTCTTTCTACGGTTTCCTTCTTTTTTCATTTTAACTTCTTTTCTTTCTTCTTACATACTTAATTTGCATCTTCTTTATCCATTGGCATGTTTTCTTTTTCTGTGATTTCTTCCATTTTCCTTCATGTGTTGTCAGCGTGTTATTTCAATTTTAATCTAGCACAGGGATCTGTGCGGTAAAGTGAGAGCTGATGGTAGGTGGTGAGGCTCCACCCAGACCCAAAAAATCTCCTTTGACTAGTACTATTGAAAAGGGGATAGGTTCCCTCGCTGTCTGCTGATACCGACTGTTTTTTACTGTTTATTTATGTGCCTTTTTTAAAAATCCCATTCTGGATTCTTCTTCCTTTTTTATTTTATCTTTTATTATACTTAGATTTTATTTTATTTTTTATAATTTCAGATCGCTATTTTACTTTTTAAAAATTCTGTATCTATAACCTCCCTTTTACACAGAGTTCAGACGTTTGGTTTGTTTTGTTTTTTCTGTTTGGTTGTTTTGTTTTACGGATATCAACCTTAATGCGACAAAGATTTGAAATAAATTCATGCTTGAAGGATACTCAATATTGTTTATGCACTCATTCTTTCTATTTAACCAATAAATGGGATTCCGAACAGGTAGTACGCATCCGGTCGAGTGGACAGGGAGGCAATGGTGATGAAGGGGTGCACCCAAACTCCAAAACTAGAACCTCATACATCAAAATGTTGAATTTTGTGTCTACAGGAAAAGTTAGAAATAATTAGATTCCCAAATAAAATGACTTGACTAATAAAGGATGAATTCCTTAGGAAAATGTATGCATAGATTACGTAATGCATTTAGAAACCAATAAGATAAAATTAATCAATAAAAGCATAATAGTAACAGATTATGATAAAGCAATACAGAAGAAAAATAAAGAAGAATAAAGAAATAAAATTAGGCCAAACATTCTGACAAACAGGTCACCTAAAGTTCAAAGGAATAAGTTGAAGATAGTAGTAAGGGTAATAAAAATATATACATTACCGTGCACTACTAAATAAAATCATGATAACCATGAATGTCAAAATAGTGGATCTTAATTCCAACTACAAAGTAGCAGCTCTGAAAGCCCATTAAGATTAAAGCTCAGGAATAATTTGAAGAAATTCTAATCATCTAGATATATGAGTTCAGTAAACCGGACATGTCCCTCAATCCCTGATGAAGGTGTAATAGTAGCGAAACCGCGTCGGGATATAACTTTTTCTTACCAACTGAATATTAGATATATATATATAATATATATTTTAATTAGAGAGATAGATAGAGAGATACTGATTTGTTAATAGATCAATATGTGTCAATTTTGGCATCTTTCAACAGAATTATCTTCTCTAATTCCACGGTATTTCTGATATATATTTTCCTATTTGTTGATTTTGCATAACGCCTAAGTGCTACTTTCGGGCTCTTCAGGTGTAGACTAGCCAAACTACTAATTTCATTAGCTTCTATTCTGTTCAAAATCCATAATTGCCCCGTAATCTTGGGCAATAAAACACGGATCTGGCGTGAGGTCATGATATACTAAGACTCTATTCTGTTTAAACAATGTTTTAGAAATCAGCGCTAAGAAACACAGCCATGAGTAAAAGTCTGGTTATAATGCTAATATGGTTTTTCTTGGTATAATCTTTCTGTTTTGAGCCACGCGATTTCTCAATTGAATTAGTATATCTGCGTTATTGCGACTATGTCCTCATTGTTATCTGTACAACGTTTCAGCGATACGCCCTCGCCTTTTCAGGTATTTCTCTCGGATTCGGACACTTCTTTCGGACTCGGGAACGTTCTTTCGAACTCAGTGAACCTTCCTGTCATACTTGGAACCTTCTTGTCGTAATCGGGAGCCATCATGGAACATTGAACGTAACCTTTGAGCCGAAAAGAAGGTTCCCGAGTCCGAGAAGGTTCCCGATATACCTGAAGAAGGCTGAGGGTATATAGACCGAAACGTGTTACGGATAACAATGAAGATGAGACAATAGTCCGAATTAACGCAGATAATACTAACATCGAAAGTTCTCATATCTTAAACATTCCAGAGAAATAAATTGAATTAATTTCTGTTCAAATGCTTAAATAGTTGTGTGTGGTGTGTGTGTGTGTATGTGTGTGTTGTGTGTGTGTGTGTGTTGTGATGTCGTGTTGTTTACAGCGTGTAGCGTGTCTAATATATATATTACTATACAAGTGTAAAGAAATGTATCGATATTGTTTCTACATTTTGACACAGCCTTGTTTTCTTAAAAAATAACGTTCCATTCATTATTTTTTTTAGAATACACGTGTTGTCAAATGTAGCCAGTTTAAAGCTGTATTTACCAAGATATAAATAAAGAATGAACAGAGAGTTATTTTTTTTACTTCTGTAATGTGTCCTGAAGTCTCTTCGCCATGTTGGATGATTCTATGGATAGAATGCTAAGAGACTGTACAGCTGATTTTTTTGTTCCTCGTGGGTTGCTGCTTGCCCAGCATATCCCAATCATAATAGGAGTGAGGGGAAATGGCGAGTAGACTCTGCAGCTAATCACTCTAGATTTGATCCCGAGAAATTTCAAGAACCATTATACTGATTTGAAACTAAAATCAATAATTCCTTCATACACAACAAATGGCACAAACTGGAATAATAACTTCAGCAATAAACTTTTCCTAAAGTCAAACCCACTTTGGGAGGATGGAGACCAACTTAAGGGAAGTCTAGAAAGGAATAGTCATTGTATCTCGATTACGCATTGGTCATACAGACTTAACACAGCTCCACAAGAAACCACAACAAATGTTGAACATGCTCAACACCTTTGACAGTTAAACACTGTATTATGGGATCAGTTTCTCGCTTACGATCAGAAACCGTTATTTTAAAAGCAAAACATAAAAGATTGTTTGAAAATGTCAACATGGAGGACGATTCTTTCTTTCTTTTTTTTTTTGAGAGAAATAAAATTATACCATTGAACAAATCAATACCCTTCAACATATCGCCCACATGTAATAGTGATATTTTTTGAGAACAATTTACTATAAAAGATATAGATCTAAATAACACGATATGTATAACTTCCCCTACTGTTAGGCATGACATAACCCCAGACGGTTGATATGCGTTAAAAATCATAAAATCACACAAGGCAGCATTCAAGATACTTCGCAAGCATCCTTGTGGCAGTTTCCATTTAGCCTTTTGTCTAAATCGTTTCTTTAAATTTCAAGTTCTTTAGCCATTGTTTTCACCATTGACACGCTACAGTTTTTGGAACAATGAACGCCCTTTAATCTTTCAGAGCGGATCAGAAATCCACATTAATCGATAAACTACGTCCCCTCCCTCCAATTTGAATCTGTTAGTTACTCCTACCCTTTTCTGTAGATCTTGTCTTGTTTGTAAGAAGTCTGAATAAAATCAACATATAGATATTTTCGGGGTTTGCAAAATATAATACAATAATTCAATGTGTTGTAAAATGTTTCACCGATTGGCGCGTCTGTTTGTCTTCAATCTCCTCGTCTGTTTTAACGGTACCGATCGATTTTGTGTCCTTTAATTTTTTCCTTCCTCTGACTTCCCGCCTTGTTTTCCGCATTTTGCAAGACTTGGTTTTCTTTCTTTATTCTAACATTACCGGCAATTTGGTTGGCCGCTCTTTTTCTTTCTTTTCTTTTGTTCCTGGTAGATTACCGATGTCAAGCAGCAATGAGTTTGTGTCAATATATTAAATGGGGACCTTGAACTAAACAGTTACTCTAAGCGTTGATGACCTTCCTAATGAAAAATGGTTTGATTCCGGCTTAAATGAACCAAAGGTTGATATGCCACAAAACACCGCAACAGCCACCAAGCCATGTCTGAAAGCAGAAACCACTATTTAAGATGTATAGTTGGACCGTTTTTAGCTCAGTCAGTAGAGCGTCGCGAACTCGGAACACAAGGGTTTTGGTTCGGTACCGCCGTCGCCAACTCAGCGCTGTGAATACAACCAGGGATCGTGGGTAATGTGAGGAGCTAATGGTAGTATTGCGCTCGCTCAGACGACACAACAATCTCCTTCGTTTAGGCGCTGGGTAAAAGGACATAGACTCCTCTCGTTTTAAGTTGATACCGACGTTGTAGGTCACCTCTGG
>CM042152.1:38984400-39037702 GCA_023376005.1 Doryteuthis pealeii | reverse complement strand
TAGAGAGAGATGCCGCTAAGGGGACGGGCGACCGTCAGGCGGTTCTCGCTTTGTTCACTTGTTTGCACTGAAAATCCAACATGAAACCCCTTGCATAAATTTGTTTTGTTTGTTAAGTAACTGAGACAGATACAATTGGGAACCAGTTCAATAGAATTCGGTACAGCCGGTGGGTAAATTTGAACGGCAAGTAGTAATATATCGAAATTCGTATACATGATGACCCATTTATACGTTATCGAATACCTATGCATTTATAAGTTATCAAATCCGTAAGGTTTTCTTCTTATGCCTGACATATAAGAATTGTGCGGTTTTGACTGACTAAAAAAAACTATTTTTTTTATTACGAAGCATCTAAAAATAAATGAATGAACTTTATTTTTAGATGCTTCGTAATAACGCCCAACTTTAAAAAAAAAACATTAAAAAAATAATACAGAAAGAAGCATACGGAGACCCCTAAATACACTATATATATAGATATATATATATATATATATAACTGTACTTAATATCCCTACGATTATTATATATAACTAGCAAATATATGCACCCTCCGGGTGCAAGTATTTAAGTTTTTATATAATAAAAATCATATTAAATTAGAAAGGCTAATGAAAACTGACTAAGAATGCAGATAAAAAGGGTATAATCGAAAAATAGAACAACTTTGAAACTAACTATTCCATTATTTCCATTACTCCCTCTTTCATTGGTAAATTTTCCTAATTTAACTATTTAGTTAAAATAGGAATAAAGGATAATATTACAGTTATTTCTTCTTGTATAATTTTTTTAAAGATTTATCCACGAGATTTTTGTTTATATTTCTTAAGATAAAACCAAACAAATAGAAATCAATAATACCAAGCACATATTTATTAAAATAAAATTTTAAATATCAATATGCAAATTAGCCTTCTCATTCAAACTGTCAACCGCTATTTTGTTGTATATATAAATACAATTGCATGTTATTAGTACGTAGATATGGTCAACAGTATTAATAATGTAAAACAATTTTATTAATAACTGAAGGTTTAAAAGAATGAAATCATGGAGAATTTGACGTAAAGAATTAAGGGAATTGTGACTTGAGTAGTAATATAGTTTCGGTTACAGACAGAAAAACACACAATCTCCATTATAATAAGAATTTTTGCTATAATCAAAATTGCAATAATATCCTCCCTATTTATTTTTCAATTTGATTATTGTTTCTCAAATCAGTAATGAGCACCGTATCTCTACCCTATCTTTTAATCAATCCTGCGCGGCATGACAACTGTGTCTAAAACCACCTCAATTTTGCACCACTTATTTCATAACCTGTTGATCATACTTCACGAAAATTGAAATACATTGAAGCACGTTAAGATGTCATCTGAGAGACGCAAGGGTTAATATAAATCATCATGAAGAGAGGTTTAATATCGGAACATTCTTAAGTGCTATCACCGAACAAGCACTTGCCTTCTGAAGAGATGTCCCCAAGCAACAGTTTGAAAAATATTATTCAAGATTATTGAAATTTAATACGTACTCATTGTATGGAGCATTAATGTTTAACCGTATATATATATATATATATATATAAGAAGAGAAAAACACTCAATAAATCCAGTTACAGGAAATTAACGGCCTACGTCTCTCGGGCAGTTAATTGTAACTTGAGTGGGTTATTCGCCCTCGCCATCCACAATCTACAATAGCAATACAATTATGTGACGCCTTTGGGCATTTTGGAAGCACTTTTGACACCCATCCAAATCTAATTTGGCTACATTTGTTTATAGCAGATACTGTAGGTATTTAACTATCCCGTTCGCCACGCTTATTGTGGGACACTAGGTCACACGTATGGGGCATCCAGCAACGATGGAACTTGCCTTTCATTAGTTATAGCAGATAATGTCTGATTATCTCTGGGACATATGTGGGCATTACATATTTTCATGAAGAAGTTAAAATGTCATAAAATAAAGTCATATATATTGTGTATATAATATATTATATATAATAGATATATAGGGTAAACTATAGACACGTTTTTCGAGGTTTCACCTCTCATCAGTATAGTTATACGATTTTTAGCAGCTGCCTCTGGTTGGGTTCGAGACCGAACGAACTTACGCTCGCCAAGCCTCTTACCCACACATCCACAGTCAGTCGCCAAGTATAGCAGGCTATTTAATCGCTATATTTCTAAGTGGAAATGACCTTCACCTAGAGATCTCAAACTTTTGTAAAAAAGTGAGATTTGGCTGAGCCGAATACGGTGAATTTTGCAGTTATATACCTCCTAAATAGAGTGCTCAACCGAATTGAGAGCGTATAATAGGGTAAACGAGAGAGAGAGAGAGAGAGGAGAGAGAGAGAGAGAGAGGAGAGAGAGAGAGAGAGAGAGATCATATGGGTGCTATATTTATAAATAAACAGTACTCAATATCACGAATAGAGAATTTATATCTAAGTTATGGTAGCGCCGAAATGCAGTCATCGGCGCCTGGTTACATATAGTTTCTCACCTATACGATCTTCAGACCAAGTGGACTGAAGATCGTATAGGCAGGTGTTTAAGCAATTTTGAAGGTAGCAACGTAAATATTTTTGAAATTTAAAAAAAAATCTCGCAAAAAATAACGAACATAAAGAGTTGTTACAAGAAAAACAATTAATTCAAAGATCAAATCATTCGATTAGAGAAAGATTACTCACCGTTATCTTGAAAAAATAAGTAAAACAGTCCGATCGTTTTACAACAAGGTCAGTTTCTTTAATGATATTTGTAGCTGAATTCTGTATTCATTGTTCTTTTACAAAAAAACTCACATATAGTAACATAAAAATATTCTGATATAATTATTCAGACTCTTATCTTTATAGAAAAAGTTTAAAAATCATTTGTATGGGTAATTTTTCATGTTTTATGAAATAGAATAGAACGGGAGAGACCTCGTAAAAATATTTCCCTTTATATACCTTAGAAGAAAACTATTTCAAACGTATGTTCATCAAAAGTTAAGTAATTATGGAAATTTTCGTGAAAATCGAACTATTAATTGATTTTTCATAGAATTTTTTTAAAAAGCCTCTAGACGTAACTTGTTTTTGGCTACACAAAAGTTCAATTGATTTAACGGTGCGAAAATGTAAACATTGTTTTCGTTTATAATTGTTATTATTTCTGTAAGCTATTTTTCTAAAAATCATCTGTAGTTTTTTTTAATGTTTCTTCTTTTTAATGGACCAAACTTATTCAAGATAATATTAACCTTTATGCAAGTTTCATTGTGTTAAATATAGCAGGGTAGGGAGAGGTTAAATTTCACGGGACAAATTGGAGGTACCTACCGTTCTGCTAGCGCGATATTATGATGATGATAAGTAATGGTCGGCAAGCCAAGCTTGTTTACCATTACACTATGTGAACCGACCCCTGGGTACTAAAATGAGATAATTGTGTATTTGGTTTAGTTTGGTTTGGTTTTTGTGCGCCATTTAATGCCGATAGAGTTTTCAAATAAATTTATTCTTAATGGATACTCAATTTTTTATAAACACATTCTTCTATTTAACCCATAGATGGGACCCTAACAGGTACTACCACTCCTGGTCAGTGTGGACTAGGGAGAAATGATGATTCCCAAACCTCCAGAACTGGAACCTCACCATCAGATAGAGCTTAACGTCATTCCCAGGAGAAGAAGACCCTCAGCCACCGCCTTCTAGCACCCGTAATAAAAAAGGGTTGGGGCTTGCCATAAGGGCAATATGGTGGGGGCAACCATATAGGTGCTAGGGCTTGGCGTGGAAAGCCGATTGATCGGAGCGAGCCTCTCCAAACGGCCGTCTAGCCTAAGTAATAGTCAAAGTGGAGCGTTGCATCTTGTGGACTGTTAATCCACCATGATTCCGCCCTTAAGCATTACAGGTCGCCGCCAACCGCCAACAGATGGATCCATTGGCGGGTTCTTACCCCTCTGCAGAGGTGCAGTTGGTGTATTATATTGCCCCACCCGACAGTGCGGAATAATGGTCTGCAAGCTAAGCTTGTTTACCATTACACCATGTAAGCCGACCCTTGAGTACTAAAAAGAGATAATTGTAAATGAATAAACAATTATATACATTAATATGATTAAATGGGCAGGAAATCTGTGTGGTTAAGGCAAATTAGCATTTAGTTTAAGATCGCTTCAAAGGAAATGGAGACAGGCTAAATGACTACTCCATTTGTGGGATTGTGGAGCCAGGTTTCCGGAACGACAGACTAGTTTCATTTTGCGTGCGAAATCAATATAAATAATAGACGAAGCCTAAGTGATTTCATGTTTCAGTTGAATAGTGTTGGCGCGTTGAATAGAGACAATAGCAAATGCATAACGTTTGCATGGAGATGCAATCTCTTATACCTATTGAACGTTTCACTTAGAAAGTTTTCATGTCTGTATGAAAGCGAGGCCGAAGTGATCACAGCGTTTGCACTCAGTTTGCTTTGATACATTTAGCTTTGCTTTCATTTGTTTTGTTAATTATTGGCTCTTGTGTTTGACAATGCTCTGTGTGTTCAGGGGCTTTTAATATTTCCAATATACAAATACTGTCTGATCAGGAAACATTCAGAAACAGTGTACTATTAACCTTCAAAACTGAATATATTAGTCTGTTTGGAAAATGTACAAGGAAAGAGGCTGTTTGCTTTTCACATAGTGCTAATATTCTTTTTAAACTCTACTTAAGAAATTGACCTTGTGTTAAATCTTACTCGTGTGGTCGATTGGTATACTACCCCCCACACACACATATATATATATATATATATAATATATTATATATATATATATATTATATATATATAATATATAATTTCTCTTTTCTCTGTTCTCTTTCGGAAAATAAAATTTCGCTGATCAATAAGTATGTCGTTATTTTTCAAAATCTTATACAGGTTCAGCTGTACCAAAAGTTTATATATATATATATATATATATATATATATATATATTATATATATATATATATATATCCGTAGAAGGGTTACCAGGTAAGATCGTATTAGAATGATTCTAAGTTGGCCCTTTCTTCCAATGGCGGAATGCTAGAGTAGTCAGGTCCAAGTTAACAGCTCGATGTTCAATTTAATTGAACATAGCAAATATTATAATAATAATAATAATAATAATAATAATAATAATATATATATATATATATTATATATATATATATATTATATATATATATATATAATATATATATATATAATATATATATGAAAAATGAATGGAAGTGAATCCGACAGTTTGAAATAAATATTTAGAAAAAAACAAACACATGATGTTAAAATTCGCTGACAGAATTCTGTTTCGACCCTTTATTGAAGTGGTCTTCATCAAGAGCGAGTTGTGTATGATATAGAGAACGGTGAAAGTGGACCGTTATGAGACGAAAGTGGTGCAGATGAAACGTTCAATCTGCACCACTTTCGTTTCATAACGGTCCACTTTCGCCATTCTCTCTATCATACACAACTCGCTCTTGATGAGACCACTTCAATAAAGGGTCGAAACAGAATTCCGTCAGCGAATTCTAATATATATATATTATATATATATATATATATATATATTTGTTATAGGGTCCAATACATTTAAAGATATTGGTTCAAAGCAGCATGTTAGCCACTTATTGTTAAGAGCCCCAAGAGAAATAACAACGCACCAATTGCATTCCCATTCCCATCCACGGACAAGGTGATTTGCGCCCCAGTAACCGCGTGTCTTATGAACATAACATTTTTAACATATACGACTTTACCCTATTTTTTCTCGAAGTTACATATCAAGTGGTGCGTTATTTCACCAAATTTCGGAACGGAGATGAAGATGTGTTGATATAGAAATATTAATTGTCTACTTATCTCATCTGCTGTGCTCAGTGGAGAGGCTCTAATCCTGGTTGCTGGCCTGATGCTAGAGTTTGCATACAATTCATTGGTGTTTGGAGTCTGGGAAACCAAATTGGGGTCCTGGGGTACAACTTCCTTTGTGACGTTTATATTTTTTTTTATAATAACACAAGACCACTTTCTCATGAGATTTTTATCTTCCCTTTAAGTTTCAACTTCCGAGAGCAAGAGCCCGTGTCTCACTCTGTCACTGCATCATACCAGACACCCTCAACACTTTTACCTCTCACTCATCCTATCTCCCATTTCGCCACGTTTCACTTTTCGACCAATAGAAACAATGCCAAATGGCCTTATGATGATTCATCCTTAATCTTTTCCATTCTAATCTACATATAATTATATCTTCCTTCTAAAAAGTTTTCCGTGCTAATTTACACGTCACTCCTTCTTTCATGGTCCCCTCTATTATGTTACCCAAGGACTCAATGCTTTCTCTAATAAAAACTTCGTTTCATATTAGGAAATATTCAAATATTATGTGATCAGACAGCATTCAAAACAAGTGCACTATTATCCATCTAAACTGAATATATATCGGAAAATGGACACGGTGAGACGAGTTAAAATCCTGGTTTTCATTTCACATAGCGCTAATAACCTTGTGAATAACCTCCATCTATTGGTAAATAGTAGGCCAAACTGGGATCTTTAACAATCTTTAGGCAATCAGTTTAAAAGGAAATCTCTGAATTCAAACCTTATAAACTCAACTTAAGCACAAAGACCCTTTCTAAGGAGATTTTCATTTTCCCCTTAAGTCAAAACTGTCGAATGCAAGAGCCCATGTCTCACTCTGTCAATACATCTTACCAGACTCACTTGTTACGGGGCCGGGAACTACTCTAATTCCTTAACCCGTATCACGATATGGTGGTTGCTCAACTAAACCAGCAAATCAGAGGAACTGCTAAAAGGTCAGATAAGGCTTAAGGTCTTGTCTATCATTCTATCGTTTATTTCCCATTAATCTTCTACTATTAGAACTACAGTTAACTCTGGAATTTTACACTTACTGTGCATAATTAATCGACCACTTATAAATTAAGCAACAATTGTGACAAGGCAATAAAATATCCTTGTTATTACTTCGTCGAGAATATTTCATATATTTATTCTGTACGAGGTAACAATACACAACCAAATATCGTGATTAACTGCGTGTACATAATAATGTCTCCAGCAAATTTATTTATATGGAAACGTTAATTCCCAGGAACCATTGTTTAAATTCATTAATTCAGGAATAAAACATTCCTTCTAAAATCGGTCAATATCTTCCGAAAAATCTAACGTACCGCTGTCTAGTAATAGTAAGTTGCTCTTACATATTATTATTAAGAATGTGAATTTTTGATTCGTTGGTAGTCTAACGCAACCGAGTGAAAGGTTTTTCACAGGTGTGTTGTCCTAATGAAAAGTGACTTGTACGCTTCTTTGAAACCAATAGTAACAATGACCTTTTAATTGTATTGTGCGCTATAAAAAATAAATAAGCACTTACACGGTGACGATAGCCGAGAGGTTAAGCTGTCCGTCTCGATGCTGAATCGATCGGAGTTCTATCCCGGCTGTAAGTAGCTCGCAGAATGTATAGCCACAATGAAGAGACTTGATAAGTCAAAACACGTGTCTGTGGATGAATGTCCCAATACTAAATTCCATAAAATACTCAATGTCAACACTAACATTTTTAGAAAAACAAACATGTAAAGAAAGACTAGAGATTTTAGAAGCCCTTCATATTAGATATACAAATCCTAAACTAAACAAAATAAACCTCGATAATAGCACTAATGTTCTAAAATGCCTGTAATTACATTATATATATATATATATATATGTATATATATATATATCATTCCGTTGAATTTTGTCTCTCTCTCTCTCTCTCACCCTCTCTCTCTCTCTCTCTCTCTCTCTATATATATATTATATATATATATATATATATATATATTCTCTTTGTATCTCTCTCTCCCCTCTCTATATCTTTCTCTCTCTCTTGAGTTTTTCCATCCTGATTCTATTACAGCAGGGTAGCGTGTCTGTGTGTGCGGGTGTGTGTGTGTGTGTGTGTGTGTGTGTGTTAAAAAAGTATCGAAATTTGTTGTACTTTTTGACTGAAGACCTGCCATTGTTTACGAACGATATAAACTGTTGACGAGAGAAGGTCAATGAAATCTGTGCTGCTGCTGCTGCTGCTGCTGCTGATGATGATGATGATGATATAACTGCTTGAGAATAACTACTGACTTTGACATTAAATGCCAAAAAAAATGGCTGAGATACGTAAAACCAAACAACCAGCCAACCAACCAACCAACCAGTGAACTGGATATATCTATCGGGTATGATATGGAAATTACAAGTGACATAGTGGAAGGGGAAGAGGATAATAAATTATGAAAAATATAGAAAAAGGGTTATAGATAATGATTTTCGGATGTAGTTTTGTGTTATACACAAGACCCCATACAATTATGCATAGATTAATTGTATTTGATACGAATACATGAAACAATCAAAAAGTTTACTAAGTCTTTCTGATCATCATCATCATCATCATCATCGTGTCATTTTTGACAGCACAGCTTCCAATGTCTATCTGTCTGTCTGTCTCTGTCTCTCTCTCTCTCTCTCTCTCTCTCTCTCTCGCGATCTCTCTCAAGCAACTCGTGCCTATTGATCACTGCCCCATGGTATGTCCTCTACACAACATCCATTATCCACACAAAACTTGTTACGATTTTTGTGGCCATCTTTTGGCTTCAAGTAAGAGCATTCCCCAGAGGAGATCCCTTGTATTAAGCAGAGCTCGATCCTTAATGAAGAAATACTTGGTTGTTCCTTGGTGTCCCTTAATGATGGGTGTGATTCTTTAGTTGTTCCTTGGTGTTTCTTAATGTTGTGTATGAGCCTTCGGTTGTAGGACCTATGTTGAATAATGTGAATAATGTGCAAATGAACGGCTGTCATATCAGCGATTAAATAGTTAACTAACCATATATCCTTGCTGTTGATTGGCTGGTGTTTAGACCAGGTGACCTGGCTAAGTCTATAAGTTTAAGCGGTGAATTTACAGCACGCTTTACATTTAAAAAAAATATAGGAAGTGCGTGGTGTAATGGTTAAAGTGGTAATTGGATTTCAATTAGCGCTAATACCATTGGCAAAGGTATGAATCCTACTATCTCTCCACCTCTGGGTAAATAGTAGGACAGACTGGGCTCTTTAACCTTGGTTTGGCAACCGGTCTAGGAAAATGAAAACTCTGAATTAAAACCTGGTAAACTCCGCTTGAGAAATTGACCTTGTGTCACATCCTGCTCGTGCGGAGGGTTTGGTAAATATATATACAAAAAATATATTTCAACAACTATTCAATGTCCGTGGTCGGTCCACTCAGATGTGTTCATGCTTACATGTCCACAGGAGAACGCCGCTTATGACTTCGTCCTTACCTCTCCAGCAGTTATATTTATAAGGTACTAGAGGAAGTGGAAGGAATGAGATATCGGGTGAAAGAACAAAGGATTTTTCAACAGAAGGACAGCAATGATAATTATGCTGTAACCAAGAAATAAGGCCGAGATGGTTTCCGATAAAGAATACAAATAATTAATGTAAAACAATTGTGATGCCAACTGAAAAATAATTATTGCAATGCTAAACTATAACAGACTTATCCTATTGGAAAATTGGAAATCAGATAACATTTCCTCTGTTAATGTCCCTAACCGTCTTGGGAAACACCAAACAAAAGTTACGATTACAGCGAGTAGTCCTGTGAGTCCGTCTACTGTTATCGTTATCTTTGATCTTAGCCTTGGAGGCAGCGTTTTTGTCCTCGAAAGCTAATGTTGATATCTAGGTAAGAAAACGGAACAAATAGAAGCCGTTTATCAGTTAATACAATAAATATCACCACGCTGAGAAGACATTATTTTTGCATAGACTTCTTAGATACAAACGACACATTGGTTAGGACGGTGAGACACCCGGAATTATTTCATCCAATTTAACAATGGAGTCAGCTATCAACTGTGTAACGTGGCTGAATGTTTTTGTTTAGTACAGGTATTTCATACAGCCAAGGCCTTCAAAAGATGTACTTAGTCTCAATAGAGAGAGAGAGAGAGAGAGAGAGAGAGAGAGAGAGAGAGAGAGAGAGAGAGAGAGAGAGTTATCTATATATCAATACTCGGTTTCCTTCATTGTATGGCCGTTAGAATTTTGCAACAATCTCTTGTTAAAAGTAAGTACGTCAAAATCGTCCAAAAAGAAATGCAGAAATGTAAATCCTGAATATCTGGTGTGGCTTTTCCGTCGATTTCTTATTTCTTATGAGTGTCGTAACCTCAGTTAAATAATGAATCATTCCGTTTTTTGTTAAAGAAAGAAAGAAAGAAAGACAAGGAGCATGCGACTCAGAAAAAAAAAGAACAAAAGAAAGATAGTAAGGGAAAGTAAAGGGAGGGATGAGCAGGCGGAAGAGATATCGCTTATCTGTTTAAATCAAATATAAAGACAAAGGAAAAGAAGGTAAAAAAGTGAGAGACAGTTAAATGAAGATTAATATACTTTTTACATATTGAAATATTTCAATAGCTCTAAACATATCAAGCGTTGTAATACTTAAATTATCATACCTTGGTATATCCACAGGTCCTAATAATAATAATAATAATCTTATTATAATGGAGATTGTATATTTGTCTGTCTCTAACTGAAACTATATTACTATTCAAGTCACAATTCTCTTAGTTATTTACATCACATTCTCCATGATTTTATTTTTAACCTCAATTACTAATAAAATAGTCTTTTATGCAGTTGGACTTATTTGTATGTTAATAAGATGCAATTGTATTTATATATACAACAAAATAGCGGTTTACAGTGTGAATGGGAAGGCTAATTTGCATATTGATATAAAAAAATTGATTTTAATAAATATGTGCTTAGTATTATGGGTTTTTAATTGTATGGTTTTATATTAATGAATATGAGCAAAAATCTCTTCCATAAATCTTAAACGAAATTCATTAACAAGAATAAATAACTGCAATTTTATTCTTAACTTCCTATTTTAACTAAATAGTTAAATTAAGAAAATTTATCAATGAAAGACGGGATTGATGGAAGAGTAAGTTTCAGTTGTTCTATTTTTCTATTATACCCACAGCTTGTATTCTCTACTGAGGCAAAGTCGTCTCCGATGGCTGGGTCATGTACGTCGGATGGATGATGGAGGAATCCCGAAAGACATTCTTTATGCAGAGCTTACGTCTGGTAAAAGACAGATTGTTCGCCCCAGCTGCGAATCAAGGATGTCTGCACGAAGGATCTAATGTGCGTTGGCATTGCCCCTTCCAGCTGGGAACATTTGGCTCAGGACCGCCCTCGGTGGTGGCAGAATCTCCGTAGAGGACTGTTCATGTCAGAAGTCACCCTAACGCAACACCATGAAGCTAAGAGGTTTAGAAGAAAGCAGCGGCAACAAAGTACAGGCATATCAACATCTTCAGGGACAGCCTTCAAATGCGAAATCTGTGGTCGAGAATGTTTTTCAAACATCGGACTTCACAGTCACAGGAGGCGATGTAAGTTTAGAGGCACATAAAAAAAAAACTTTATCATAGTCTTCCGAGACTGAAATGCCAATACAATTCCTAATGTTTGATAAGGTCTGCTAGTACTTAGTAAATCATAAATATGTCCACCTGTCCGACCAGTAACAAATGAATATACATTTGGGGAGTTGTTGTTTTCGTCCATTTCGTGTTATGTTTAATTCAATATTGATACAACAGACAGTGACCAGGTATCGTCCACCCTGTCGCCTAGGGTTGTAGAATATGCCAACTGCACCTCTGTAGTAAGACTCCATCAATGATGCCGTGAGTGGTGACCCACGATGCTTAATAACTGAATCCTGGTGGCTGAGCAGTCCATAACATGCGACACTCCACTTTGGTCCTTACTTAAGCTAGACGTGTATCGACTGGTCATGTCAAGCCCTAGCACTTATATGATTGTCCCAACCTTATTACCCTTATAGCAAGCCCCGATTCTCTTTATCATATATGTGCTAAAAGGCTGCGGTTGAGGGTCTTAGCATCCTGGTATGATGTTAAACTCTATCTGATGGTGAGGTTCCACTTCTCGAGCACTGGGGAGTGGGGATTGTGGAATGTCGCTTCATCCGCATTGCACCCAGGTCCACTCCCACCCGGAGTGGTTTTACTTGTTAGGGTACCATTGTTGGATTAAACAGAAGAAGAAAAAACTTTTTTTTTAAAATGAATACCCATCGAGCATAAATTGAACAAAACGTTTTCGGCATAAGATAACCCAACAAGGGTTGACATGCCGTAAAATTCAACAATCAGCAACTAAACAAATAGGCTTGGTTCTCAGAGTGCCGTAGGTTCAGCTTCTGGACCGGTATGATATGAAATGAATTCGCGTGATCACAGGGGGTCGTCCCCAAAAACAACACCTGTCCACCCTCGTCTAAAAGAAGTAGGGCCGGGCTTAGAGCCCTAAAGTGTTCCAAATTGGGAATGCCGAAGGGTTTACGTACTTTTTGCACTGGTAACAGCATGAGCTTCAATTTATGCGCGGTTCCTCACCTTGTGTCAATCCGGCATGATAGGAGGCTAGAAAAATACATAAAAGAGATGCAAAATAATAGACAGATCTAGTGCAAACCTTCACAAAAGGAAATCTAACATGATCGGTCATCTAACAGTGTATTATTCTATCCGAATGTCAATAAAATGCCGCTGAAATTAATGTAAGAGAAGATAACAATAGAATTCTAATTTGTTAAGGTCGAAAATATTGAACGTTTAAAATATATACGAACTCTTCTGACATTTTCCCAACTAAAATTCATCGGAAAAATTATTTCCTCTTTTGTTTGTAACAGATTTAAAATCAATGATGACATATCGATTAAAGAATAAATTTACAAAGCAAATAAACTTTTGTAATCGAAAGATGCGCTCAATTATTGGGATGTAAAAACGAAAATAAACCTTCAATTTCATGTTCATGAAGTGACTGTGTGTGTGTGTGTGTGTTGTGAGAGAGAGAGAGAGAGAGAGAGAGAGAGAGAGAGAGAGAGAAGGGGGAAGAGCGAAAGGAAGAGAGAGAAAGAGTGAGAGTTAGAGAAGAGAAAGAGAGAAGGGAGGAGAGAAAGAGTGAGAGTTAGACAGAGAGAGACAGAGAGAGAGACAGAGACAGAGAGAGAGAGAGAGATAGAGAGAGAGAGAGTGTGTGTGTGTGTGTGTGTCGAAAGATGCGGTCAATTATCAGGATGCAAAAAATAAAACCTTCAGTTTCATGTTCATGAACCGACTCTGCGTGTGTATGTGTATGTGTGTGTGTGAGAGAGAGAGAGAGAAAGAGAAAGAGAGATAGAGAGAGAGAGAGAGTTGTGCACTTAAATACATGCATAAAGTATTTAAGTTTGTGTGTGTGTGTATTGTGCACTTACACGCTTGCACTATTGTGTTTTGGTCATGCTCTTACATGTATACAGTATCGACTCGGTGTATGTGCCTGTATGGTGCACATATACACCTGCATACGCTATTGTGTGTGTGGTGAACTTGCACTTATACATACAGTATTGGCACTGTGTGAGTATATGTGCATGTGTGTGGTTGCGCGTATACGCGCGTGCGTATAGGGACTAACCGGTTCAAGTATTATATGTGTGATGATTATACATATATGATGATGTATATTAGCTAATATCGCAAATATCAGTATGTTGTAAGATAAACGTCAGTTTGATATTTAGGAAGGCCAATGAAAATAATGAACTGATCAATTCATTTCCTAAGTACATTTTCTTGTTTCTTTGCTTTTTCTTATTTTTCCCCTTTTTTCTTTTTTTTCTTTTTTTTATTGTCGCCTCAAATTCCATATATTACATTATTCCACTGGAGAAAGAGGAGGATAGACAGACAGACAGACAGACAGGAGAGAGAGAGAGGGGGAGAGAGAGGGGGAGAGAGAGGGGGAGTTCCCAAAGTATTTTTTTTAGCTAACGAGAAGTAGAGAGCCTCTTGGATTTGAATTCAGAATTCTCCGTCCCCTATATCAGCTGTATTACTAAGGTTAAAGAGCCCAGACTATCCAACTATTTACACATAGCTGGAGGGAGAATAGTTTTTATTTGCATGTTTCCAAAGGGTATCAGCGCTAGTGTATATATATATATATATATATATATATATATATATATTATATATATGAGGAGGGAGGATTGGGGTAAATCCGACAGAATGTAGAGGGAGAAATGTGGAACAAAGGAACAAAACTCTGACAAGTGTATGTAGTAGATATATTTCGCCAAATATTGAGCTCGGCTTCATCAGTCGTTAATTTGATCATTAATGCATCATGCACACACACACACACACACACACACATACACACACACACACACACACACACACATATATATATATATAATATATATATATATATATATATATATGCTGTAGATAGAAGGAAAGTGGTCAAGAAATGAACAACTCAAAGCAAGTCACAGGATGAAACAGTTTCGTCTGTATTCACGGACGTCAGAGTAACTTTATCAAAGCATACGTTTAAGTACAGGTGGTTTGGTGGTAGTGTGTAGTGATGTGAGATAAGGAGGACGGAGATTTTGGGTAGAATGAGGTCGCTGGGTCAGTTGTGTGGAGGAGTAGGGGATATTTGTTTGAAGTGGGGGGGCGGTGACAGTGGTTGATGGGTCAATTGGTGTGGTAGGTTTTGTCCGAGTGTAGGCATATATAAACAAATATCCCCTATTCCTCCACACAACTGACCCAGCGACCTCATTCTACCCAAAGTCCCCGTCCTCCTTATCTCACATCACTACCTCTTGACCTCCCCGGCGGCGCCGCCACCGCCACTTCTACTCCCACTACAACCAAACCACCTGTACTTAAACGTATGCTTTGCTTTAATAAAGTTACTCTGACTGAAGACGTCCGTGAATACGGACGAAACAGTTTCATCCTGTGACTTGTTTTGAGTTGTTCATTTCTTGACCACTTTCCTTCTTTCTACAGCATATCGTCGGATCCTAAACCCATCCACCCTACCTTCATATATATATATATATATATATTATATAATATATATATAGATAGAGAGAGAGAAGAGAGAGAAGAGAGAGAGAGAGATGTGTATTACTTTACCACTAAGTTGTGAGATTGATCCTTACTAGGTTCCCATATATGCGGTCTCGGGCCAAGACACAACTATATGTTATAAATAAATAAAAAGATCATGAGTCTTGTTGTAGTGTAATGTTTAGTGAACTGGTGTCACCTCGATGGATGACCATATATGTGGTCTACTGCCAGAGTTAAACTATGCTTAGTAAATGAATACATATATTGTGCTGGTACTTTTGTAGCAGTGCAGTTGTTAATGGGCTGGTCTCAAATGCCATTACCACTATGCTGTGAGTTTGATTCTCACTGGGTGCTCATATTTCTGGGCCATGGCTAAGCTAAACCTATATTTGTGATCGTTGTGCCCAGTCTCGGCTATGATTAGTAAATAAATAAAAGGATTGTGTGTCTTAATGTGTAATAGTTAATGAGTTGTTCTCATCTCACTGGGTTACAATATATATTGTCAAGTGCCAGCGTTAGACTATGCTAACTACATAAGTACATACAATGACCTGTTGCCTTTGTTGTAGTGTAACTGTTATCAAGCTGGTCATGCATGTCATTATTTTTTTAAGCCCCGCCCCCTTTATAAACAACCAAGAATGTGTTGATTGGCAGGTTAGCTCAGTCGGTAGAGCGTTCAGATAGAAACCACAAGGTTCCTAGTTCGATACTGGCCCTCGCCAACTCAGCGTATGAGTAGTACAGGGATCTGTGCGGTAAAGTAAGGAGCTGATGGTAGGTGTGGTGCTCCACCTCAGATGCAAAAACGATCTCCTTGGTCTAGCGCTAGTGAAAGGGAGATAGACTCCCTCGCTGATTAGCTGATACCGACTTTAAGCCACCCCGACGACTTTAATTTATAAAAGTACGAGACATCAATAGAATACATTTTATGAATATATCAGTTGATTTTCCTTCTCCTAGACTGGTTGCCATACTAAGGTTAAAGAGTCCAGTCTACCCTAAAATTTACCCATAGCTGGAGTTAGATTAGTTGGATTAATGCCTTGTACCAGGGTATCAATGCCAGGTGAAATGCAGACAGCTTCGTTCAGGATTTGAACTCGTTTCGCCGTGTCCATTTCCTCCGAGGATAACCATTACACCACAATATTTTGAACGACAGAAATCAATAATCATCTTGAGAATGCAGATTTCAAGAAAAAGTTTTTAAAAATAGGTACAAATACACAATAGTGCGCAAGAGATAATGTCATTTGAATCGTATTTTACGTATAAATAGAATTAGATATCTGAAACTCCTAACCCTTACCCTAAGCCTAACTCTAACCCTAAGACTAACCCTAACACTAACTCTAAACATAGCGTTTCAAAGATTTCAAGTATTTCAGTGAAAAGTAATGACATTCTATGTTTTTCATAAAATTGTCCATTAGTAAGAATATTTTTTTTCATGTGGCTTAAAATAATTTTTTTCTTTCTTTCTTAGCACCTTATTGTAAGTACGACTCGGTTACATGCAATAGAGATAAAATATATGGTGATTAAATCATCAATTGATAATTAACTACTCACGAGTTTATTCAGAGAAATGAGCCAGAAAACACTATTACCATTTTATTTACCGAAGCGATAAATCTTTAAATTTATCTTGAAAAAAAAAATCACAGACAAGAACATCCACATGAATGCACATGCTCATACATAGCTCTTTTACAATGTGTGTATCCTTTTATCTCTCACCATCTCTCTCTCTCTCTCTCTCTCTCTCTATATATATATATATATATATATATATATACTAGACAAAACGTGACTCGTTGGGTCACCCATTAAGATCTCGCTAGATAATTGGGATTAGGGAAAAGAATAGGGTCTGCCAAAATATTGTCTGCTTTTCATTTTAAAAACGAATTAAAATTTATTAAACCGTTTATTTAAGGTCAATTTTTTGTCTAAGTCGAAGAGTAGTTACATAATGGGCATCAGTAAAAAAAAAAAAAAGCCAAATAATATTACACATGTAATTTATTTTTGATATATTTAAAACGATTTTTTCGGTTAATTTCCATCAAGCTGCCCACCAAGACGCTACTTAAAATCCGTTTTTACAAAATAAATTGTAACATTTGCGATTGAAAAAAGAATTCACACTGGATTGTCCAATTGGACACACACCTTAGTGGATAAATGAGTTAGGTTAAAACAGTTCTAAGAGACAGTTATCTCTAGACAGCAGCTCGAATACGTGGTTAGTTAACTATTTAATCACCGATCTTGAATGATGTCCAGTTGCACGTATTCGACACAGACGAATGGATCTGCAGCCAAGGACTCTGCTCAACTAAATGATTCTATCCAAGACTAAGGGATACCGATGAACAACCAAATGATTCTTCTCTAAGGATAAGCCTCTGCTTAACACAAGAGATATCTACTGTAAAGTGCTCTCACTTGAAGCCTAAAAATGACAAAAATTGTAACACCTTGTTACTTTTTTCATGGATTCCCGTTCATCAAGGAAACGCTGAGTTCATTGGATGAAGCCGGATCAATCAACCCCGGGTGATTGCCCTCATCTGTAATATAGTGGGTTCTATCGAAAGGAGTATTTTTGTAATAGTAATTCTATTCTTGTCTTCTTACTCTTAAACTATTCTTTCGGCTGGATTGGAGTTGGGCTTTTCTGTTTCTGTTATTTGAGCTATTCTTGAGCTGGGTGACCGTTTCGCTGTTATTTGAGTCTGGGGCAACTGGGGGGATCTTTTGGGATATCTTTTCCTGTGCTGTTGATAATTTTTTTAATAACAAACACAGGACATTTATTTTATTCTGAGCTCATTTATCTTATCCCAAGTAAAAATTCCTTGGAGAACAGTCATATACATTGCGTCTGTTCTATTCATATAATCAATCCAATATGTCAACTCATCATTATTTCATTCTCCTACTCTCCGACAGTTGGCATCTAAAGACCAATCAGAGAACGACAGGAAGCTTTTCATACGTCATCCCGAAAATTGTGGTAACTTTCCACACTTATCTCCGTTTTTCGTTTCTTCCATCTCATTATATTAAACAATAACAAAAACAATAGCTACAATTACAACATCAACAACAATATACGGATAGAGAGCATAGGCAACCTAAATCTAGATTTAAACCAGGTTCTTTTTTTACTTCTTCACAATGCCTCTTATCTTTCAATAATTTCCGTTATACCACAATAACCTTTAAACTTCAGAATACTATTTATGTGGTATGTCAGAAAAGTTTCAAGTTAATCATATTCTACGACGTGTGGGGCATCGTCCACAGAATATTTGCCACTAGGCTACAAAGAGATACTGTGGCGTTTGCTTCATTCACTGCGCAAGAAGAGGCGAAAGACTTGGCATGACAAGTCGTCGGTGCACCTGCCCACACTGCCCTGAGTATCTGAGAGTTCCTGGCCGAGAAGAACATCACTGTGCTGGAACAACCTCCCCACACACCGACCTGGCTCCATGTGATTTTTCCCTCTTCTTCAAGCTCAAAGGAGTCAGCAAGAGAAATCGTTTTGAAAATATGCACGACATCCAAAAGAGCTACGGAGAATCCCGGAAGAATCCTTCCAGGAGTTCATGCAAGCCTTGCAGAGAAAGTTGAAAAAATGCATTAGTCTCCAGGCGGAGTATTTTGAAGGGGATAACTTGTAGTTTGTTCTTTGGATTTGAAATAAATATTTAGTAACAACAGTCCTGGAACGTTTTTTTGGCATACCCCGTAGATCCCTTTTTTATTTTCTGTAGTCATTAATTGTTTGTCTCATTATTATCTCTTAGATTCGTTATCGAATGGATTTCTGCAAATACGAAGAGATTTCCCACAGACAGGTGAATTAACATCAAAATACAGACTCGCCAATCGCTTTTTCGTCGATACAAAATTCGAGGCGATGAAGAGGTTTAACTTAATGGATAAAGAAACTGATACAGCCTTCGGCATCCACGAAAGATTCTTTGATCAAAGGTCTTAACGAGGCAAACTTATTTGGGAATGTTTGAATCCTAGATTATGAAGCAAATTTAAAAGCTTTGATCCAACTTTTATGGGCTGCTTGTTTGGTTGGTTTAGTTTAACCGCATGTTATATTATAACAAAAAACATGTTTATTTTATTCATTCTTGAGTTTACTCAATTATTTGTAAAACTGATTTTTAAACACATTTTCTTCTATTTAACCCATAGATGGTGCTCTAACAGGTACTACATATATCTATGTATTTACCAACCCCTCCGCACAAGCAGGATGTGACACAAGGTCAATTTATTTAGCGGAGTTTGACAGGTTTGAATTCAGAGTTTTCCTTCTCCTAGACCGGTTGCCTAGCCATGGTTAAAGAGTCCAGTCTACCCTACTATTTACCCATAGATGGAGGGAGAATAATTGGATTCATACCTTTCCCAAGGGTATTAGTGCTATACGAAATGAAAACAGCCTCGTCAAGGATTTGAACTCGAGTCACCATGTCCATTTCCTATGATGATAACCATTACACCAAACACCTCCAATTATTTTATATAGTAGTTATATACAGAGCTGCCGAAAAGTTCTTGGCAAGACCAAGACCAAGAGACCTTGACATATCATTAAAATTTCTTTAACCTTAAAACCGGAGTGGTCAGAGTGGAAGTGGAAATAATGGTGATGAATGTGTATTCCACATTCCCCAGAGCTCCAGAATTGGAACTTCGCCATCAAATAGATTTTAACGTCATGCCCAGGACATGAAGACCCTCTGCAACCGCCTTCTGACACATATATTATAAAAAGAGTTGGGGCTTGCCATAAGGGCAATAGTGTTGGGACAATCGTATAGATGTGAGGACTTCACGTAACCATCAAAAAGGCATATCGTATGAGTTTGCAAAATATCTATTAAAATTACAGCATTTCTAATAATTAAAAAAAAAAGATTATGAGATTTCAACATTTTCAATGGTCTCATTACGATAGAAAAATATTTGTGGTAATCTAGTATATTGATCAGATTTTACGGCATGTCAATAATAGAAGAAATATTTTATTCATTTTTGAGGGTTAACCTTTTTTTAATTTAAGCTCAACTTTGGTTTAGACACATTTTTAAACTAATTTTATCTATTTAACGCAGAGATGGGACCCTAAAAAATAATGGGGGTAATAGCAATGAAGGGGTATTTCACACTCCCCCAGAGCTTTAGAATTGGAACTTCAGCTTTAGCTGTAGATTTCCGTCATAACCAGGACACTAAACCAGGACTCAAATGCCTATAATTTCGCGCTAATTCTCCTTCCATCATTCCCTATAACATTCTTATAAACTTCTGTGCCCTTCCTCCTACTTGTTCCTACTGCTAGTGTTTGTTTAAAAAGAATCATACAAATATCTCATCAATTCACATCTGATGATGGCACTAAGAGGTGCAGAAAGTTCTTCAAGAACGTTCTGTAGATTCATCACCAATTACACCCTGATATAAAAAAAAAGATGGCTAAACAATTGGAAAGGGTAGAAAAGAAACTCTCTGACAAGAATTGTCCATCGAGTTCTACAAAACATGCATAAAATAAAAAATGCTGCCAACACACACATATATATATATATATATTATATATATATATATATATATATATATATATATATGGGGGTGTACGTATGCGTGTGTGTGTCGGTGGAAATAAATTTATAACAGCTAATATTACCGTTATCTGAACTTTTTTCTTTTTATATATATATATATATATATATATATATATATATATATATATATACGTGTGTGCGTGTATATATATATATATATATATATATATATATATATATATATATATAATAAGTTAATCCACAGACACGTGTTTCGAGGTTTTACCTCTCATCAGTGTGGCTACACTTTAACAGATACATCTAGCCGGGATCGAGACCTGACTGAATTTTCGTCTGCCAAGTCTCTTACCCATACGGCCATTAGCGGCTGTCAAATTTAGGAGAATATTTAATTGATACATTTGTAAGCGGAAATGAATTCACGAGAGTCCTCTAACTTTTTTACACAAAGTTAGGGTTAGCTATCCGCCAGACGGTGAATTTACAATTAATTCCCTATTTAGAGAACTCAACCAAGTGGAAGTATATATAATAAATAAGTTAATCCACATATATATATACATAGATAAATAAATAGATGGATGGATGGATAGGTATATCATGTGGATGTTTTTATTCATATGTATGTGGAGGGGTGTTTGGAAATGCATTAAAATATTTGCAGGTATGCGCTTATTAATAGTACAAACAGTTAATGCATGTGATATCTACTTAAAATAAACAAAGGTGTCCAAAGATAAACGTATCAGTGGTGAAAACTGAAACAGTCACTAAATACATACTGTCTGATTTACATGTTATCTTTAGAATCTATAAACGTTTTATTACTAACGGGATGTAAATTGATCCCAGAGCAGACTATTAGATTTAGCGAATTTATTTATATGAGCGGTTCCGGATTAGTTTATTCAAATATAGCTTTCGCAATTCCCAGTTCTTGATATTTAAAATTAAATCGCATTTGCTTCAATATTTCAAATGTACTTCGATAAAATATTTCGAAACACTACACACCGGAAATATAATTTTCAATAATTCTCAAATGTTCTGAAATACAAACGTTAAGCCAATATGGATTCTCTCTGAATTTAACACGGACTTAAACGATAATTTTCTAAAATCAATAAAAAAAAATAATAATTTACAATTTTCTAAAAATGTTTATGGATACATCGTTTTATGCTTTATTCTATTTCAAACAATTGTTTTGGTATAATCAGGTCAAATCCATATATATATATATATATATATATATATATATATATATATATATATATATATAGTAGTGGTTTACTAATAATAACTCTTTCAGACAACTGAGTAATGCCTTTCAAGTGATAACACCAAAGAATTGTGGAAACTTGAGCAAAATACAAAAAAATTAAAAAGAACCAGAATTCTATTATCTTCAACCAAATTTGTCAGAATGTGTGTGTGTGTGTGTGTGTGTGTGTGTGTGTGTTTGAGTATGCCATTTTCGAACCAAGTTTGTGGTAATTTCTAACATTGTTTGAAAATCGCATAAACGAGAAACTGTCAGTAACTAAGCTGCGTTAATTTCATGTCAACGCTACACGAACGTAGATATAAAGGATCTATACACGCTATTTACTTATAAATACAGAATATATTCTCAATGATAATATATATATATATATATATAATATATATATACATATATATATAATATATATATATATATATATATATATATATGTGTGTGTGTGTGTGTGTGTGTGTGTATAAAGGCAAATTCTCTTTTTTTTACCCGTAGACCTGCATCTTTTATCAGATAGAATTGCCGTGTCACTCTCAATTTGATACTAGCAGGACCTGTGGATATATCACAGCATGATAATTTAATTATTACAATCTGGTAGCAATGATGATGAACGGGTGCTCCACATTCCGCAGACCTCCAAAACTGGAAACTCACCATCAGTTAGTTTGACGCCATTACCAGGACATGAAGACCCTCAGGTACAACCTTCTAGCACCCATATGATAAAAAGGTTGGAGCTTGCCTTAAAGACAATAGACTCAGGAATCATATAGGTGCTAGGGTGTGACGTGACCAGCCGATTCATTGAAGGGGGCCTCCCCGACTGCCCGTCTAGACTAAGTAAGGGTCAAAGTGGAGTGATGCATGTCATGAACTGCTCATCTGCCAGGATTTCGTCCGTCACCGGTCGCCGCCAACGGTCAACAGGTGGAGGGCTCTTACCCTTCTGCAGAGGTACAATCGGCGTAATTACAGTCACATTCCCAGAGAGGGTTGTAATTTGTGATGTAGAAAGTACTTCTTATTTAATTGTTTCTGTTAAATTGAAATATCGTTTTTGCAAAAATTTCTACAGATTAATGAAACAAGAATATCATGAAATCCTTCTTTATTTCTCTGAATTGGATATATAGAGTAGTGGGTAAAGGCGTTAGATTAAAACAGTTCTAAGTGACAGTTATATCTAGGCTGCAGGTTCAATCCTGGTCAAGGCGACAGTAGCATCACCAGACAAGCCGAGATTTGCCTGATGGGGGTGTCAGTTTAGTCGCCGACACACACATACGCATACACACGCTCACACACATACACATATATATATTTACCAACCCCTCCGCACAAACAGGATGCGACACAAGGTCAATTTCTTAAGCGGAGTTTAACAGGTTTGAATTCAGAGTTTTCCTTCTCCTAGACTGGTTACCTAGCCATGGTTAAAGAGTCCAGTCTGCCCTGCTATTTACCCATAGCTGGGGGGGGAGAATTGGATTCATACCTTTCCCAAGGGTATTAGCGCCATATGAAATGCCAACAATTCCGTCCAGGAATTGAACTCGCGCTGACGAGTCCATTTCCTACGACTCTAACCATTAGACCACGCGCCTCCACACATACACATATAAGCACGCGAGGAAGGGGGCGATGCACAACGTATCAGCGCACCAAATGTAATAATACTACCAAGTAGAGCGGGTACCGTAGATGGCTCACGCGACGTACGCGCAACCAATAATATAGCACGTTATTTTGACTCACCCTTGTAGAATCGGGGTAATAAGTAGAATGCACAATAGAAATAGAAGACACAATAGGAATATTGTTTGAAATTTTCATATACTGTTCACAGAGCGTAACCCACTTCGTTGAAGTTATATAAAACAATGGAGAGGGAATTCGATTTTTTTAAATCAATTATTTAACTATTTGTATTCCCATAAACAAATTCTTAAAATCCCAATATTGCTACTGGAAAAATGCATAAAACATTTCCGAAAATGGTTTCTGATATTTTCTACAAGCTTCTAGAATATTCTATTCAAGAATCTTCGTTTAATGTAATGTAAGAGGTTTTCTCTTGGAATATGAAACCTGCATGCAGTACACATACACATATTCCAGTGTATTCGTGCGTTAAATAGGCGTATAGGAACAAGCTTCACAAAAGCAAACAACAAGAAAAAATGTGGATTATTCCGAAGAGAACAACAGGATTACTCCTTTTACAAAAATGCGAACAAAAGGACACGGTTTAGCGCAACGAGTATCGTCATAGGAAATGGAATCCGAGACTTGAATTCAATTCATGAATGAGACTGTTTCCGGTTCATTCGTGTCAATGCCCTTTTAGGAAAACATGTTCTCTCCCCTAAGTTATGGGTAAATAATAGTGCAATCTCTGTTCTTTAGCCTTTGTTTCGTTGGTTGGTTGGTTGGTTGGTTGGTGTTGTATTGCGAGGTGGAAAGATACAGAGATGAATTTTGAGCTTAACACATTTATTAAACACCAGCATCCGGTGCTAAACGGATACATACAAACACAGAACAAATAACTACAAACAATTATCAAGACAAACTCACACTAAAAGAGGGCAGTCAGTTCGGTATAACCAACGCAGCATAGTCAGTCTGAATATCATTCAGGTGGTTAATCTACTTTAATTGTAAGCTATTTCATAGCTATGAGCCCATCCATCTGGTAGAGTGCTGAAGGGGCGTTAGCTACTCTATAATAGATTTTATGACATATCAACCATTTTTGGATTATTTTATGCCGAAGATGTTTTGTTATATGCTTTTTTGAAAAACTCAATTTTTTTTAAAGATTTGTTTTTAAAGAATTTTTTTCTATTTAACCCATAGATGAGACCCTGACAGGTAATACCACTATAGGTCAGATTGGACCTGGGAGTAATGGTGATACGGTAATACTCCACATTCCCAAGAGCTCCAGTATTGGAACTTCACTATCAAATAGATTTTAACGTCATACACAGGACATTGAGACCCTCAGCCACCGTCTTCTAGCACATATGATAAAATGGGTTGGTGTTTACTATAAGGGCAATAGGGTTGGGACAATTATATAGATGCGAAGATTCGACGTGACCAGCCAATGCCTTCGGTAGGTAACGGGATTCGTATCTAAATATTGGATAAGTCTGTTTTTGTTTCTTTTCCTTTTTAGAAAGGCATGTTTTCCCGCTCATCTATGGCTAAATAGAAGTGCAGACTCGGTTCGTTAACATTAATTATGCAACTAATCAAGGAGGAATGAAATTTAAGAATTTAATCCTACTTGACCCCCTTAAAAAATAACCTTGTGTCAGATACTGGTGAAGAAACTTGATAAATCATCATTATAATAATCAAGTCCTACCGACAGCACGGATCTCGAAGAATCGTCCTCGCCACCCGTTCCTATCGGCCATTGCTCCTAGGTGGTTTTCTATACATCATCCAGTATCCATATAAAACTGATCAATGTGGGGTTTTGTTGGCCAACCCATACTGGTGTGTCCATGTGCGGGTTCCCAAAGTAGAAAGTCAATTATTAGCTCATCCTTGCTTATCCAGCTGTTTCCCGTGTTGTTCAGATGGTTTGTGTGAAAGGGTGCTCTTTTTTTTTGGTGGTGGGGGGGGTCTTCTTCCTGAAATTTTATCAAGACAACATGCATGATTTATCTACAGTTCCATAAATACATTCACAAAACCGTAACAGAATCAAACAGCGATTTGCACTATTTTGAGCAGGAAGGACTATAGTCCTCGTTGGAGTAATCTGATGTCTGTATTAGCCTGACGGAGTCTATCCCTTTTTCATTAGCGCTTGACCAAGGAGATTGTTTTCTAGAATCTAAGGCGAGCACCACACCTACCATCAGCTCCTCATTTTAGCGCACATATCCATGTGCTACTCATGTTGAGTTAGCGAGGGCCGGTATCGAACCAGGAACCTTGAGGTTTCCAGCCGAACACTGTACCGACTGAGCTAATCCGGCCTGTAAGGACGCTATAGTCAATTGCAAATAATAAGCAAATTGTATTTTAAGACCACCCGAAATAAACTTCAGTATAAGATAATACACCTGCTGAAGCCGATTCTCTGATTCATAGCCTGGAGCAGACAGCACAAAAGAGACGTCTCTAAGTGAACTCAGATAAAACAGAGATCTATTCAATCAACATGGTGTTTTCAATATTTAGAAAAAAAGATGAAGCAATTCGAATTGGAACAGCGGAATTGTCACGTACACGTTGGTCACTTTATTTTGGAAACCACGCCTACAATCCAAGGTAAGAAATGTGTCTCCCTACACTAATATGGATCCAACTACAATTGATTTTCTTGGGTAACGGTGTTAAAATTGAATTTGTAGTGTAAGTAAAAGAAAAGTCGTCGGGGTGGCTTAAAGTCGGCATTAGCCAGACAGCGAGGGAAGCTATGCCCTTTTCCCTAGCGCTAGCCCAAGGAGATTGTTTTTGGCGTCTGAGGCGGAGCGCCATAGATAACATCAGCTACTCGAATTACCGCACATATCCCTATGCTACTAATACGCTAACTTTACGAGGACCGGCATCGAACCAAGAACCTTGTGGTTCCTCGTCGGTTGCTCTACCGACTGAGCTGAACGCAATAAATAACAGAATAACATTGTTCCAATGATGTGATGTTTTTATTCCATCATTATAACGCAACTATTCACAATGCGAATATCACTAAGACATGATATGAATGTAAATCCCTACATTGTGATGCATCTTTCAAGAGGACTCAAGTGAATTTGAAAAGAGACATTGCTTTATATGTTGCATATAGAATTACTATAATGTAATGATGCTACGACGATATTCTTGAGTTGTATCGAGAGTTCAATATTCATGCGTACATAGGAAAAGTGCTTAGCGTAACTGTTTCCATAGTAAAATGTGGAATCGGCGACCCGAGTTCAAACCCTAGACAAGATCGCTAGACAATATCGCAGGTGTTTCACTTGGCGATAATTCACTATTTTCACAATATTCTATTTATATATTTTTAGATGAAGCGTTGTCAATCATAATTGAATAAGGAACAAGATGAAAGAAAATACTAGTCAAATTGATAAGAAGGTACCTCTTTTCAAAAGTTTACTTTGCACATCGTCACTTTTATGAAAGTATTATATTAGTACTTCTTTTCTTTGGTATCCAAAATGGCATAAAATATGTATCACCCATCCCTTCACCATGGTCAGGATGTGACGCAATGTAAATTTCTAAGCGAAGTCAAGCTGGTTTGAATTTAGTTTTTCTTCTTTTAGATTAATTGCCTAATTAAGGTTAAAGAACCCAATCTGCTCTACAATTCTTCCATATCTACAGGGAGAACAGATGGATTTATGTCTTTCCAAAGTGAAGTGAAATGCAAACAAACTCATCCAGGATTTGACCTTTGACTACAGACTTCATTCGATATGATGATGAGCATCATAAACTAAGGAGGCAATTAACATCTATCTATACTTATATAAAGGGCTGTTGGTGTGTATGTATGTCCAGATGAAACTAAGAAAATAAAACAATTCATGACAAAGTATATATATAATCACTAGGGAAAGGCATGAATATAATTGAAATAAGTTTTATCTTTTTATATGCGTTCTTATTTAATTTTGTTAATGTTTCTAATTTAATATATTAAATGTATATTCTTGCTAGTTACTATAATGTAATCACGCTACTGCCGAGCGACGATATACTTGAGGTTATAAAAACCAGAGTTGTCGAGAGTTCAAGGATACTTAGTGTACCATAGTAAAATATGGAATCGGCTATCTATCGGAGTTCTAACCTTAGAGGAGGTTTTTCATGTTTTATTTTGAATCCACTAATTCAATTGATAAAGGCATTATTCTGTCCATTCTTCCCCCCACACTCCAGAAAACATGGGTAATTAACTGGGTTATTTAGCCTTGATGAGTTAACAGTCCGAGAAGGGAAACACAGTATTTAAAGCAGCTGGTCACATCCTGCTTGATATGGAAGGATTAATTAATTGGGAGTTCACACTCTTAGACACAAATAAGTAATATATATATATATACATATATATATATAGGTGATTCTAGATTCTCTACCCGTAGTTTGTTGTAGAGTTCAGGTTCCGTATGAGAGCTCAATGTTTAATTATTGTAAACAGAGCAAATTTATTTGGGAATAAAAAGGCCTTAAATACCATGGGTATCGTGGTTATGGACCATTTCCACTCGCGAGTATATTCAGTTTGGCCATGTGCCTGTCTAAATAAAATATATAGTGGTCTGAAGAAGCTCGTGAACATACTCGCGAGTGAAAATGGTCCATAACCACGATACCCATGGTATTTAAGGCCTTTTTATTCCCAATATATATATATATATATATATATATATATATATGTGTGTGTGTGTGTGTGTGTGTGTGTGTGTGTGTGTGTGTGGTGTGTGTTTTATATTTTGGCAGCAAGTTATTTTGTAGGCAGGTGTTATTGAACAACACGGAAAAATTTAATTTTAATTATTTGTATTTTTTCCAGTCTTCTGGCTATTTTTCGAATGTTGGGATCCAGTTGGAATACGATTATTCCCATACTATCTGGCCGGGCGCTATATATATATATATATATATATATATATATATATATATATATATATATATATAAACTTAAAAAGCCCGTTAAATATGTGTATAATTCGTTTGACATGGCTTGGTTGCGACATTGGAGGTAAGTGGCCGTACTGTTGCTGTTTTGTTGGGTGCTGCTTCCAGAATTTGTTCACAGCAACATGAAGCAGTCTTTTGTGGTTTCCATCGAACATTTGTTCTCCACGCGTTTTCTTTAGTATTCAACTGGTGCAAAAATGCATATATTTTAATAAGACACTCAACTAATAGAGAAATGGGATGATAATGCGTGCCCCTACATTTTTAAAATAAAGTAAAAAATTCAGAAACATCTATGGGTTAAATAGAAAATTTGTTTACAAAAAAAACATTGAGTTTAAGGAATTTTTTTCAAACTATCGCTACGAATCTTTAATGACACACTGAGGTCGATATGCCGGAAAACAAAACAAACAAACAAACCCATAAAACATTAGACAGATTATCCATCATATGGAACTCTGATCTCTCTGATAAGACAAAGCAGGCATTCTTCAAAGCTATAAACATATCGGTGCTACTGTATGGCTGCACTCGTCAGACTTTAACTAAACATAACAAAACAAAGAAAAGAAAGACAAGATGATCAGGTTGAAAATCGCCAATTCTATTTGGCAACAATAAATGACACATATATACAATAATCTATGTCAGAAATATATTAAAGAGAATGAAAAGTTATTGTTGGATTAAAATGTCCTCGTAAATTATTTAAGTAATAGTAATTTCAAATAAGAGAGTCGGCTCCAAGTTGTCTACTTGTAAATGTAAGTCTGAGTCGTGCAGAATATAGGAATAGGTTGGCTTATTGTATAGCTAGTGTGTCAGCCGTTAGAACGGCCTGACTAAAGGGTAGGTGATTAATTGGATTTAGGCCTTTGGTTATTTGGTAGTTCTTCGCTGGTGGCTTCTATTAAACCTCATTATATGTGGTCCTTGCCTCTGTTGGTGGTCGAGTTTAAAGGGAAGGAAAATGAAGTAACAAAGATAAAATATATTTTTACAGCTCAGACTTTATTTCTAGGTTCATGATTATTTTTTGAGGGGAAATTTTCTCCTGCCTTCCTCAGTAAATGTATACGTTTAAATACTCAAGGGTTATTTTTGGTGCCAGGAAGGGGGTCTTTTCTGTGTTGCATGTCCAGAGTGTTCTTCCGGTCTGAGAGCTCCTGGATGATTACTGTTTTTTAATACATTATTTTATTTTATTTTATTTTAATCCCCACATGACCTCTAGGAGAATATGGCCTCATGGTAAACGTTTGATAAACAAATTTTGGCTTTTTTATACTGGTGACGTTGACAAGAATGGATCCGAATCGAATTTTTTTTTAAAGTTTCAGCTGGAAGCACTCTCGTTGGTTAGATAACACAATTCACTTGCCAAATTAAACTGGAAAGGATGCGTCGAGTCTCTAGTGTAGAAACGAATTTTCATCTGATGGCTTTTAGCCTTTCAAGCGTTAACTTCTGGTATACTCCCACAAGCTGGCTGAGTGTAAAAAAAAAATAAAAAGATTCATCAGACTTTGTTTTGTCCCGCATTGTTCTTCTAACAAGAATGGCTTTGGCATAGAAAAACCAACAAAGATTAATATGCGTTAAAAAAAAAAAAAAAAAAAACAAATCAATCTTTATTCAAATACGAAATAGATCTGCTGTATGAATACTAATAAACGCGCAAACACTCACACGCACACTCACACTCACACGCTATTATTTCCACTTTTGGACTAATACCCTTGGGAAAGGTATGAACTCCCTTATACCCCCCCCATCTATAGTTTTAAATAGTACCACAACTGTTCTTCTACAATGATGACTTTGGTATTAAAATAACCCACGAAGGTTGATATGCCATTAAACAAAGAAACCAAATCAAACATTAGTGGATATGGTTTAATAATGAGCTAAACCAGTCCAGGACCATACGGGCCCCTGTTGGATATCACTGGTCTAAACGAATTTCCCTAATTAGAACATTTTTTACAATATTTTTATATTTTTTATTTTATTTTATTTTATTTCATCATATTTTATATTATCTTATATCTTATATTTTATATTTGATATATTATATTATACCTTATATTCTGTTTTATTTTATATTATATTTTTTATTATTTTCTATAGTAGCACAGGGATCTGTGCGGTAAAGTAAGGAGCTGATGGTAGGTGTGGCGCAGCACCTCAGACGCAAATAACAATCTCCTTGATCTGGCGCTAGTGAAAAGGGAATAGACTCTCTCGCTTATTGGCTGATACCGACATTAGGCCGCCCCGACGACTTTACTTTTACTATATCATTTTATATTATATTCAAGGCTCTCGGGATTTTGGAGTACCCCTTCATTTTTCCTTTTCTTTTTAGAAGTCCGTCACAAACGACGATGACGTCACTCCATGTCTTCAACAGTTGTGGGCCCTCTGTTGGCTATTTAGTCCAATCCTGGACTTGTGGATGCAGTCACACACATTGCAAGGAAAATTCTCATCTGCATTTGGTGGTTCATGAATACGAAGACGTCGCCGTTCTGCAGCCCTGTTAATCTCGATATTGAGCCGCTCAGCTCCTGTGGGGCACGCGTCTCGCCAAACCTGTATGTTGGTGGTCAGATCTTCATTGCTTCTTTAACATTACTCTGATATCCGGCCTGACCCTGATTTCAGTACCTGTTAGCGTTTTATGTATGGGTTAAATTGAGCAAAAAATGTGTTTTTAAATTTTGTTAAAAATGAGTCAAAAATAAAATTGTATACCCGACAAGAATACATAAAACAAACATCTTCAGCAAAAAATAACTAAAAGATGCGTTGAAATTCGAGAATTCAACCACTAAGCAACCAACCAACCAACCAACCAACCACACAAACACATCCTCGTAATCCTAATAGTATAGGTAATAGTATAGGTCATAGTCCATAACAATATGAATATTAAACATGATAAAGTTCCTGTGTATGATGTAATCTGCCTCTAGTGGAGAGGTACTAATTCTGGAGATCCTGGGAGTGGAGAATTACTCATCATTTCCATTACTCCCATTCTGACCCGCAGCGATAGTACCTTTTACTGTCCCATCTAAACTAAATTAAATAGATCCGATATCAGTTTTAAAATGCCTTTAAAAATGAATTTAAAAAATTGACTACCCAACAAGAATGAAATTTCAAACAAAGACGTATTCAGCATAAATAGATAAAAAATATAAGTTTTAAAATATTTTTAAAAATGAGTTAAATAATTATATTGAATACCTAACACACACATCATCGTCATCCTAATAGTATTGGTCATAGTCTACAGTTCCTTAACAGCATGAATATATTTTTGTTAGCATCTTTCCGTCTGCTAAAGACAATGGCTTAGTGTCCATTTTTTAACTGACTCTGCGCGAGTGGCTGAACAGGACAATTTTTGAATGGCAATCTCCGGTGCAGTAACTGCAAACAAACAGTGATGCTTACTGGAGTTGCTGTTGTCTCTCCTTCCTTCTGGCTCTCTTTTCTGTGGCGGCTTCTTTTTTCACTCCTTTTCGTGCCTTGTTTGATAAGGAGATGCCAGGCCGCTCGGTTTTCTGAATCCAACTCCTATGGTGTTGATGTAGCATGTCTTTATGTCCTTTTTACAGACGTCTTTAAAGCGTAGGCGTGGTCTCCCTACCGGTCGGGATCCTTCTAGTAATTCGCTATACAGTTGGTCTTTGGAGATGCAGCCTTCGTCCATCCTCCTGACATGGATATCTAACAGCACATAATTCACTGCAATCTATTTCAATATGTTTTTGACAAATAAATCATCAATTTATTGTATAGTCAGACCAATGAATCACAATTATAGCTGAGAATTATATTTATTATATAAGGCTACTCAGTCGTATTTTGATTTAAAGCTGGTGATAGTTCAGTCGAAGAGCCGGCTTAGTTCAGTCGGTAGAACGTTCGACTAGAGACTAAAAATTTCCTGGTTTGATACCGGCCATCGCCAACTCAGCGTATGAGTAGCACAAGGATCTGTGCGGTAAAGTGAGGAGCTGATGGTAGGTGTGGCATTCCATCTCAGATGCCTAAACAATCTCCTTGGTCTAGCGCTATTGAAAATGGGATAGACTCCCTCGCTGTCTGGTTGATACCGACTTTAGGTCACCCGACGACTTTACCTATATAAGAGAGAAAAGAAAGAAAGAGAGAGACAGAGACAGACAGACAGACAGACAGACAGACAGAGGTTTAGTTTAGAGAAGAGATGGCTTACTTTAGAACTTCTGTGGTTACTCTGCCTGGCATGACTCGTTGCTGCCGGTTGGTTGCTGCTATCTTTTCTGTTCACCATTGTCTCGTCTAGTTGACTTCTATCTGCTGGCTTCTTCTGGACCGAGCTGAGTTGATCATTGTCTTAACGTTCATTTAATTAATTAAAGCAGGACTTGGTTTTACTTGATCAATTTTTATTAGTCGATATTGATTATTCCGCCGCGGGGATGAGTCTGACCTAGGGGAGACGACAATCACGCCTCTCTCCTTCAAAATCGGGTCGAAACTGAATAACTAGAAACCTATTCTTACGTGTCTGTATCGGAGGTCAGTTGGGGTCGTCTAAAACGTCGATCATAATCCTCAACGGTTATGGAAAATTACCAACCCCCGCTTTTAATTCTAACTAACCTATTCTCACGTGTCTTTATCGGATGTCAGTTGGGGTCGTCTAAAACGTAGATCATAACCCTCAACGCTTATGGTAAATTACCAACCCCTGCTTTTAATTCTAACTATCCTATTCTCACGTGTATGTATCGGAGGTCAGTTGGGGTCGTCTAAAACGTCGATCATAACCCTCAACGCTTATGGTAAATTACCAACCCCTGCTTTTAATTCTAACTATCCTATTCTCACGTGTATGTATCGGAGGTCAGTTGGGGTCGTCTAAAACGTCGATCATAACCCTCAACGCTTATGGTAAATTACCAACCCCTGCTTTTAATTCTAACTATCCTATTCTCACGTGTATGTATCGGAGGTCAGTTGGGGTCGTCTAAAACGTCGATCATAACCCTCAACGCTTATGGTAAATTACCAACCCCCGCTTTTAATTCTAACTAACCTATTCTCACGTGTCTGTATCGGAGGTCAGTTGGGGTCGTCTAAAACGTCAATCATAACCCTCAACGCTTATGGTAAATTACCAACCCCCGCTTTTAATTCTAACTAACCTATTCTCACGTGTCTGTATCGGAGGTCAGTTGGGGTCGTCTAAAACGTCAATCATAACCCTCAACGCTTATGGTAAATTACCAACCCCCGCTTTTTAATTCTAACTAACCTATTCTCACGTGTCTGTATCGGAGGTCAGTTGGGGTCGTCTAAAACGTCAATCATAACCCTCAACGCTTATGGTAAATTACCAACCCCCGCTTTTAATTCTAACTAACCTATTCTCACGTGTCTGTATCGGAGGTCAGTTGGGGTCGTCTAAAACGTCAATCATAACCCTCAACGCTTATGGAAAATTACCAACCCCCGCTTTTAATTCTAACTAACCTATTCTCACGTGTCTGTGTCGGATGTCAGTTGGGGTCGTCTAAAACGTCGATCATAACCCTCAACGGTTATGGTAAATTACCAACCCCCGATTTTAATTCTAACTAACCTATTCTCACGTGTCTGTATCGGATGTCAGTTGGGGTCGTCTAAAACGTAGATCATAACCCTCAACGGTTATGGTAAATTACCAACCCCCGCTTTTAATTCCAATCAACCTATTCTCACGTGTCTGTATCGGAGGTCAGTTGGGGTCGTCTAAAACGTCGATCATAACCCTCAACGGTTATGGAAAATTACCAACCCCCGCTTTTAATTCTAACTAACCTATTCTCACGTGTCTGTATCGGATGTCAGTTGGGGTCCTCTAAAACGTAGATCATAAGCCTCAACGCTTATGGAAAATTACCAACCCCCCGTTTTAATTCAAACAAACTTTATTTAAATTCTATCATACAGGTATGTTCACAATTCATGACTTCTCATAAATTGTAACACTGGTCTCGCACATTCTTATTTATGAGTTTGCTGTATGCTGAGTATCCAATACATATGGCCTTCTTCCAAAACTATACCTACTTCTAGTAACTTATTAAACGGTGTTATGTATTTACTTATTACTGCTAATCTGTTTCAATATAAACAAGGGATTTCAAAGACTGACATTTATGCCTGTCACCACATTTGTAATTTCCGGTTGTATGACGATACACGTTCTCCTTTGCGATGTCAATTAATCTTTTGGCAGCGAAAGGCCTATATTGGCATTTTGATTTAGTCATTCCAATACAGATGTGTACATGTGTACTGAAGGTGCGTGGTGTAATGGTTAGAGACGAAGGAAATTTACTCGTCGACCCGAGTTCAATTCCTGAACGAGGCTGTTGCATTTCACATAGCGCTAATACTATTGATATAGCTATGAATCCAACTATTCGGCCTACGGTTATGGGGAAATAGTAGAGCAGACTATTCAAATCTTATTTTTTTAATTATCTTCAGGAATATAAATCTAATATTCATTATTTTTTTCTCCAAAGAGCAAGATCTGGTGATAGTGAATCGAACTATTCAGCCTCCAGCTATGGGTAAATAGGGTAGACTATTTAAAAAAAAATCTTAGTTAGGTATCCAGTCTAAGAGAAACTCAGCTTAATAAATTGACCTTGTGTCACATTCTGCTTGTGCGGAGATGTTAGTAAATATATATATATACATATATATATCCCCCCCCCCCGCACGAGCAGGATGCGACACAAGGTCAATTTCTTACGCGGAGTTCAGCAGGTTTGAATTCAGAGTTTTCCTTCTCCTAGACCGGTTGCCTAACCAAGCTTAAAGAGCCCAGTCTGCCCTAATATTTTACCCATAGCTGGAGGGAGAGTAGGATTCGTATCTTTCCCAAGGGTATTAGCGCTAAGTGAAATGCAATTACCACGTCCATGATTTGAACACGGGGCGACGAATCCATTTCCCATGACTCTAACCATTGCACCACGCGCTTCCTGTACATATATATAAACATTTGTACTGGAACAAAACTTGCAAGATGCATTTTTATAAGGCGACGGAAAGCTGTTTTTGCATACACGGCGCAAATAATCTCGTCCTTTAGTAATAACTAGAAACGGCTACCCGGCGTCGCCTGGGTAGAAAGAGGGTCAAGAAGTTAGCCTCCATTATTATTGAATCGTATGTTGCATACTCGCAGGAGGCCCCATTAAAATCCCCATGTGAGAAGGCCCTTGTGTTGATCCGACCTGGCGGGGAGTCATAAAGAAAAGTGCGCAGACACTCTGAAAAGAAAAAATAATGTCTCCTATTTAGAATATTAAACGCAATAAAGAAAATTCCATGCTGTTACTATATAAATTTTATTTTTTAATCATCTTCACTAATATAAATCAAATCTTCATTATTTTGGCTCGAAGAACAAGATCTTGTAATAGTGAATGTGTATATATATTTACTTTTTCGTTAATTGTTTTATTTTCTTAGTTTCCTCCGGACATAAATACATACACACAACTGCCATTTATATATGTATAGATAGATGATTCAATATGCAGTTGAGCATATCATGGATATCTTGGTATGTGGGATGGTTGGTTGGTTGGTTGGTTGGATTTTACGGCATGTCAACATTTGTTGGATTATTTTATGCCGATGAAAAACTGTTATTCATTCTTGATGGGTATTCAATTTTTTAAAACCCACTTTTTTAAAACTCAGTTTTTTTTAAACTTTTATTATTCTTTTTAATTTCTATTATTCTTTTTAATTTCTATTTAACCCATACATGGGACCCTAACCGGTTCTCTCACTCCGGGTCAGGCTGCATCGGGGTGTAGTGCTGATTAAGGGGTGCTCTAGATTTGGAATTTAACGTCATACCCAGGACATTAAGAACCTCAGCCACCGCATTCTAGCATATATATGATAAAGATGGTTGGAATTGCCATATGGGCAAAATAGTTGGGATAATCCTGTATGGATTTAAGGCTTCACCTGTCCAGTCGATTGATCGGAGGGAACCTTCTCGGACCACCCGTCTAACCTAAGTAAGGGCCAAAGTGGGGGTGTTGCATGTCATGGACTGCTTAGTCACCAAGAATCCTTGTTTTCTGTGAAAAAAGAGAAAATAAATGAATTCATGTATAATTATGATTGTTCGGACTTGTGTTCTCATCTTTATCGTGGTAGGTAAAAGCACAACGTTTCGGCCGCTGTATCCCCGAGCCTTCTTTCGGCGTTCACTGTCTATCGAGCATAGCAAAGGGCCAACCAGAGAAATCATTTTGAATAGTTTAACTTTTGATCAAGCAAGGTGTCTAATTATTATTATTATTATTATTATTATTATTATTATTATTATTATTATTAATGAGTTTTTCACACCTGACGTAGCCGGTGGTTCACTGGAGGCGGAGTGACAGCAAGTCTCTTTAGGTCTCCAGGACTCTTCTAAGTATTCTAGCCGATCCCAACTGTGCTGTAGTTTGGATGATCTCGATTCTTCCTTTGATTTCCAATCCCCCCAGAGCTTCGTGGAGCGTTCCAAGGTACCAATTACAATTTGTACGACCTTCACCTTCATGTTCCACAGTTTGCCTCAGTTATCTGGCAAGGTCTAAGTATTTGTCTATCTTTTCGCTTTCTTTGATTTTCACTCGGTGTTCGGTCGGGACGGCAATGTCCACGAGATGACAGGTTCTGTTCTTCTTGTCGATTAATACTAGGTCTCCTGGCTGGGATTAGGTGATCCGTCACTACTTCGAAGTCCCAGAGAATTGTATGCGTCTCATTCTCCAGAACAGGTTCAAGCTTGTGCATATACCATTTAGTTGTATGGTGAACATTGAATGTCTTGCACAATTCCCAGGGGATTACCTTTCGCACAAAGTCGTGCCTAGTCCTGTACTCTCTTTTGATAGTTTGCTGCAACAACTTATTATATGATTGATTGTTTTGTCTCTGTCCCCACACATTCTGCACTTGCTATTCTGCTGCATTTTATCTATTTTCCCTTCATATAGTTTGTTCTTATTGCATTGTCTTGTGCTACGATTATAAGCGATTCGGTTTCTCTCTTGAGGTTTCCTTTTCTTAGCCATATCCATGACATCTTATGTTATATCTCTTGCGTTTGACGCTTGAATGTCCCATGTAGTTCTTTTTTTCCCATTTCTGTGTTTTAGTTTTTCATGTATTATTATTATTATTATTATTATTATTATTATTATTATTATTTTCTCTTCTTTTGAGTTTTTCACATCAGCGTTAGCTGATGGTATTTCACTGGAGTCTGAGTGAAAACAAGTCTCCTCAGGTCTCCAGGACTCTTCTCGGTATTCTAGCCGATTGCAGCAGCGCAGTAGTCCGGATAGTCTCAATTATTTCTATTATTATTATTATTATTATTAGTAGTAGTAGTAGTAGTAGTAGTAGTAGTATTTCATTCCAAGAGAGTTTTTCACACCCACATTAGCTGGTCGTCTTTCACTGGTGGCTGAGTGACAGCAAGTCCCCACGGGTCTCTGGGACTATTCTGAGTAATCTAGCCGATATTAGCAATGCTCTCCTGTGGATTGTCTTCTTATGCTTTCTATTTCAGCCATACTCTTTTCCAAACACTTGGGGACATTTCTAAAGGCACCAAATACAATTCTTATGACCTTTACCTTCATGTATAACATTGTTTGTGTGTCAACCTAAGGACAGGATAGAGCATTCAAAAGCAGTTGGACGAGTCCATTGTTGATTAAGAAGGTATTGCAGATTTAAAGTTTGTATGTTTCTGTTAAAATAATCAATGGACAGAATGAAACTTAAACGTATTAAAAGTGCATAAAATACTGGAGATGAACTATTGAAAAACATCGAAATATTTAACCTATTTTTTTTTAAAGTTGCTATTTCCATGAATAAATATTTTGCATATCTTCCAATTATTTCTTAAAGCATAAGACGTTTACTGACTTTAATTTTCACGTAAAACATGTTCATTATTTTTGCATTGTCATCTATTTACTAAATTGTGTATTTGTTCAGTTCAGTTTTTGTGTGTTTTATTTTAAGTTTAGACAACTAAAACTTATGTTTTTTTAAATAGTCTGCATATGGTTTGGTGTTTATCTCAAAGTTCAGTTAAATAGAAAGTCTACTGGGAAAATGTTCATTAATTTTTTGAAAAACAAGAACTATTCGAACGACCTCAAAATGAATTGGTAATATTCAGGAGAATGAATGGAAAAGAAATAAAGAAAATAAATAGAGAATAAACAAAAAATAAAATTCTAGAACGAGTCTGCAGCAATCGCTTATTGTATTATTAACAATTAGGCACCTCATATAGCCTAATGGAGAGCAAGACCATTGTTCATGAATTCGATTTTCACTGGGTGCTCCACACTTCTAGCCTTGTACCACATCTAAGCTAAGCTTAGTACATAACTATATGATTATCCATATTTTCCTACACTTGCTATTTTGTTGCGTCTTATCAATTTTTGCATTGATGTAGTTAATGTGGATGACTTATTAATTATATATATATATATATATATATATATATATATATATTATATATATATATATATATACAAGCTGTGTCATAAACGTATCGAGATTGAAGCTGTATTTACAAAGATAGAAATGAACAATGAATGGAACGTTATTTTTTTCAGAATACAAGGTGTGTCATAAAGGTGCCGAGTTTGAAGCTGGATTTACCAAGATAGAAATTAACAATGAATTGAACGTTCATTTATTCAGAATAAAGGTGTGTCAGAAAGTACAAAACATCTCGGTACATTTTGACACACCTTATATATATATATATATATATTATATATATATATATATATATATATATATACATATATATATGTAAAATGGAAAAGGAAAATAAATATTCACTCTGATGAAGGTCGATTCTTGTATGTGTGCGAAATATTTTCACACACATAAACTGACCGAAACACATGTGTAAGTAATTGATTAAATTCATTTTATCCATTTACTTTTCTTTTCTTTACTCATTTTTCCTCATATATATATATATATATATATATATAATAATATATATATATATATATGCAAGAAAAACATAGATAGGACTAAGTAAGAGAACACCATCGCAATAAAATGCCATCGCAATAAAACACACATTTAAGTAAAAAGAAATACTTCGTAAGCCTACGGATCTATCCAGTTTCGACTCTAAAAAGAACTGTGGACAGTTTAATGAAAATTTCACAAACTCTTATTTATAAAAGATTAAATGCAGAACTGTTTTGATGTTAAACGATTTTCAATAGCCTCTGATTGGGCTTTCTAAAAAATCCTAGTGTCTAAATTATATAATTAGTAATGCATTTATTTTGTTGATTAGTTATACTCGCGTGTTCATTACTTCTTCATTGGAATATCGGTACTCTTGAAAGTTTTTTTTTCTTTCTTTCTTTTCTTTTTGTTGAGCAGTGTTCAGTAAATACTTTAAATATAGAAACAATAAGCGTTATGGGCCGGGTTAGCTCAGTCGGTAGAGCGTTCGGCTAGAAACCATATGGTTCCTAGTTCGATACCGGCCCTTGCCAACTCAGCGTAGAGTAACACAGGGAACGGTGTGGTAAGGAAGGAGCTGATGGTAGGTGTGGCGCTCCACCTCAGACCCAAAAACAATCTCCTAGCGCTAGTCAAAAGGGGACAGACTCCCTCGCCCTATGGCTGATACCGACTTTAGGCCACTCCGACGACTATACGTTTTTAAGCGATAGATGAGTTTGATAAATGCTTTATTGTGTGTGCACTGATTAACGCCGCGAGTCTAAGGGAGACAGGATTTAAAAATAGAAAACACACTGAACTCAACATGGAATTTCAATGGACTTGTTTTGATAAGTATACAAGCAAGAAATTACGCTGAAGTCCTTGAGGGTGATGAGTTATCTGAGTACCAACACGGCTCTCTTCCTCTCTCTGCTGAATATAAGGGATGCCGTTTTTTTCACATCTGACTTCTGTAGATGCTAGTGACCAAAGAGGAAGATATTATATCTTCAATTTTGCCGCTAACGTTTGCCGGCCTGTGATTGGTTGATTTTAAGAGAGGCTCGTAGACGAAAGACGACAACCCACCTACTTTAGATATATTTTTTATATGAGTTAACTATATCATTAATAATTTGATTGAAAGTGTTATTTTCTTTATTGTTCACTAGCGACAAGAATTCACAAAGATATGAATCTCAGCATATCTGCTTGAATGTAATACAGCTTTTTATCTTGTTTTGACTCGAGGCATATATGCTCAGAAAACTTATGTTTGTTTTCGACGGTAAACGAGAAAAGAAAAAGAGTAAGACATTGTCTTGCCTGCCGGGATCGAACCCGCGTCCCCCGCATGCAAAAACAAATGCGATTTAGGAACTGGATGGACGTGAGGTTCGACTGATGTATCTGGATGTTTGGGTAATATGCCGATAAATAACCAAAGCGAGTGGAGCGTGGTGTCGTTACATAATCATTAGATACCTAATGATTATGACAATAGTGTAGAAATTATATTAGTGCAGCTGATGGCCTTGAGAGTGAGTGACGGCGCTTGACCGCGATCTCACCTTGCGTTCTGGGGATAAACCGTGAGGAACGGAACCCCGATAGAAGCCCCTTCCGGTTTAAGGAGTAAGCAACTCAGTTAGAGTTAGAAGTTAGAAGCCAAGCTAGCAAGATGTAAGGATCCGCGCGCATTGTCTGGTCTGGGGACCTACGAATAAAGTAACATCATCGTAAATCGAAGTCTTGTGTTTATTACTAAAAACTAACAATGACACAGGGCTTCTGATAACAAGAAATCCCTAGCAACAGAAACCAGACCCGGAATCCTCAATAGAAGATCAGACGAGACCTTAGAAGATATACCAGACAAAGATAGATGATAGACGATCAGAAGCAAGCCTGCCAGAAGAATAGACGACAGAGTAAGAAGTAAGAGAAGTATATAACACATACCTATTTAAAGAAGGCGTTATGCAACAGTGTGACAAGAGAGAAGCATTCGGCTTACGTGAGACAGCATCAGAAAAGACTATTTTGACGACGACGACGACGGATTTTCAGCTGCTGTACGAAGACGAAGACTGTGTTGACCAAAAGAAAGTTTTGCCTGTGAGAATACGGTGAACTAGCTTCTTTTGCCCCCCCCCCCTCAGCAGGAACTTGTTGACTCAAATATCTATTCCCCCCTCTATTTTTCACCCCTTCTATAGTACTCCAATTACATTTTCACCTTACTAAAAGGCTTAAATCAATCTCTAAATTCATACAAGGCCAAACCATTTACAATCTTTTTCTTTTAAAAAGTGACAATACAAATACGTTTCTCCAGTGTACGACATTTTTCAAACCAATCTATCGCTTAGCACAACCCAAATACATCGCTGGTAAGTAAAGTCGTCAGGGTGGCCCAAAGACGGTATCAGCCAAACAGCTAGGGAGTATATCCCCTTTTTACTAGCGATAGACTAAGGATGTTGTTTTTTAACGTCTGAGGCGGAGTGCAACACCTACCTTCAGTTCCTCACTTTACCGCACAGATCCCTGTGCTATTCATACATTAAGTTGGCGAGGTGCCGGTATCGAACAGAGAAACTTGAGGTTTCCAGCCGGACACTCTACTAACTGAGCTAGTATCTCTAAATGGTCTTATTTGTTAAGGTATAATACTTTTTTGAACCTCGCTAAAAAACAATAGCAAAACGAAAGTGAAACGGTCGAAAAAGTTCAAGAATGCCGCTTCTAACAAAATCATTAGTTAATATCACTGACTGTTTATCCACAATTCAACTAACTAATTCAGTACAAGAAAGCCGAGAAAAATGATTTTACATATTTCATTTAACAAGAAGAAATGCATTATTTTAGTATACTTTCCTTCTACCAACAGAATTTGAACAATATAACTGTGTTTTTTCCTTGGATGCAATGCAGAATAGCCTGCAAGAGGTAATACCATTAGATTACGTATAAAAATATTACGTTTCAAAACATTTCATTACATTTCATAGAAATACCCGACACTTTTAAGACCGTAATCTAATGCTATTTATACGTAAAATGCGATTGTAATGATATCTCTTTCGCGCTAGTCTGCATTTGTACCATATACGAGATATGTCAGAAAAGTTTCAGGACTGGTGTCACAATTTCTATTTCAAACCCAAACTACAAATTAATAGTTTTCCTCTTCCACCGATCAACCAGCCGCTATACAAAAAGATAATGCGACGTTTGCTTCGTTCAGTGTGCGAGAAGAGGCGAGAGATGTGGCAGGATAACTCGTGGGTGCCTTATCATGACAACGCACCTGCCTACACTAACCTGAGTATCGGAGAGTTCCTGGTCCAGAAGAACATCACATGCATTTCATGGAAATATCCGAAACTTTTGAAACGTAAGGTTTTGGGTTAGATTAAGGGTTAGGGTTTTTTAAGGATTAGAGTTAGGGTTAGTGTCAGAGTCAGGGATAGAGTTAAGCTACTTCTAATGCAATTTTTACAAGAAATACGATTATAATGATATCTCTAGCGCGCTATTCTGCATTTGTACCATATATTCCATTTAACAAAAAGCAAGAAGTTATTTGGTATATTTTCCTTCTACAAATAGAATTCGAACAACATAACAAATACATTTTTGGGTACTAATGTAGAATAGAGCGCAAGAGATAATATTATTAGATTACGCATTCGATTACATTTCACGGAAATAACCGAAACGTTTGAGACGCTAGGGTTGGGGTAAGAGTTAGGGTTAGGTTACTTCGGGAGTTTCCGCAATCTAATGCTATTCATACGTAAAATACGACTGTAATGATATCTCTTGCACGCTATCCTGCATGTGTACCATATATTCCATTCAACAAAAAGAAATAAGTTATTTTGGTATACTTTCTTTCTACCAACATATTCCGGACAATATAACTGGCACGTCTTTTGTTAGTTGTCTAATAATTCGAGTACTTTGTCATTTATGGACGAATACTGCTGTTCACTTACAAATATATATAACAGCGCAAATAATGAATAAATGCATAGTTCTTGCACTGCAGCATGTCTTGAGACTACAATGAAGAAAACAACAAAAATAACTGACATTGCTTTTCTGGAAAGAAATTTCCAATGCAAATATTATTATAGCCGAACGATTTAGCTCTGCTGTGAAGAAACATTAATAACACTCGAAGAATCTAAAAGCACAAAGCACGCAGCATTCAAGCAAATACAGGCCAATGATATAGCGTATCACAAACACAAGCAATTCAAGTTATTACCTCGTAACTTAGTGCTCAAAGCATAGATCTTGAGCTTTATTGAAAAAAAAAAAACAACATATAATTCATGTTTTTTTTATTGATACGTTATTGAAATGGAAAGCAAATAAGACATTTTTTTTTTGTTTTTGATTTATTGCAATGCGTTGCTCAATGTAGTGAGGCAAGTACAAATGAAAGTTTCCATGACCCGCACTGTATGTATCTTACTGTATATGGTTGAAAAATTATGGTACAAATGCAGAATAGCGCGCAAGAGATAATATCATTAGATTACGCAAAAAGGTCCGGGTTAGCTCAGTCGGTAGCGCGTCCGAGTAGGAACCACAAGGTTCCGTGTTCGATACCGGCCCTCGTCAACTCAGCGTATGAGTATCACAGGGATTTGTGCGGTAAAATAAGGAGCTGACAGTAGATGTGGCACTCCACACTCGACGCTAAAAAAAAAAACAATATCCTTGGTCTAGCGCAAGTGAAAAGGTGATATACTCCCTCGCTCTCTGGCGTATATGGACTTTAGGCTAACCGATGAATTTACTACGTAAAATATCATTAATATTCCGATTTTATTTAAAAGAAAGAAAAAAAAGAACAAGAACATGCTACACATAAAAATATAATAAGAAAGAACGAAAGAGAGTAGATGAAAGATATAAAGAGGGGGTGAGCGCGTGGAATCGATGAAACTAATCTGTTACAATCTAATATAATGAAAATATGAAAAGAAGGAAAGAAAGAAAAAAAAAGAGTGAGAGAGAGTTAAATCAATATTTTTATACTTTTTACATGGTGAGCTATTTTGAAATAGCTCTTAAGTAAGTATATCAAACATAATAATTAAATTATCATTCTGTGGTATATTAACAGGTCCTACTACTCTCTCTCTTATATATATATATGTATTTATATTTTTGCTTGAAGGCAATTACAATGCGGTATATCGCATAAAATTCGATAAATATAGAAGATAAATAACATTGACATTGTATATCTTATTATAATGGAGATTGTGGAGTTGTCTGTCTGTAACCGAAACTATATTACTACTCAAGTCACAATTCCCTTTGTTATTTACATCACATTCTCCATGATTTTATTTTCATTTAAACCTCAATTATTAATAAAATTGTTTTACATCATTAATACTGTTGACCATATCTACATACTAATAACATGAAATTGTATTTATATATACAACAAAATAGCGGATTACAGTGTGAATGGGAAGGCTAATTTGCATATTGATCTTTAAAAAATTGATTTTAATAAATATATGCTAGGTATTATTGATTTCTAATTGTTTGTTTTTATCTTATTGAATATGAGCAAAAATCTTGGGGATAAATCTTTTAAAAAATCCATTAACAAGAAGAAATAAATGTAATATTATTCTTTACTTCCTATTTAACTAAGTAGTTAAATTAGGAAAATTTACCAATGAAAGACGGGAGTAATGGAAAATGATGGAAGAGTTAGTTTCAAAATTGTTCTATTTTTCAATCATACCCTCTCTGTTCCAAATCTTTTTATCTGCATTCTTATTCAGTTTCATTAGCCTTTCTAATTTAATATGATATTTTATTATATTAAAACTTAAATACTTGCACCCGGAGGGTGCGGATATTTGCTAGTATTAATAATTATAAGTTATAACTATAGCCCAGAAACCTGACAAAAATGGCACATAATAGCGGAATGCCTGCTTGTGAAAAACTCTACTAAATAATGGCGTTGGAATATTCTACTAAAATGTAAAACAAATTCCTACAGATTTTGAAATAGCTATTTAAGTAAACTGAGCAATCCTTGTAATAATTAAATCATCATAATGTGGTATATCTACAGGTCCTTCTAGTTCTTTATTATTACTGTAATTAAACCGACGGAAATTTAAAGAACACAGCATGCAGAATCATGTGATTAAAATAATAAAAATTAAGACCCTAATACAGATAGTTCTTTCAAAATGTTTTAACACTGAGAAGATAGCAGTTACTTCATCAGCGGTGATATGACCGTTCAAGATTGTAATTTATGTGCTTAATTCAATGTAAGATGCTTTGACTTTAATCAGACGAATGTATCTAATTTTGTCAAAAAGATATTCCTATAAAAAAAGGATTTCATTTTCTTCAAAAATAACACTGTTTCCTGCTGATAATTTTGAATTCCGTCCGCCTCGCTTTTTTCCATTATCTGATAAGATTATCTTTTATTACACATTGACAAAATATCTAATTAAAAACGAATTAAATTTCATTGAACGAAAACATTTTTTTTCAAAATTTAAGTTTCCTAGGAAGTTGGTTGGTGAGTTGATATAATATATTTCATTAAAAACATATTTCCTTTTTCTTTAGTTGATAATATAGGCATAGGTTTAGTCACCGAAGTCATACAAACTGACAAACGTTCTAACGGCATATCAAACAATCCAGGACTATTTTCTGCCTTGAATTTAGTGAAACGTATTCATTTTGCGTTCATCTTTCGATTTTTTTTTGTGGTTGGTTGGATTTTACGACGTGTCAAACCTTTGGTTGTTTTAGGCTGAAGTCTTACATGTGTTACTGATAGTAGTTTGTAGTTTAATAAGCAAGATAAAAGTTTAAGAGTGAGTCCAAGTAGTAGTCCTGGGAAGTATGGTGTGTGTGAAATGGTTGCATTAGTCAGAGGGAGAAGAGTGTTGAGGTGGAATATACACAATAACCATCCCCCATTACCCAAATTTATAACGCATCTTTATTCTTTTTTTTTAAATTCTCATTATAATTACATCTAATTTAATTTTTAACACTTGGAATAAAAGATAATGATATATAATTGAGGTTGTTCAAATTCTGGTTTTCCTTTTCCTTTATGCTTTTGTTCCCATAATGCAGTATTTCATGGGATATATTATTCATCCTGTATCATTTACATTCTTCTCTCTATCCTTGCTTAGTTTCTCTAAATTGTCTTATTTTTACTTTTTGAATAGAAAAACTCCCTGCTAAATAGTATTCACTGAACTAAGATTTATAAAAATTCTCATATTACATATAAGGCATTATTTATTGGTATATATATTATAGTTTCAAATTAAAAAAAAAAAGAAAACTTTTTTAAACACTACAGTCAAGTTTCCGCTAGATCACCGAAGTTAAGGATTATTGAGCATGTTCGATACTAGGATGGGTGACCATTTCTGAAACAGCGTATACTGTAATCCACCTGCTACCGATATGACTTGATTTGGCATTAAATGACCCAAAAAGGGTTGATATACCGTAAGTGAACCAACATTTTTTTAGAACTCATTTTTTTTCTATTTACCCCATAGATAGGAACCTAACAGGTACTACTACGCCGGGTCAGTATAGACCTGGGAATAATAGTGATCAAGGGTACTCCACACTTAGCAAAGCTTCAAATGTGAACTTTATTGTTTGTATTTTTGTTTCTTAAGAGTTTTTTTTTGTACAGAGTTATTATGATAATACGAATTATTTTCGAAAAGATCAGTCTTGACCCATAGATGATACCCTAACAGTTACTGCAACTCTGGGTTAAAGTTGTTGAGTATCTGGCCGCCACCCCCGGTTCCAGTTGTAAAAGAACTTAAAGTAGACAAGTCCTTGTGGGATAGTGACCTTTAGGTCCGACGTCCAAGATGATCAAAATAGCAATGAGCTAAGATTAGAATCAGGCCTGGTATAATTACAACAACAGCATCAGCAGCAGCACTGCCAGTGATTGGACAATAGATTGCCTTCGGTGGTTACGTGGTAGTCAACGAGTCTATATTTAGAAGTAGGTATCTACCACACGCCTTATATCACAAAACAATCCAACACGCCCCCTTTTTTGTTATAAGGGGGACTATTTTATTCAACAATATTAAATCCTTTCATTGAGGAAAATTACAATAGACAATCACCCCATTGAGAAATGTTTACAATTTACAATTATTTGTAGAAATCTGGGAATAACGGCAATAAAGGTGTAAGTGGATATAAAAATGGTTGGAAGATTCACAAGTTTCATTATGTTTTTCTATTTAGAAATATATTTTCTTTTCCTTTTCGTGATAACAGAGTTAACCGTTCAATTGCTGATATGTCGCGGTACCAAATTATTAACCTTAACAGGAATATCTCAGCACATTACCAGCCTCAACCGATTAACCGACTCTGAACATCGAATGCCCTAAATCGGACTATGTATATAGCATTCTCTCTAGACCCACGTCCGTGCACCTAACTTTTCGTAGCCCCGTATCCTTCCAGCCGAATGCCTACGCCTATATAACAACTCCATCTTCTGATGTAAAAACACCTACGCATTTTCTTTTCAGTCGATCATCCGTATTGTTCCACCTTCCTTTCCGGATATGCTGTTCACTAGAGAATTTGTAGATTTAATCTAAACCGTAACAAAGGATGTTTGTTATATACCCACCCAATATCGTGTATATACGAGATATGTCAGAAAAGTTCCAGACTTGTGTCACACTTCGATGTGAGGTGCATTGTCTACTGCGAGTTCTTGCCACAGGCCCAGACGATCAACCAGCATGTCTATAACGAGATACTGCGGCGTTTGCTTCGTTCAGTGCGCGAGAAGAGGTGAGAGATGTGGCAGGACAATTCGTGGGTACTTCACCATGACAACGGACCTGCCCACACTGCTCTCAGTATCCGAGAGTTCCTGGCCCAGAAGAACATCACTGTGCATGAGAAACATTCCTACTCACACGACTTGGCTTCATGTGATTTTTTCTCTTGCCCTAGCTCAAGGGGGTCATCAAGAGAACCCGTTTTGAGGACGTGCACGACATCAAAAAGGCCGTGACGCCAGAGCTACGGAGAATCCTTCAAGGAGTGCATGCAAGCGTGGCAGAGAAGGATGGGAAAATGCATTAGACGCAAGGGGGATTACTTTGAATGGCATAACCTGTAGTTTATATTTTGGATTTGAAATATTTTTTGTGACACCAGTTCTGAAAATTTTTTTGACATACAAACATCAAAAAAGCCGTTTCGACAGAGCAACGGAGAATCCCGGAAGAATCCTTCCAGTAGTGCATGCAAGCGTAACAGAGAAGGATGGGAAAGTGCATTAGAATCCATGGGGATTACTTTGAAAGTGATAACTTGTAGATTGTAGTTTGTATTTAAAATACATTTTTTTGTAACACCAGTCCGGGAACTTTTCTGGCATACATCGAACATAATCGTAGCACATAATCTTGGCCGATCTTGAATATAAATAATGTCAGTGTATCTGGTTGCAGAACTCCCATCACAATGTCAAAGAAATCAGTGTCACCATCTGGTGGGCGATACCTGGCCTCTGTGTCTTTTATTCTGTAATTATTCCTGTCATTAATCTTGATCCTACAGGCCACTGAACAACGTACCATTATTTTTATTGTTTCATTTTTACCGATACATTGTCTAATACGGTGACATCTTACACCTGTAATCGCTTGTTCCCATCAAAATCGTTTCATGCTAATCACACATTGGTTCACGAATGTAGACAGAAGCCAGCTGCGTACAACGTCATCCTCCCACTTGAGCCTGAAATGAACGCCAGCTCAATATGCGGTAATGTGTGCAAGTTATCGCCGGTTTTATTTATATACATGTAATATGTCACACACACTTCAGCTCCGATTAGATTGTTCAAATATCACATATGTAAACAAATCTGCTATAATGTAGTTGGTCTGATGAGTCATCTACAGACATGTGGTCGTGCAATATATAAAGGTTTAATAGAATGGCTCACTTGGTAGAGCATACGCCGAGGGATCCAAAGGTCACTGGATTGATACCGGTTCCCGCCAACTCAGCGCATGAGTGGCACATATTGGATACTCTGATCTGTGCAGTAAAGTGCAGAGCTAACGGTAGGTGTGGCGCTCCACATGAGCAAAAATAATATTCCTGTTAAACGCTTGCGAAAAGGGGATAGACTCCCTCACTGTCGACTGGTACCGACAATAGGCCACACACACACACACACACACACATATATATATATATAATATATATATATATATATATACCAACCCCTCCGCACGAGCAGGATGCTCAATTTCTTAAGTGGAGTTTAGCAGGTTTGAATTCAGAGTTTTCCTTCTCCTAGACTTGTTACCTAGCCATGGTTAAAGAGCCCAGTCTGCCCTACTATTTACCCATAGCTGAAGGGATAATTGGATTCATACCTTTCCCAAGAGTATTAGCGCCATGTGAAGTTCCAACAGCTTCGTCCAGGAATTGAGCTCGCGTTGACGAGTCCATTTTCCTATGACTATATATATATATATATATATATATCTATATATATATAGGCATATGAGACCGATTTAGTTTTGGCTAGAGCAGGGAGATCGTCAGCTTCTCATTTTTACCGCCCATATCATTGATATATATATATATATATATATATATATATATATATATATATATATATAAAGAGAAAGAGATATATTTTTGGTTAGTTGGTTGGTTGGTCGGTTGTTTGGATTTTACAGCATATCAACTCTTGTTGGGTTATTTCATCACGAAGATGGTTTTGTTTTGTTCATTCTTGTTGGGTATTCAAATTTTATAACTCATCTATAACACATTTTCAAACTCATTTTTTCAATCTATTTTGCCCATATATGGGACTAACATTCTTGGAAAAGCTATGAACTCTCTCGTCGCTCCAGGTATGGGTTAAATAGTAAGACTACAATTCTTCTACAAGGCTGACTTTTGCATTAAAATTTTATGAGTCTAATAATTTATTATGTCGCCTGGGTTATATGAACGTAATATCGCGACTGAAGTTTAAACTCATTTCAATGTCGCAGTCTATTTCGTTAGTATTAATGCCATGGAGACTCCCTTGATTGCATCAGCTTTGGTGTCAGACACATTGTTTTATAGAATTAAGTTTTGAAGCCAATGATTGCTCTTAATCCTTCCCATATTGTTTTCATATAAAACTTAATAAAATAATTATTATTCATAAGGTAATTAAATCTTCAAAATTGTATCCATAGAGTAGAATATACTATATTTACTAGCAAATATATGCACCCTCCGGGTGCAAGTATTTAAGTTTTAATGTACTAAAATATTGTATTAAATTAGAAAGGCTAATGAAACTAAATAAGAATACAGATAAAAAGATTTGAAACAGAGGGAGTATAATAAAAGATTTGAAACAGAGGGAGTATAATAAAAAATGGAACAACTGAAACTTACTCTTCCATCACTCTCGTCTTTCATTGTTATTTTTTCTAATCTAAGTATTTAGTTAAAAGAGGAAGTAAAGAATAAAATGACAGTTATTTTATCTTGTTAATGGATTTCATTTAAGATTCATTGAAGAGATTTTTGCTTATATTCATTAAAATAAAACCAAACAATTAGAAATAAATAATACTAAGCACATATTTATTAAATTCGATTTTTTAATATTAATATGCAAATTAGCCTTCCCGTTCACACTGTAAACCGCTATTTTGTTGTATATATAAATATAATTGCATGTTATCAGTATGTAGACATAGTTAACAGTATTAATAATGTAAAACAATTTTATTAATAATTGAGGTTTAGATAAAAATAAAATCATGGAGAATGGGATTTAAATAACTAAGGGAATTGTTACTTGAGTAGTAATATAGTTTCGGTTACAGACAGAAAAACACACAATCTCCATTATAATAAGATTATTAAAACATGTTATTGATGTCACATTTTCAGTAAAAAAATAATTTGACTTGTCTATATCGTTAAGTACTTATCTTTATACTTTTTCAATCTTTGTTGAAAAAACACACACACACACACACACACACACACACACACACACACATAATATATATATATATATATATATATATATATATATATATATATAATATCCAATTTACGTTGCAGTGGCATAAGTAAATCATCCAAAAGGGCTCAATATATCAATGATGTGTGCGGTATAGTGGGAAGATGACGATCTCCCTGGTCTAGCCAAAACTAAATCGGTCTCATATGCCTAAACCTACATAAACCGTTCCTATCTTTACATAGAGACGCCTACTACGCTATTTCCTCAACCCATAAAAAAATTACACCCCCACGGTGATGGTTTTGTTTGGTTTGTTTTGTTGTGTGGCATATCAACCTCGGTGGGTCATTTAATGCCGACTAAGTTTTGGATTCGTAGCAATATTTTGCTAGAAAACAAGTATATTTATGTATAGAGTTTGACTATTGTTCAATTACTCATATTTTTTTGTACAATTCCACTTCTTTTAGGAAGTGTAAAATCCTGGATGGTCTTATTTTTGTGAAAAGTTTTTTTAAATTATTTGCTTGGTAATATTTTGTTCGCACTAGATAAAAAAGCTACTCACTCTAGCAGTATATGTTTCACTGTAAATCTCTCTTGGCATGTAGTGTATATTGGGGATTCTGTACCATCTAGTAAATGATGATGGGGGATGTAGGTGTGGCCTATGTGAAGGTAGGTCAGTACAACCTCTTCTCTTCTATTTTTGGTGTATTTTAAGTTCCATTCTACAATGGCAGGTATAATGTTTTGAAGTTTATAAGATTTTTGGATGTTTTTTTAATTTTTTTAGAAGCATTGTTGAATAAATTATATATTATATTTTTGCTTGAAAGCAATTACAATGCATGTATTGCATAAAATCCGATACTTTCTTTTTTATAGAAAATGAACTTGACAAGTGTAATCCCGGCAACGGATCGTTCGGTGTGTAGAACATCGTACAAACTGTTTCGACTTTATTAAGTTTCATCAGCGATGTATACTAACGACTTTCCTCTTACAGAAATCGAAACCGGGACTTCAGCAGGCATAGTCAAAGACTATATTGCCTCGGCCACGGTACACAGCGAACAATCCCTGCGAAATTAACCTTTTGACGTTTGTTATTAATGAGGGCATTAATATTTTTGCCATTTTTTAACATCTGTTTTATTATCAGTACCCCATCCACACACATATACCGGACCGAAATCATAACTTGACTTTAAACATTACACATGAAACAGATTAGACACCTCTATAACATATTTGCATAAATCCTACCACAAATGTTCTCTCGCTATAGTTGAATTATAACACATTATGTCAACTTAGATCCTTCTCGTTCTATACCCATGCACCTCGACGAAGCCATGGTTTTTCACT
>CM042152.1:38944400-38974400 GCA_023376005.1 Doryteuthis pealeii | reverse complement strand
GGGGATCATGTTTGTATGGTATTGATTAAGTTCATGTCTATATTCTATGGTATGATTTTATTTCCCTAAAAAAGTAACTAACTGAAACGGAATAGAAACGGAGGTTTTATAAATTAGTCCTACCAAATCATAGATTAATGATGATGACTCGTCTGAGAATTGTAGACGGTATTTTTCAATTATTTCATTCTCTTGATATTTAGACTCTTATCAGTTTTTTTGGGATTTTCGGTTTAACGTCATATCATCTCTGTCACTAATTCCTCTAAAGAAAATTTCTCTTTCAGATGCATTTCTCAAATCTCCTTCCATTGATTGGTAGAAAAGATATATCACAGTAGAAATAGGGGTAGTAAATTCGATTCTTACCAGCTACCATAATGTCTGTTAAGCGGACTGATATCTAGAGTCAGTGAGTACAGATTGAATCACTATCAAAATAAACAATAAAAATCAATGATTGTCGATCGTTGATTCATCTAAGTAGTGATTGCAAATTAGCTCCCTTTCCTATTTTAAAGATCATATGATATATTTCTGAATCATTATTTTCTTACAGAAATGAATATGAGAAGAACACACATTGAATTTTACTTAAATTTACATATGGGCACAAGAATTTTACTTAAAATTACATATGGGCACAAGAATTTGCTTCTAGCCTCTGAAACTGCTCGGGAATCCCATCAACTCATCTACTTAGGAACTCTTATGGAATGTCAGAAATAAATTCTCGTATTCGTCCTTCAAGTTCTTCCAAAGTCATTAGTTTCGTATAGACTTGCTCCTTCACCCCCACCCCCCAAAGTCACAGGGTGTTAAATCAGAACTACTGGCCGGCTACTCATGCGGACCATGTTTACTTATCCATCTCCCAGGAAAATGGTGATTCCGTCACGAACAGCAATAGCAAGATTTGAAGGAGCAACGCCAACAACAAAACAGATTAAATTGTCATATATGAAGGAACATGCATTAAAGAAATAAGAAAAATGTATGTTGGCCATGGGTGGCGAATCGTGATGCATAAGGATGGAATCCTGATATCTGAGGAGTACATGACTTGCAAGACTCCACATATGCCTTTTCTTAGGCTAGACAGGTGGTCGGAAAGGCCCAATCCAACCAATCAGTTGGTCACGCCAAGCCCTACCAATTATATGATTGTTGCAACCCTATTGCCACTGTTGAAAGCATCAACCCCGTTTATCATATATGTGCTTGCAGACATTAGCTGAGGGTTTTAATGTCCTGGGTATGACGTTAAACTCTATATGTTTGTGAAGTTTGAATTCTGTAGGTCTGGGGAATGTGGATTACCTCTTCTTCACTATTACTCCCAGGTCCACTCTGACCCGGAATAGTTGTGTCTGTTAGGGTCACATCTTCGGGTTAAATAGAAAAAATAGTTTAAAAATGTGTTTAAAAATTGAGTTTTAAAAAAGTGAATATCCATCAGAAATGAGTAAAACAAAACGTTTTTGGCATAACATAACCCAATAAGGGACTATAAGCCGTAAATCTAATTCACCAAGTAACCAACAAGTGAGTTTAAAATGTAGCTGGTGTTCTTCATGTACAAAAGAGATATACATCGGTCGATAGCCGAAGGCAGACTTATACAGACTCACATAGGAAGCGCGTGGTGTAATGGTTAAAGTCATGGGAAATGGACTCGTCGCCCCGAGTTCAATTCCTGGATGTGGTAATTGCATTTCACTTAGTGCTAATACCCTTGGGAAAGGTATGAATCTTACTCTCCCTCCAGCTATGGATAAATAGCAGGGCAGACTGGGCTCTTTAACCTTGCTTAGGCAACCGGTCTAGGAGAAGGAAAACTCTGAATTCAAACCTGTTGAACTCCGCTTAAGAAATTGACCTTGTGTCGCATTCTGCTCGTGCGGAGGGGTTGGTAAATATATATACAGACTCACATAGACAAACGTAGGTAGGTAGAGAAAAGCAGTTACACATACACACAGCTACACGCGCACATACACAAGCACAGTATATAAAATGATATACATGAGACAATAGCATTAAAACTGCCAAATATATAAGAATGAGGGGTATAATTACTCAGGCATTATAAAAGATAGAAATACATAGGTAGAGAGAGGGAGGTACACTTATAAACACATACAAACAACTTTTATATAAGAGACTTACGATCAAGTCACATTGAAAGCATTGTTTCCGATTAGATCAACGAAGTTATACTAAGATGGATCTGTTCAATACTTTTATGGGTGACCATTTAAGCAACAGTAGGAACTATATTAAACCGAATATAAAATATACTTGATTCGTATCAAATGAACAGAATAGGGTTGTGTTGGCGTTTTCCTGATATAAGGTGTGTGCTAGACGCTGCTTCTACTTATAGACTCGCCGAGAACTATGTGACCAACTTCTTGGCCAATCCCTGGCAGTACTCTGCTGCTGATATTGTTATTTATACCGGCTGTTCTGGTCATACCTACGCATACTGCTATGAACCTTCGGGGACGACGGAACATAGGATTATATCACTGGACATTTGACACTACGTAGGATTCCATAACTCAGGACTTATTCACTTACCATATGATTCTATAGCTCAGGACTTACTTACTTTAAGTCCTTTTCAACTGGCCAAGGATGGCGGTCAGAAACTTAACAGGTTGATAGGCCGTAAAACAACCAATCAACCAATCTGAAATAAAAGTAAATGTAACGCTAATACACAGGTAAAAGATATGCATCCATCTATTCTCCCTCCTGGTGTGGGCGGGGATCAGAGTGTAGTATCTGTTCCAGTTACTATGCTCTGAGACTTACCTAGTCTCTCGGGGAGTCCAGTGTGCTTCGGCCACTGGACCGGGTTAAAGTACAATTGTTAGCGTCGATACCAGGGGGCTTTTTCCCCAGGCATTACCTGCTCCCTTGGGGGCAGGGCTGGGTTTATTGTCCAGTGCCTGAGCCCCCCCCCCCCCTTGAGGGGAATGCCGAGGGGATCGACGCAATTTTTGTTCTTTCCCACCCATGAACTTCGGCTTGTGGGTGGGCCCACGTTAAAACGAGGCCTTGTGCCCAGTCCATACAAGTGGGGTATGAGACAAATATCTACTCTCCCTCCAGGTATGGGTAAATAGTAGGAAAGACAGGGCTTTTAACCTTGGTTAAATAACCAGTCTAGAAGAAGGAAACTGTGAATTTAAAACTGTTAAACTGACGTTGTATCGCATACTGCTCGTGCGAGGGGGGGGGTAAATACATATACAGATTAAAAGGCGGAAGTGCAGTTGACTAGCAGACCTACAAAGACACACACAGGCACTATACATGTGACAAAATGCATAACATTTGTGACGAATACATAGGACATATCATCCATATCAGAAACGGTTGAATGGACGAATTTCATCAACAAATCAAAGATTCCCCAGTGAGTCAAACTAATAATCAAAATTGGATTGAATACATTAGGGATTTCGCGTATGCTTCAAGTATTAGATAACAAGTTTATATAAAAAATAAAAGTATTGGATTTTTTGAAGCATGAATGAATGATACAACGAAACCTACTTTTACGTTCGGTGCCAAGAATTTCCTTTTGGAGATCATTATAAATTTCCATCGCCTTTCACAAATTATACATTCGTTAATACTGTCACGAGCTATTTATTTTTCTTTAATACATATTAGCAGAAGCCTTTCAACTTTGTCCATTATCTAAACCGGAAGAGGGTCTTCTCCACCGATTCTCATGGTATCTCCCAGAAGGAGCATCAGACTGAGATCAAGCCGAGTCACTCAATCCTTCAAGGCTGCCGGCTGCAAATTATAACAGCCATTTTGGTTTCTACACTAATAGTACATAAGTGTTAGGAATCTAATAATTATGTAACACTGATGCCGGGTAGCCGCTGCTAGTATTAAATAAATAAAGCCGTCGATTTTTTTCTCATTTCAACAAGGATAAAAATAAAACAATTTGAAAAAAACAACATAAGTTGAAATAATTATGGCCTTAAATAATTTATTACGAAACACAACAACCTCTAAGTTCGAATGTATTTTCAGTAAATACATCCTTCTCTGGAGAGAAAAATTTTAGACCCTAGTTTCTTTACGGTAGACGACTCTGTTTTTTTCTAAAACACCCACAAGGCACAAGAAGATATTTATTAAATTATTTGGTAACAACACTTGTCACTCATTTCTCAACATCAGCTGTCTTGGTTGCGTCTGTATTCTTCAGTCAAAATCGTGGATTGCTTCACAGATTTCCTTTTTTTTTTTTCTTTCCGGTAGTGTCACTGTCGCTTTCCTTATGATCTATGAACCAGTGTTAAATAGCCGTAAGATAGAGAATAAACCCAAAGACTATCAGACACTTTTTCAACATAGTGACGTTCTTGTTTTGCCTCGGCAGTCATTCACATTACTTCGATTTTCATCGTCTCAACATGTGAGTTCAAAATCTGAAAATTTGTTCGTCAACTGAGGTATTTTTTACTATGAAATGTTTTAACTTTGTCGTTCGGGAACCAAGGTACCACTGTAAAACAATAAATCAAATATAATTTCCACTAACTACTACTACTACTACTACTACTACTACTACTACTACTAATAATAATAATAATGAAAAAATGGACAAATATCTGGACCTTGCCAGAGAACTGAAAAAGTTATGGAATATCAAAGTGAAAGTGATACCAATTGTAGTTGGTGCACTTGGAACAGTCCCAAAAGGATTAGAAAAGGGTTTGGAAAGTTTGGATATCAGAGGAAGGATTGAAACCATTCAGAACACTGCACTGCTGCAATCTGCCAGAATACTCAGAAGAGTCCTGGAGACCTGAGGAGACTTGCTGTCACTGAGACACCAGTCTATCAGCTAATGCTGATATGAAAACTTAAAAATAACTAGAATAACCGGTGGATATACTACAGTATGATTATTCAATTATTAGAATGTTTGATATGTTTATTTAATAGCTATTGATATATAGTTCAATATATAAAAAGTATAATAATCTTGATTTAACTTGTCTCTCTCTATATATATATTTTTTCTTTCTTTTTTTGGTGCCCCTCAAAATTAGGCGCCCGGGATAATCGCTAGGTTACTGCTCATCACCAATTATAAAAGACTATCAGGACCTGTGGATATACCACAGCATGATGATTTAATTATTACAACGTCTGATATGTTTACTTAAAAGCTAAATATGTCAATATGTAAAAAGTATAGTAATCTTAATTTAATTCTCTCTCTCTCTTTTTTCTTTATTTCATTTTTTTTTCATCATTATGTTCTTTGTGAATTACGAGTTTTCCTTTTACTAGACCGTGGCCATACCAAGGTTAAAGAGCCCAGTCTGCCCAACTATTTACCCATAGCTGGAGGGAGAATCGTTTAGTTCAGATTATTTGTTTGAATGGCATTAGTATGAAATAGTTTAAAACTATTTTTATATATCGCAACTGGTATTCGTCCACTTCCTATTTGGAAAGATTTGGTTTCATGTCTAATTTTAATCTACAAGAAATCTCCCAGATTCATCGGATCATGTAACTGTCAAAGCCAATCAGATTCCCACTTTGGATAACTCTAGTTTTAAGAATTTATATTCACTGTGATTTTTCAACTGTAATATTCCAATTTACAATTAATTTAAATTCTAAACTACACTTCCTTACAAAAATGATAGGCAGTAAAATGACCAAGAAAAAAAAAAACGTCTAAAACCTCACTATACCAATATCCAACACCCCCTTTTGTCACTTAACATACAAAATCTATAACTTCAATAACCTCCGACTCTTTACAATTTAGTTTGGTTTGGTTTGTTTTGTTTTACGGAATATCAACCTCAGTGGGTCATTTAATGCCGGTAAAGTTTTGAAATAAATCAATTCTTAATGGATAATACAATTTTTTTATAAATACATTTTTCTATTTAACCCATAGATGGGACCCTAACAGGTACTACCACTCCGGGTCAGAATGGACCAGGGAGCAATGGTGATGAAGGGGTGCTCCACATTCCCCAAACCTCCAAAACTGGAACCTCACCATCAGATAGAGTTTAACGTCATTCCCAGGATATGTAGACTCGCAGCCACGCCTTCTAGCACCCATATCTTTACAATCTAAGAATAATATAACACCAATTCTTTATAAGTGTTCTACAATAATTAATTATTAATACTCCCAAGTAAATAAATTTAAAAAATCACTTTTTAATTTAAATCAATATTAGATTTAAACAATTTATAGTCATTAGAAATAAAAATCATTACGTTCACCTTTTGAATTTATTAGTCCGATATTTCGATCTGTAGATTAGTCTATCATAAAACATATACCTATGGTTTAAAGTGTTCGTATGGTTATCATCGTAGGAAATGGACACACTGACCAGAACTCTGGGAAATGTGGAGTACCCATTTATTGCCATTACTCCCATGTCCACCGTCACCCAGAGTGGTAGTACCTGTTAAGGTCCCATATATGGGCTAAATAGGGGAATATTAAAATGTGTTAAAAATTGAGTTTTCCATTTGAAAACAAACAAAAAAATGATTGCCCAATAAGAATGAATAAAACAAAATATATTTTTCAGCATAAAATAACCCAACAAGGTTTGGCATGCCGAAAATCCAACCAGTCAATCGCAAAGTAAAAAAAATGTTCTATTTTTTAACGAATAAAGGGAGGTAACTTCGTTGGCATACTACAAAAAAATGCAGTAAATCGCATACGCGGAACTCGTTATTTGCACATTGAGTAAAGGATCTTGCTCAACAACCTGATGATTGTGGCAGGAAATCGCTGTTTATAATGAACATTGATCTGTGAAAACGTTCTCTTCTTTCCAAATCAAGGTTTTTTGTTTTGAACTTCATTCAACTTTATCTCCGACCACCAACATAACGGGAGTAACTGGCTCTGATGAGGATTTTTTGTAAAATCGAAATATTGATCAGTATCAGCTATGTATATTATAATTCGTTTTCTCTTTAACAGCATTGTGTCTTTTCATTCCATCTTGCTATATATATATTATATATATAATATATTGTGTGTGTGTGTGTGTGTGTGTGTGTGTGAGTGTGTGTGTGTGTGTAACTCTACACATATGTTTTGATTGTACTCAGTATAGTCTTTTTAATGCAGCAACTGATATTGTACCTAGGATTGTGTATTTTGAAAAAAATCAGATCTCAATCGTAATTGTTTTTCCATCAAAATATTTCCTACGATACTTATATCTTCAACGTAAATGAGAGGGAAACACATCTTTCATGTGAAATTGTGTTGCTTTAATTATAGCATTTAAGATAAAAGCTTTGCAACTAAGCCGCTCCTTTGTTGCACTCGCTTAGTATGGGATTAACAATTTTTGTTCTGTATTATTTAGAATTTTCGGACCGTTGTCAAACTCGGAAACCCCCGTGTCGAAAAAAAACACCTGAAGAAGACCGGAAAGCACATCGATCGAGACGTTTGTATTTTTCAATAAAGATGAGGACAAAGTTGGCTTCCCTTTCTTCGGGAATACGGCAAATCTATTATTTCCTCCATTCGGCTTCTGTTTACTATATGTGTCATACGTTTATTATTTCTTTCGCACAGACAACCTTTATAAATTATATACTTATCTATTACTAGAAGCGTCTATCCGGCGTCGCCCGGTAAAGGGGAGATTTTAAAGGTTAGTTTCGCAGATCCTTTATTACTGAATCATCAGTTGTATCCTCGACGGATGCCCTATAAAAATCACTACGTAAAAAAGACATTGTGTTAATCTGACCTGCTATATATATATATATATATATATATATATATATATATTATATATTGAAAAGTACAAAAAAAAATAATTGAAGGATAAAATTATTTAATTGATTCAACCCGAGTTTGGCCTCATTATGTCATGTCATTCTATTATTTTTAAAAATATAAATAATAAATAATAATAAAAATGAAAATTTTAAGCAAAAAAAAAGCTTTCATCAGGTAAAGTGTTTGATATTTGAAGTTAAAACGGTCAAAATACAGAGAATTTTGAAGTGTTCGAAAAAAGAATTTTTTGGAATTATTTGAGAAATTTTACAGTTGGAGAAAATAGATTTAGATTGCACACAGCATTCTTGTGCAGCTCCCTTCTAACTTATTCTCTAGTCGCTTAGTTAGAGTCCAGGTGGTGCCGCCGTATAGTAGCACTGATACAACTACGGCTTCGAAGAATTCTCGCTTTATCTTGTCAGTTAAATTTGAGTTCCTCATGGCTGACAATCTGTTCATAGCAGACCCCACCTTTCCTATGCGTGAATTAACATTGCTTACTGTTGATGAGATATTACTGCCTAGGTACGTGAATTGTTCTATCGAGTTTAGGAGTTTAACATCCTATAGACAAAACATAAAAACTGCTAATACATGTGTAAATAATGACATCATTTATGAAAAGACCTATAGTAAATAAAGTATATTTCGTATATTTCATAAAATGACCCGATATATTACTGAGCGTAAAAATAAACAAAAACATTGATTTATATAAAACTAGAAGTGGCTACCCGGAGTCGGCTAGGTAGAGGGGGATTTTTTTAAAAGTTAGTCTCGCAGATCCATTATTTCTTATCGCGAGTGAGATCCTCACTGGTTGCCCCATAAAAATTCCCACAGAAATATATAACAATATAGTAAGAAATGTCCATTCAATGATTTACAATTTTTTAAAAAAGATATAAATGATGCAATTAATTCTATCAATCAATATTATATTTCAAATAGAAACAAAAAATACAAAAAAAAGATAAACAAAATAACATGCAAATGAGTTTCTCTTCTGTTACTTTTCACATTTGAATTTTTAAATATCTTCTCAAATATAAATCAAATTATCAGTATTTTTGCTAAAAAAACCAGCACTGGTTATATTTAATGTATATATATATTTTACTTTGTCATTAATTGTTTTATTTTCGAAGTTTCCTCCGGACATACAGATACACACAACTGCTCTATATATATATATATATATATATATATATATATATATATATATATATATATATATAGAGTGAGAGAGAGAGAGAGAGAGAGAGAGATTTAAACCAACATTGTGTATATAACTTATGGGGTAAGGTTTGTTGTTTTAAAAAAGGCAGAGCTTCCCGTGCTGAGCTTAAATAGCCATGGTTGTGGTAAACCCTGGCGGCAAGCGAAGATAACTCTTTTCTAATATCAACCTCATCTTACAATGATAGACAATTTCTACACAATCTCTTATTGTGTAACTTCTTTTTTTTCTTTTTTTTATTCGGCCAGACAGTTACTTGCCATAAAAGATTGATTTATTACGGTAATCCCAAATGAGAATATTTCAGTTTAGAGTGTACGGATCCGTTAGTATCTCGAATGGTTAGAAACGATTTCTTGTGTGTGTTTCTTCTTTCTTCCATTTATATATGTATAGATATAGATATAGATTTTAAACCAACTTTGTGTACGTAACTTATGGTAAGGTTTGTTGTTTTAAAAAGGGAGAGCTTCCTGTGCTGAGCTTAAATAGCCATAGTTGTGGCAAACCCTGGCGGCAAGGGAAGATAACTCTTTTCTAATATCAACCCTATCCCACAATGGTAGACAATTTTCTACACAATCTCTTTTGTGTAACTTCTTTTTTTTTTCTTTTTTTTCTTTTTTGTTTGGCCAGACAGTTACTTGCCATAAAAGATTGATTTATTACGGTAATCCCAAATGATAATATTTCAGTTTAGATTGTACAGATCCGTAGTATCTCGAATGGTTAGAAACAATTTCTTGTGTGTGTTTCTTCTTTCCACCATAACTTAATGGAGAATTCTTTATTACGGACGCACGGCACGTAAACAGACTGTAACAACGCAATGCTACTATAACCAATTGGATTGTTTGAATGACACGTTGGAACAGAAAAATGTTTTGGCAAGGAAGTCGACCAGTGATTTCGTTGCATGACAGCGTTCGTCCTCTTGGTGAAAATGAGGCGTGACAAAACAGTATTGGTGTTGGGGTAGAGAATTCATTCTGCAGAAGGCATATAGCTCCTTAGCTGTCAACTTGAGACTAGCACTTCATTTCGCTCCATAGAACAATGACTTGTATGGTTAATGGTTCGAACAGTTTCATGTTATGGAAAAGTCTGTCGAATTAAAATCTCATCTTTTTGTTTTCTATAATATACACTTTATATTAAAAGTCGCGTAATTTTGCTGAAAGCAACGAAAACCTCTTTATTAACTTAATAAAGATGCTCAGAATTTATACATTTATACAAATGTACAATGTTAAAGAAAAAAGTAGAACACTCCTACTTAACATATATATATATATTATATATATATATATATATATATATATATATATAGTTGAGAATATAGGGAAATGTGAATATAACACCACACACAGTTAAATTCAATTGATATTTCGGCTCATTATTGGCTGAAGCTTTCTCAAAACTTTGTTGACTTAAGTGGTTGTACATTCTGCTTTTATAGTGAAAAGTCAAAAGAAAGAAAAAAAGAATATATATATATATATATATATATATATATATATATTATATATATATATATATATATATATATGGGAGTGAATGTGAAAAATAAATCCGACAATATAAAGAAAATTCAAAAAAAAAAAACAAGTGTTCCGAAAATGTGAGAATTTAATTATCGATGTTTAAAACATTTCGGTTTCATTGAACCTTCATCAGGATGTCTCTTGGGTGAAGAAAATGATGGATGTTTTTATATGTGACAGGAGATGAACATCTTTTTAGTTATCTCCTGTCACATATAAAAACATCCATCATTTTCTTCACCCCAGAATACATCCTGATGAAGGTTCAATGAAACTGACATGTTTTAAACATCGATAATTAAATTCATCACATTTTCGGAACACTTGTTTTTTTCAAATTTTCTTTATATTGTCGGATTCATTTTCCACATTTACTCCCATATATATATATATATATATATATATATATATATATATATATAATATATATTCTTTTTTTTTTCTTTCCCAAGTCAATATCATCAGATGCTACATCATTTTGATAACGGTCGTGGCCCGATTGCTGTAGTTTGATTCAAGGTCACGTGTTTGCTTTTATTTTGAAAGGTTGTTTTCTGTAGACTGTCATATATTTTCTTCTCCACTATTATCCTGTCATAGACGTTCAACAGTCTGAAGTTTGAATTCACTGTTAAAATAAGAATATAATTAATTTAACAGTTAACCCAATCTTCAGTTTATTAGATAAAACGTCGTCGTTTTTTTTAGTTAGTAATTTCATGTAAATGTCAAACTATCTTGCAATTGTCATAAACAACAAAAAAGTATTACAATAAAAAAAAAACAAATCATACGACTTTTCCTTTTAGAATAATGAATACAACTGTCCAAACATTTGTTTTATTAAACAATATTCATAAATATAATAATGTTTGATTACATTGGTTACATGGTTCTCCAATATGTCAGAAAAAATATATCATCATCATCATCATCATCATCATCAACACCATCAACACCACCACCAACACCAAGACATGTGAACTGCACGTATTCGCATAAATCTCTCGCCACCCATCCAGATTGGTCATCGCCCCTAGTAGGTCTTCCGCACGGGATCCAGTATTCGTACAGAGCTGATGATGCAGGTATTTGCTGGTCAGATTCCACTGTTGTATCCATGTAGGTATCGACCGGAGAACGTCACGTATGAGTCCCTCCTTGCTTCCCCAGCATATTTTGTTCATCTTGGATTATTTGTGAGATACAAGGTGTGTCCAAAAGTATCAAGAATTTTGTTTTTTGACACACCTTATATTCTGAAAAAAATAACGTTCCATTTATTCTTCATTTCTATCTTGGTAAATACAGCTTCAAACCGGTACTTTTTTGACATACCTTGTATTCTGAAAAAATTAATGAATGGAACGTTATTTTTTTCAGAATACGAGGAGTGTCAAAGAGTACAAAAAAACGATACTTTTTTGACACAACTTTTATAACGCTGGTGATCACACAGCTGGTGTTTGGGGGGTCGCTTCCCTCAGGATTTTCTCTAGACAGCACAAAGCATCCTTCTGTAGTTTCGATCTATCTTTTTCGCAAGCGTTTTGTTAAAGTCCAAGTGGTACAGCCATACAATAGCACTTACATGACTACAATTTTGAAGAATTCCCACTATATCTTATCAGATAGAGCAGATTCCAACATGATCGATAATCTGCCTATAGAATCCCATGCCTTGTCTATGCGTATATTGAGATCGGTTTATTTAGCTGATATATTACTACCTACGTATTTGAATTGGTCTACTAATTTCAGAGGCTAGACATCCAGTGTGGAGTTGCATCCATCGTTTTCAAATCTGAGATTTATCTCAGTTCAAATAAAATCCAATGGCCTTGCTGTTTCTTTAGGCTATAACGAGTGATTCGGCTTGGGGATGGGTATTTGTGATAAGTACTAAATCATTTTGTAGTTAGCATCTGTAATAATTTCTACTGGATATTACCAGTTTATTTACTGTTTTAGTCTGAAGCCTATTTCTTTCATAATATCTAATAACGTTCGTAGTACGTTGTCTAGGCATAATGGTGTAACGGGATGAAATCCAATTTGAAAGGATTTACATTTTAGGTAAGGCAATGTCAAATCATACAGGCCATGTCACCCACCCCTTCAATTTTTCTGAAATTTAGTCGAAATGTGGATTATGTTAATGTTAGACAATCCCCAAAATGTGAGCTTCCAATTCAAAAAAATTCGCGGAGATACGTCTATTTTTAGTTCTCCAAATTTAAGGGGGTCGTGGAAAATGGCTACATTTTTTTAACCTATTTTTGTCTGTAAAATAAGTTCTAGAGCCTCCCTACTACAAAAAATTGGTTTATAAAAGCATTTTACATAAAAGGAATACATAAATGCTATCAACATGTATTAAAGTCAACCAATTTTAATTTATGATAATTTCTGATTTTTTTTTTCATAGCAAAATCAATTTCCCGGTGTGGCACTGCATCTACGACACATATTTTGTCTATTATTATTTCACAGATATTGAGCATTATTTGCACCAAAAAGATAGTTTGATTTTGCAATTTTTTGGCAATTCCTTGGGCAAAAAATGCTTTTATAAAAACATTTTTAGCACATTTTATATCAATATGAGAATTAGCCTTCCTGTTCACACTGTAAACCGCTATTGTGTTGTATATATAGATTCAATTATATATTATAAGTATGTACATATGGTCAAAGTATTAATATTGTAAAACAATTTTATTAATAATTAAAGTTTAAATAAAAAGAAAATCATGGAGAATGAGGCGTAAATGATTAAGGGAATTGTAACTGAGTATCAATATAGTTTTGGTTACAGACAGAAAAACACACATTCTCTATTATAATAAGTTTATTATTAATAACAATTACAATAATAATGATAATGATAAAATAATTCATTGATAATTTGATAATCGTTTTAACATAAATCACGTAAAAATTTGTCATAAAAATGAAAATCAATAAAATAATTTTGGATTAATAAAATACTTTTCTAATTCGGGTTGATAGATGAAACATTTTCTTACACTTGGCCTACCGGGCAAGATGTTGAACTCTGAACTTATCGAACTCTTTGAACTTATTGATTTGCACCCCGTGACCATTCACTTACAATGGTACAATAGAAGTAAATTCGGTTAACGACGGAACACAAAAAGACAAGATAAGAGAGCACTACTAGTTGCCAATGAAACAAAGAAATATTTATTTATTTATTTATTTGTTTTTTTTATGCCTCCTTGGGCATCTCCCATTTTTTTTACATCTTCTCACATCAAACTTTGGCAAAAAATGAAAAAAAATCAAAACAAAAAGAAAATTATCTTTGCATAGAAGACTCGTAATATGATATCTATCTACAGATGAAATTCGGTTAAGTAATTCATTCGATGGTTCCCTCATCTTACGCATACGCTGGCAGGACAAAGTGCAGAGCACAGACGTGCTGGAACAAGCAAACATGAACAGCATGTTCGCCATCATCTGCGAGAGACGCCTGCACATGTCGCGAGGATGGACAAAGGCCGCATCACCAAAGACCTAGTGTATTGTGATTTAGTTGAAGGCCCCCGACCGGTAGGGAGACCACGCCTGCGCTTTAAAGAAATCTGCAAAAAGGACATGAAGACATGCCACATCAAAACCAACACATAGGAGGCTGGTGCAGAAAACCGAGCGGCTTGGCGCCTTCTTGTCAAACGAGGGACGAAAAGGAGTGAAAAACAGAGGAAAAAAGCCGCCAGAAGCAAGGACAGACAACAGCAACTCCAACAAGCATCGCTGTTTGTTTGCAGTCACTGCACCAGAGATTGTCATTCGAAAATGGGTCTGTTCAGCCATCCGCGCAGATGCAATATATATATATATATATATATATATATTGTAGACACTACGCCATCGTCTTTTTCCAAAAATGTCCTCTTAAATTATTATTCATACCATTTTTTTTCTGAAATTATCCAGATCCATCTTAGAATTGTATACGCTATTGCTGCCTGTGATCTGATTACGCAATCTATTCCAAAATATATCAATCAATTAGAAAAAATCAATTTGTTAATAGTCTTAATTTTTAAAATCTGCCTTGACAGTGAATTACCAATTCGAGTAGAAATATTTAAAATGCGTCTACAAGAATAAGTAACTCCTTTTGTTTGGGGATTTTTAAGTCTCAATTTGATCACCTCTCATTCTTCTTTCGTGTATAGATGGTATAAAATTCATATTCAAACCTACATCAGGCTAACTCAATGTGTAACATAAAGAGGTGGAGCCATGAGTGTAACCTGATATATAAATTAGCACGGAAAAGTTTGTTAGCGAGTATTATGTGTTAGATGAAAATGAAAAAGTTTAAGGATGAATCACCAATGCCACATAGCATGGTTCTATTGGACGAACCGTGAGACTTGGCGAAGTGGGAGAGAGGAGGAGTGAGAGGTGAGAATATTGAGTTGAATTTGGAATTATGTACTGAGGGCGAGACATGGGCTCTTGCTCTCGGCAGTTGTGACTTTGGGGAAAAATTAAAATCTCATGAGAAAAAGAAGTGGCCTTGTGTTATTACTAAAAACTTTAAATGGCACAAGGCAAGATATGCCTCAGTACTCCAAGTTGGATTCCAGCCAACTCCAGCATCGACTTAGCAACCGGGGTTCCAGCCTCTCCAATGTAGTACCGGTACAGAGATAAGAATACAATTAATTTTTAATATCAACACATCATCATTCCATTCGGAAATGAGTGCTATAAAGTAACACACGTTGACACGTCATCTCTCCAGGCCAATTTTTTTGCGTAACGCAACAACTTTGTAACAGTAGTATTAATACAGTGTTCGTTGGTCGTAAGTACTACATCTAAGTTACGTATAAAGTAGCAATCAACAAAATTCCTGAGATTACCTGTTTTCGCACTGCCTCTCTATGCCGACATGATCTGTGCCCAGCCGACCTCCAGATGTTACCAAATTTGAAAGGGACATTGCCAGTCGATACATTTCAACCAATGTATAAGCTGAAACCTGTTGTAGAGTACCTAGCACCCCTTCAGCAATCTACCAGATGGAATGGCTCATAGTCTTAAAATAGCCTACGATTAAAGGGAATTAACAAGCTGATTAATATTCAGACTGATTTTAAAGCGTTTGGCTATACTACATTTGACCCTCCTCTTTTAGTGCACGTTATTTCTTGTTAATTGTTTGTACTTATTTGTTCTGTGTTTTGCATGTATCCGTTGGCACCGGAATCTGGTGCTGAATAAATGAATTAAGCACACCATTCTTCTATGTATCATTCCACATCGACGATACAACAAAACCCCAATGCGCAAATGATTCAAAGGCTATTCGGAAATTGACTTTATGGAGGTCATAAAAAAGTAGTGAGAACTTTTGGCAAATGTTATATTACTGAATGGTGATTATGTTTGAAAGAAAATATAAGTCGGAAGAGAAATAAAATCATTTCGGTGGATGTGTAACGTTCGAACTCCACCTCTAATTTTTGTGTTATGGGTCGTTATGCAACACTTTCTCGTGAATAATATCTATTAAAAAACAAATTTTCAGATTATAAATAAATTTGATTTTTAGAAATGAGGACCAGTTTGCACCGCTACTTTCACGTCAAACAGGACACTCCTGGTAATATTGTTCTATTTTCCATGTTCGATACCGGACCACGTCAATTCAGCACATGTTTAGCACAGATTGGGTAATCAGAGTCGTGCAGCAAAATGGAGAGTTAATGGGAAGTGTGGTGCTACACCTCAGCAAAAACAATCTCTCTGATCTGAAGAAAAAGGGATAGACTCCATCGCTATCTGCTGATACCGACAATAGGCATCTCCGAGAAGTTTACTTTTTTTATTCATTTTATTTTGTCTTTCTAATTTTCTTGTTTCCTTCTCTATTGTGTTATGTTTTACTCTCTCTTTTGTTTTGCTTCGTTTTTTCTTTCTTTTGTTTTTCATTTTATTCTTCTTCTATTTTCCTCAACAGTGTTACCCAAAAAAATTACTTTGAAAAATGACGACAGCTCATATACAAGATTTTATAGAACAACATGTCAAGGGAGATAAATATTCTGTATTCACAACCTGAAGAGTGCTTCTAGAACCCATGACACACTGGTGCATAACTCTTCCTTTAAAAAATATTGCTGGTTCTACACAAACCTTCACCTTGGTAAACAAATTCTCTGTGAAAGCAGTTCAATATTTAACATCTTTAACTGAATTGGTGAGCACATCAAATTTGACAGGACATTCTTATTAACCGGAAAGATTCCATTGACTATTTACAAATAACTAAATTTTTATTTTATTAACAATTTTAGAATGAGTTCCCCAGCCATAATTACAAATAATAACAGATTTTAAAGTATTAATTGAAAATATTTAGAATCTAGAGAAAAGTCTGGTTTGCAAACATATTTTGGGATTTGTATCTATATATAATCCTATTATAATGGAGGTTATGTGCCTGTGTATTTATTGATATTGTGCAAGAGTTTAGCAACGAAAATTACAATAACGTCAAGAATGGTTTTAATTACGAACAAAATAGTATTACATTGGTATGAGTACTATTGAAATATTTGCACTTCTAAAATGCAGAAAAACCGAAGGTATAAGATGCACGCAAAGTCGGCATTTATATTTATGAACTTTTCGGTAGAAATTTGCCAATTAAATAAGAGTGCAGAAAGCATTTAAGATCATTTGAAAATGTCTTCAATTAAATGGCCGGTTAAACTTTCTGCCAGAAGACCTATCTTTTGGATTAACACAAGAGGAAACCAAAGACTCGGATTACTAACTTACTACAGACTTGGATTTATATATTACAGAGGAGATCTACAGACTAGTATTACCTACTGCATTTTGTAAACAACAGAACGGCTGAACCTGTACAATGCAACAAGGATTTTAACAGCAGTTCAGTGGTCCGGAACAAGAAATTTGGTGGGCGTGTACTGTTGGAACACCGTCTAAGGCACGACCTGTTTGACCTAAATGTAACGTAGAATACTGATCCCCGATCTAAAAAATTAAACGAGCAATTTTCCCCTTAAAACTTATTTATAATCTTGAAATTTTCTTAATCAATGTCCTTCCTGAGAAAATGGTTTCAATATTATTATAACAAAATTTTCAGAGGAAGATTCCAACATGTTCACCAGTGTTTCATCTTATTATAACAAAGATTTGGTGTCTGTATGTAACCGAAACTACGCCACTGCTTACCTCACAACACCCCAGGAATTAAGCTTATCAATGAGCATTTAATTTATTGTCAAAATCACGTATACATAAAATAGAATTAATCGTATTTATTAACGATGTCTCTGAAAAGTTAAGTTAGATTTGCCTCAAAACAACCCAGGTTATTAAGGAGTTTAAAATCCTGCAATGAGTCTTATATATCATTAAGAAATAAAGGTTTACATAATATATGGTGCATACTAGTTTTAACAAAAATTGGTTTAATAATTGTTGTTATTGATCTTTAATATAATTGTTTTATTCTCCAGCGTATTAAAATTTCTAGTAATAATGTTCTCCCAACTATGCTGCACTCTGCTCACCAACAATCAAAATCTATCTCGAAATGCCTCGTCCACCCGTCACAAGAACCAAAATGCTACTGCCAGCTTTTTTCGGAGTCATCGTACGTAATCGTTTGACGCTCTCTCTAGCCGTCGCTGTATGCTTATATGCACGCCCGATCTCGAGAGAATTTGCATACGTGCAATCCCATTCTCGCTGGTTCGAGATCGCCCATCGTTAAATATAGTGCTTACAGCAGCCATATTTCTTTCCCGCGATGACCCTGCAAGCCAGACTCGTCCACGCACGCTTTGAGTTTCGAGGTATTTTCATTACATCCACAAAATTAATAATACGAATGATTTTATAGACAAACCAATTATAATATAATTAAAATAAGTATAAACTTTATAAATGCGTTCTTATTTAATTTCATTAGTCTTTCTAATTTTGCATATTGCCTTACATTAAAACTTAAATACTTACGCTGGGAGTGCGCATATTCTTGCTAGCTTAGATACAAATGTTTTGTTTAAGTAATAGGTACCAGGTACTTTTCACAATATCACATTTTTTCATTAAGAGAGCCCCCCACCCTTTTCGGCATACATGTCTGGTATCTAAACTTTGACTCTCACTGCCTCCACATCCGCTGTAATGCGCGATGAACACGCGAAATCGATTCCCTGTCAAACTGCCAAAAAGAGAAAAAAAAAGAAGAGAAAACAAAAAGAAAAAAAAAAGACGAACCAGTCTTACATTGTACCGCCTTATAGCTGCGTGGGGTGAAGACAAGCGACGTATAACGCTAGCAGGTCATGGATCACGGGCTGCGTTTTAAATGCGAATATGTCCGGACGAGGAACGAAAACGAGGCAATCGTTTGGCCTCTGCTTTCCAGTCCGACTTCCCCTCCTCCCTCTATTTTTCTCTTTCTTTCTTTCTTTTTTTTATTTATTTGGTGTGGCAGCAACCAACCATATACGATATAATGTGTCCTGTGTCTACTATTTCAAGATTCATTGCACACCCCACGGCTCTTGTTCTGCTGTTTTGTGCCAGCTCTGCTAACCATGTTCACGCCAGATCTCTCCTCATCCAAAGTGAAAAGGACAAAGACTTGTAGTTTTCAATAAAGGAAAATGTAAGAGCTGGCTCCGTTGTCGTGTTGTTAGAGTGAACATGGCTGGATAGAGCATGGTTAAAAGAAACACTTCATTGTGCTGCAACTTGGGCTCTGCTTTGTTGCAGTTGCGTTGAATATTGGCTGTTAATACTTCCGCATAAAGAATGAAACTCAAATTAAAAAAAGACCTTGAGTTACAGTCTAACCTCGTGGGGACCGAATAAATAAGCACTTAAAAAAAAAAAGAAGCAATTAATGTATATAATAATTTGAGTTCCTTAAAAGTCCGACTAATGATCTTGCAACACCCTCTGGTTAAAAATGAGACCGTCCAATTCGTCCAAGATGAAATCCTGATTATCTCGTTTTGGTTCCCGCCGAATTCCTGTTTGTTAAGAGCGTCATTACCTCAGCTAAATAATGGATGATCCCAGTTTTATTATTAAGAAGGAAAGGGAAAAATATAATAGGAAAGAAACAAAAAAACATAGTGGTGAAAAGGTAGGAGAGGTGAGCGTGTGGAAGCGATAACGCTATTGGTTTCAATTGAACATAATGAAAATGTGAAAACGAAGAAAGAACAAATGAATGAGAGAGAGAGAGAGAGAGAGAGAGAGAGAGAGAGAGAGAGAGAGAGAGAGAGAGAGAGAGAGAGTTAAATCAAGATTATTATACTTTTTACATATTGAACTATTTTGCAATAAGTCTTAAATAAACATATCAAACGTTGTAATTATTAAAGTATCATACTGTGCTTTATATAAATGTCCTTCTAGTATTGGGTAATACCTTTCAAACAGTGTCATGGTGTTGAGGTTTCAATTTTGGAGCTCTGGTGAATGTGGCCTAACCCTTCATTGCCATTACACCCAAGACCACTCTGACCCGGAGTGGTATTATATTATGGACCCATCTCTGGGTTAAATAGAGAAAAAAATAATTTTGAAATGGTCTTGAAAAATGAGTTTATAAATAAAATGGAATACCCAACAAAAACGAATACAACAAAAAAACAAAAAAACATTTGCATTGAAATAATCCGAAGCTTGACAGTCGTAAAATCCAACCAACCAACCAACTAATAAAATATCAATGCAGTATTTCATAACCTTTTTTTGATTAAGAGTAGAATTGTATGTATTTCTCAACCCCCCCCCCCCCGAACGAGCAGGTGTAAGAGCAGTCTTCCTTGTCTGAGGGTTTTGGGTAATCTCCTGCGTCAGGAGACCCTTTTTGGTCACGTGACGCAGGAACACAAGAAGAGAACCCTCTTTTATCGAAGCTACTGCTCAAGTGCGGACGTGCTTGTCACCTCTCTCCAGCAGACACCCATGGTGCATGCCAGACGTTACAGACTCAACTTACAGTAAGTGGTTTCCACCTATTTGTCTATTAATACTACTATGTATGTTTGGACACTTGTGACATTAGATAGCCTGGGGAACTTCGTTCCCCTATATATGTTATAATAAAAGTTATATAAATGTAACTAACGCGTTTGTTGTTTCTCCAACTGAAGTAGTCCGCATTGGGTACTTATCCTTTAAGTAACCTAATGCTTTATAAGAACCAGAGTTAACACTCTGTGAACCTCTTATACAGGGTTCGATACAAGATCCAATTTTAAGCGGACTTTAACAGGTTTGAATTCAGAGTTCTTTTTCAGGATTGAATACCTAACCAAGGTAAAAAAAAGTATAGTTCATCCTACTGTTTACCCATAGCTGGGGGAGAATAGTTGGATTATACATTTTTCAAATGTATTAGCGATATCTGAAATGCAACCAGCCTCGTCCAGGACTTAAACTCGAGTCAAGTGTCCATTTCCTACGATATTAAGCATTACACTACAGGTGCATTGTAGTGTAATTAAAACTCTGGTGTGAACTTTGAATTTTAATAAAATAAACCCATCCTTAGATATGCGAACAATAAAAAAGTTTTTGAATCAAGCTTTATTTTTAACACATTACAATAGGCCAGCCTTACTAAGAGAACCAAACTGTGTGTCTACAGAGCGTGTGTTCTCAGTACTCTCCTGTAGTGTAGCGAAGCCTGCATCACATACTCACGCTATGTGAAGAAACTAAACAATTTCCACTCAGATGCCTACGCCGCATTCTACGCATTTTTTTGGCAGGACAAAGTGCCAAACACAGACGTGCTGGAACGAGCAAACATAAACAGTGTGCCCGCTATCATCTGCGAGAGACCCCTGGACAAGGCCGCATCCCCAAAGACCTACTGTATGGTGTTAGTAGAGGGCACCCGACCGGTAGGGAGACCACGCCTGCACTTTATAGATGTCTGCAGGAGTGACATGAAGATATGCCACATTGGCATCAACACATGGGCGGCTTATGCCGAAGACCGTACGACCTGGCGCCTCCTCGTCAAACAAGGAACGAAAAGGAGTCAAAAAGAGAGGAAAGAAGCCGCCACAGAAAAGTGACTCAAAAGGAAGGTGATACAACATCATCTCCAGCAAGCATCACCGTTTGTTTGCAATCACTGCACCAGAGATTGCCATTCAAATATTGGTCTGTTCAGCCACTCACGCAGTTGCAGATAAGAAAAAAAAGTGGACACTACGCCATCGTCTTTAATAGACGGGAGGGTGCCAACATATATTTGGTTACTATCTGCATCCTTTTAAAATTACAGATTGGTTTGATATATACAAAATTCGTGAATTACTCCTTCAAGACAAAATAACGAGTGCACCTGAGAACGTTTCATGTAGCACTAGTCCATCTTGGCACACCGACTGGGAAACGCTGTATAAATGGTTAACTTGTATGGCTATTTCCTATAACTCCAACATGAAGAAAGGGGAACCATTCTTGAATGATAAATTATTTATTTATTTATTGATCTACTAGGAAAAAAAGAAGACGGGGTTAGGGGTTAGGTTAGGATTTAGGGTTAGGGTTAGGGTTTAGGGTTAGTTTAATGGGAAAATAAATAAATAATTTATCAGTCAAGGGTGGTTTCCCTTTGTTTATGTTGGAGATAGGAAATAGCCACGTTTATTATAGGAATTTGTATCTTAAAACTTTTGCGACAAATTAAAAAAATTATGATTGTGGTAATCAATTACCCAATTGCAAAAATCCGCCGACTCTTTCTTTCTGAAATGATATTCCAGCAATCCTCAACCACATCATAAGCGTCATGCTTGCACAAATTCGAAATTGTCTCTCTCCCAGCCTTCCTGTGCATCGCATTAATAAAGCAGGCGGTCGCAATAAACCCGGTCGCTTTAATTCGCCGCTTCTAACATCCTGGCTTTTTACGCTATGACAAATCCAACCACCGCCCACATAATAAAACCAAGCATGTATCCGGAACATAGCAGTCAGACATGCTTGGCAACGCTGACGCTTCGAATCGGGTGAATATTTATCATTACAAAAACAATATCGAAAAATACAGCGATTTTCCCAACAATGTGACTTGTTAGGTTGGGAAAAAAAGAAGCAATAACTCTTGAGTTGACAAAAATTTTGCCTTTTATCATGCGATGTCGTATCACAGATTTGTGTCTAAATAAAATTTACAAACACTAATAAGTAATTGAGAGCTACCTCCCTATTTTATGATTACCTCTAGCGAATACTCGACTATATAAACTCTCAATAAGTGTACAAATTATTCTAAGTAGAATAAAGCTTACCAAAGGATATCCATGTTATCGTTTGTCATTACATAAACCATAATTTCAACTATAATGTCGGGAAAATATAAGGCGCTTATCCCGACGCAGCGGGGAGGGGCCAGTAGCGAGCTTTAGTGGGGTAGCCACCAGACCAGGTAAATAAAGTGGTTGCGAAATTTAGTGGGCTTTGCAGCTAACCACTTCAAAAACGCGACCGACTGTAACTCGTACTGGGTCAAATAGTTGAGGGGGAAGAAGAATGCGGAATGCACGTTTAACCAACTCGCTTTCAGCTTGTACTACTGTCTAGTTCTGTCCACTCGCCTCGCGGCCGGACTTTTAAGGCCTTGGTATAAACCACTACGAGGGGGTGTCAGCATTAAAAGAAGGAAATGGGACAACCCAGTCGGCGACTACCTCACCAACTCGCTATTAAGTTATAAAGAGAGGGGGGAGGAGAAAATAATTCTCACAATAATAATATAAACTGTTCTTGTTAATTATTCGGTTTCTGTATTTTGTTTATATGATTTCGATAATTCATTGGCTTATTATCTACAGATCAAAAGAATGATTAATTACTTGTGCTTTTTGAGTGTTATAGACCCTAAACCATATGTCTTCTAAAGTGAACTATAACAGAAAAACATTTTATCGACAAAATACATGAATTACTCTCTCAAAACAGAATGAAATGCTTGGGGTGCACCTGAGAACCTTTCATGACACGCACTAATGAATCTTGGCGTATCGGCTGATAAACTCTGTATTAATAATTTACTTTTATGAGTTTGTATTTTAATACGTAATGAAAAAATGCGACGATCTTCCCAAAAATGAGACTGGTCAGGTTGGGGGAAAAGAGACAATAACACTTACCTTGGCTTGCGAAAAAATATTACCTTTTATACCGTGACGTCGTGTACTTCTGGTAACGGGTAACAGTAATTGGTTGAAAAAAGGAAGTAAGAGAGAGAGAGAGAGAGAGAGAGAGAGAGAGAAGAGAGAGAGAGAGAGAGAGAGAGAGAGAGAGAGATATGTATACTTTAGAGGTAATATGACAGTTTTTCACATAACCACTTACTATAAATGCTAGTAGAAAAATGATTTAGGTAATAATATTCAACAATCTAATATTACAAAAGATTGGGGTATCTTGTATTAATAGTGTAAATGGTCTAGGATAAAGAAAACAGGTGAATACTGACTATACAAATGTTTCTTTCTTTTTCTTTACTACAAAGAAAACCCAGTGTATGGATTCAAAGTGATAATACTTGAGGATAAAACTCCGACAAGGTTGATAGACAAAACATTTAATAGGTATACAGCACAAGAATAACAGGGTACATAATTTAGATAAAGTGTACATAATACATACATACAAAAGTAGAGATAAAGACACATTTATGAATGGTAAAATACAAGATATTTAGGTATCAAAGAGATACTTAAATGTACATAAAAAACATAGTTACGGATACACGACTAAAGGATAGTCATATATCGTATACGGGACTTACTAGAAGTGAGTGGCCAGTGTTAAGGGCCGAAGCCCCAACGAGAAGGGGGTAGACAGAGTCTAACCCATAGTCACGTAGGTCGAGTAGCAAGGAAAGAGAGAAAGAGACGTTCAAATCAGCCGCTTAAATATCAAAGGCCCCTAGCGGGAACCAGCGAAACTAAACGGGCAGACAACTCCCCAGGCGAATACGAAAATAACGCCTACACCAGTTTATCTGCCTAAATTTAAAAAGAGGAAAAAACAAAAACAAACTGCAAATATAGTCGCGTAAACTGTTCCTGTTGATTGTTCAGGGTCTGTTTTGTTTATATTTTTCGACATCTGATAATTACTTGTACGTTTTTAGTCTTATAACCCCGAAACAAGATATATTCTAAATTAGATTAAAAAAACATTCTTTCTCAAAAACAGAACGGAAGTCTTGTAATAGAAATCTACAAAGACAATTGTTTTGTAGCTGAAAAAAAATCAGTGAACCATTTAATTATCGAAAGCATTATTCACCCTAGACGGTAATTATATAGCACTTATAGACATCCATACCAAAATAACGTTTACAGACAAAAGATAAATAAATGAATAAATAAACATAACTAAGTTGAAGTAAAATAAGAATAAAATAAACAGCAAATATGTTTTCACTAAATAAGATATATTTATTTATTTCGTGTTTTTACATCAAATGACAAAAATCCCATTCAATTACAGTAAAAAAGTATTTAATCTACGCTTCTCAATTTTATAAATATTCTAAACGTAAAAAAAAGATGACAGTAAAAATGAAATATAGAATTCCTAAAATATATAAATAAACAAATAAATAAAACAGTCTGAAATAATAAAATGCCAGGAATAGCAATATTTCATCGTTTTATGTAGCGAATACCTCGTAAGATAGGGATGTGCAAATTATCGCTGGCTCTATAATAGGATGATCACAGGAAATTCTTCTAAAAATCATATAAAATAAACTAACTATCCGATTTTAATAAAACTTTCGGTATATGAAGTAATAAAATAATAACTTTTAGTGTAAATAAATGTTTACTAAATTGAAAAGGCTAATAATTTTTTTCGTTGGTTTTTGTTTCGCGGATTGATCCCCCGTACAAAGATCTTAGTCATTTTTTTGTACATAAATAAATTTTACATTTTTCGAAAGACAATATGTTAACGGAACATATGTAAAAATAAGATAATTCGCTAATAAATCGGTTTTGGAAATAGGGTATCTTAAACATTGAAACTTAAATCTCGTAAATAAGAAAAAATATGTATCTTTTTTTTCTTTTTTTTTTGTTGAAATTGTTAGATTATTTTCAAAAGAATTTTATATTAAAAGTTGCTATTGTCTACATTTTTATTTTATTTTTCAGGGATTTTTAAAAAAATTATAAAATGTAAAATAAATACTTTTGTTTAATGTACAGCAAAATCGTATTCATTTAATCAAAGAAAAATTGTATAAAAATATCGTGCTAAAAATAATGACATAATATATGTCGGTTTTATTCTATAAATTTTTTAAAATAATATTTAAATTAAAAATTAGTGATATAAGCGCATTGGACGTTTTTGTAGGTAGGATGGTAATAAAACCTGGAAGTAATGGCGATGAAGTGGTACTCCACACTCCCCAGAGTTCAAGAATTTGAACCTCACCTTTAGATGCATTTTAACGACATACCCAGGATAATCTACTTGAGAATATATGCTTTTACTCTATGGCCTGTCCTCAAGCTCGTCAAGGCAAACACATATTTCGCCCATTTGTAAAAAAAATTGTTTGACTAAAACATATTTATCCATACACGTCACATATTCTACTGTAAATTTCACATGGTTTGCACTCCTGAGCCACCAAAAATATTAAAACAGACCGAGCACTCTGTTCGATTTGCCGCCATTCTAAGCAGTCTCCAATACAAACATTTTTATGACTATAAAATTATGTTCTGTTATAAACCAATTCACAACAAGACAGAGTCTACATTTTTTAATTTCATTTTAGACGATTTAGACTGTCTCTTCTTTCACTGATTTTATTGTTCGAGTTCTTATCTGTTGTTGTTTTGTTTTGTTGTTGTTGTTCTTTTCATATTTAGACCAGGTTACTGTTGTAAGACACCGCGTTAGCTCAGTCGGTAGAGCGTTCGGCTAAAACCACAAGGTTCCTAGCCACAAGGTTCCTCGCCAACTCAGCGTATAAGTAGCACAGGGATCTGTGCGGTAAAGTAAAGAGTTGATGGTAGGTGTGGCGCTCCACCTCAGACGCTAAAATAATCTCCTTGTTCTAGCGCAAGTGAAAAGGAGATAGACTCCCTCGCTGATTGGCTGATACCGATTTTAGGCTGCCCGACGACTTTACTTTACTTACTGTTGTAAGGGAAGATATTTCCTCTATGGTTGAACTCGTTTAACGGAACACATATAAAGATACGAATACGCTAGGTTATTCGTAATAGAGTTACGTAGTAGTATTCGTAGTCGGCTCACTACTAATCGAGAAGCTAGTAATTATGTTAGAGTAGCTAGTAATTATGTTGACTTTATTATTTATATACCTGTACAAGAGGTAATAAACCTTTTTCTGTAGTTTCAGTGTTGTTTTTTGATTAATTCAGTCACAATATTTATAAGCGTCTAAAGCGTAGCCCAAAACCAGATTTTATACACATAATTTTTCCAATACAGATACCATTGGGAAACGAAAAAATAGAAGTTTCAAGAAGTCAAATTGGAGTTTACAAAAACTTCTCTCGTTCCCTAATGATACTTTCATTGAAAAATAAGGTATAAAAAAGTTTGGCTCTGGATTACCCTTATCGCGTATTAACCTGGACTAATTAATTTCCTATATTCGGATATGTGTGGTGTAATGGTTAGCATTTAGCAAATGGTCTGGGCGATCCGAGATCAAATCTTGAACGGGGCTGTTTGCTTTTTAGATAACGCTCAGAAAAGGCATACATACAATTATTATCCCTCGCGCTTTAGGTAAATACTTGGGTCTTTAACTTTGGTTAGGGGGCTAGTCTAAGAAAATTAAAAACTCTAAATTTAAACCTGTTAAACTCCAGTTGAGAAATTGACCTTGTGCCACATCATACTACTGTGGATTGTTGATATATATATATATATATATATATATATATATATATATATATATATACTAAACTTATTGGTAAATCCTCGCGGTGAGAAAAAACTCAGCAAATAGTTTGATTGTAAAAATATACTACCAAACATCAGCCGGGGAAAAAAAAATTTCGGAAAAAGACCAAGATAATCGTACCAACAAAAAATAATCTATTGGTACAATATTTTGACCAAAAGAAAAAAACAATTTATATGTATATATATATAAGATATATATATTCATATAAAACCGCCAGGAGACTAAAGTTAATAAGTAAAAAGTACTCAATACCCAAGTAGAGCAAATAATAAAAATAAATCTAATTAGTCAGGCGAACCTACTAAAAGTTTCGCTTAATGCTCTTCAGGGCTAAGATCTGACTTTAGAGTCAGATCTTAGCCCTGAAGAGCATTAAGCGAAACTTTTAGTAGGTTCGTCTGACTCATTAGATTTATATATATATATATATATATTTATATATATATATATATATAAGGTGAATCAAAAAAGTAACGAGATTTTCGGTACTTTTTGAGGAACCTTGCATCCTGAAGAATTAACGTTACATTAATTCTTCCTTTCTATCCTTTATAAAAACAGCTTTAAAATGTATACTTTTTGACACACCTTGTATTCTGAAAATATTAACGTTACATTTATTGTTTATTCCTGTCTTGGTAAATACAGCTTCTATCCCGATACTTTTTTGACACACCTTATATATATATACATATTCAGATAATCAATAGTTTTGAATGTAACGTGTAGTCAACGATTGTAATTTATAGATTATTTCTTCTAAGTTCAACTTGTTTGCTTAATAATATCTACATTTTTACCATTAACTTCAGAAAAGCAACACAATCCCAAGGTTTTTTTTATTATAGCACACAATTTCCGATGTATTTTTCACTTACTATTTCGCTTTGAGTTGAGTTCGATTTTAATGTTTCATATTTGTACCACCACTTTTGGTTTTATGTTGTTGTTTTTTGTTTTTTTTTTTTTTTTGTTTTTTTTTCAAAAATATTTTGTATTCTTATTCGGTTGTTTGTTCTTATCGACTTTATTCCTGTGTTTTGAACGAATTGTTTTTTTGTTTTTTTTGTTTTTTTGTTTGTTTTTGTTTTTGTTTTTCTCTTGTGTTTGAGGTGCTGATGTTTGTTGGGCTAAGGTCGATATTTCTTGTGATTTCGTCCTCGGAGACATTCCAGACATTTGAATTTAAAATATCCAGATTGATTAGAAAAAAAAGTAGATAAGATAAACAACGAACATTGCGTTTTATTTGTAGATTTGCTTTGCTCTCTTTCGCAACTGTCGAGAATCATTATGTCTGACATTTCATTTTATTTTCCTTTTGTATTTCCTTTCATGCCAGTCAGAGCAACGACGATCTCATCACCAAGCATAGACCCACGCGCATGCGTAAACAGAGACATATACGCTCATCTAGACAAACACCCGCACACATCCCTAAACACAACTTCACAGAGTCTCATACAGACGAACGTAAGTTAAATATCGACTTGGATATAAAAGCACACACATACGCCTATTTATACGCACACAGACACACTCATGAATATACTAATATTCACGTATATTAGCAAGCATCTTGTGTTCAGAAATTATATTTACTAAACAAATCGAGATTATTTGAGAGAGAGAAAATATCTGATAGATAAAGGCGGACAAATTAATGCAAATAACTTCTCCATTTATTACAGTTTCCTCAGTGTTTAATAGGGAGTAGCAAAAAAATCGGATACTACGAGTTTTAAAAGCGAATTAAGAATAATTAAATCTATTATTTTAGGTTAAACTCTGTCTAAATCGATAAGTAGTAGCATAATAATCAACATTAAAAAAAAAGAAAAATATAATTACATATGCAGTTTATTTTAAAAAGATTGAAAACTATTTCTCTTGGTCAATTTCGACGATATCCGCCATTCAGCCTCTTTTCGATGGTTTTAAGTGCAGGTTTACAATTTTACTGTAACATTCGCGGTTGCAAAAAAAAACAAAAAAAAAAAACAAATATCAGGTAATTATCCGATTTTAATGAAATTTTCAGTATTGATTTAACAATTAATGAATTTTATAATGCATCAGTTATTTTATTTCAGAACTTTAATTTCGTATTTTTGCTATGAAAAATGAATATATAAAATTCATTTAAAATATGAAAATCCCGATGTTAAGTTTAAAATGTTATATTTTTAGACTCTAAAAATAAATATCTACTTAATGCAAACCTTATTTTAGGTGCCAAAAGTAATAAGTTTTGAAGAAAAACTCGATTGAAAATGTACCCCCTCCCTTTTTAAGCAGAAAAAACATCGATGTATAATTTTTTTCTTTT
>CM042152.1:38896900-38939400 GCA_023376005.1 Doryteuthis pealeii | reverse complement strand
GTGCTCTCTATCCACAGAAATTCCCAAATCTTCGGCAATGTCCTCGATGGTAAATCTTCTGTCAATTGTTGGAATTCCCCAGGACAGTGTACAAATCCTTAACTGAAATAAGACCTTCATTTTCATCTACTCAAAAAAAGAAAATAACAAAGATAGCTAAAAATTACTCTATTTCCTATTATCTGCGTTATTTGGACTATTGTCCTCATCTTCATTGTTATCTATACAACGTTTGGGCCGATGTGCCCTCCGGCCTTCTTTTAGGTATTTCTTGTCGGACTCCAGGACCTTCTCGGACTCGGGAACTTTTTTTCGAACTCGGGAACCTTCTTGTCGTAATCGGGAACCTTGTTGGAACCTTGTTGTCGTAATCGGGAGCCATCACGGAACTTTGAACCTAACCCTTTAATTCAGTCCACGGGGGTATCCTGTTTGCATTCCGCTAACCATAGCTGGGGACAGGTGTTGAGCTGTGTTAATAATTATTCTATGTTACTGCTGCTCTATATCAGGATTGAACCTGCAATCTAGAGATAACTTCACTAAGAACTGTCTTAACCTAACTCCTTTATCCACTGGCCATGTGTCCGAATAACGCGGATAATAGTAATCATCAAGCATCTCAAACATTTAGATCTTATTTCATTTATAGATTTTGTTCAATTGGCAATATTTCATCTATCATCACCTTTTTTGCCTTCTTTTATGGATATATAGTATCCCTCTTCCTTCTCCTTTTAGTATCTGCAACTATTTTTTCTGTCTGTCTGTCCGTCTCTGTCTCTCTGTCTATCTGCTATCTGTCTCTGTCTCTGTCTCTCTGTCTCTCTCTTCCATTTGAATCACTCCTATCTCTCTCTTTTTTTCTTTCTTCGGTGAGTTTTACCTTTCATTGATAGTAATCTCCCTTCCTCTCCTTCCACTAGCATTCCCAAATATTTGGTTTAATTCTTTCTTTCTTTCTTTCTCTTTCTCTCTCTCTCTCTTTCTTCTATTATAACCTCCCCTCTCTCTCTGTCACACACACACACACACCACACACACTCTTTCTCTCGTGGATTCTCTGATGGCTAAACATAGGTTTTTGGAATAATTGTATTCAGTAGTATGATACCTATGAATGCATATATGCATCATCAGGACTTATCTTAGCAGTAGTTATGGTACCAATTAGAACAAACGTACAAAGACACCCTACAAACGCGGTACTATAGTCCCTGTTACAAAGTATATGCTCCCTTTCTCTCTCTATTTCTCTCTCTCTCTCTCTCTCTCACACACACACACACACACATACACACATAAACACACACACACACACAAATACACAAACACGCGTGCACATTCTTTAAAGTCTAGAATTAGTCATGGTACCACATTACAACAAACGTACGAAAACATCCTTCAGTCGTTGGTACTGTAGTCCCTGTTACAGTGTGCATGCCTCTCTCTATATTTTTTCTCTTTCTCTGTCTGTCTGTCAGTCTGTCCGTCTCTCTCTCCTTCACAAACATATGCGCCATTCTTTGAAGTCATGTTACCACATTACAACAAACGTACATAGACAATACTTTAGTTGATACTATAGTCTTTGTAACAGTATGTCCCCATCTCTCCCTCTCTCTGTTTATTTCACAACCACGCATATGCATGCACACACACACACACACACACACACAAACACACATTTATCTTGAACTGCAGAAGCATAGACATTACTATATCCTATTCTGACAGCACGTCCTCACTACGATGACATTTTTATCCCTAAACAAGTTAGTATTATTAGAGTTATTCGGACTATTGTCCCCATCTTCGTTGTTATTTGTACAACGTTTCGGCCGATATACCCTCCGGCCATCTTCAGGTATTTCTAAAAAGTTGGTAAAGCATAACAACAAACTTTACTTAGATAAAACATTAATCCATACTGATACATAACTGGATTAAAGACGTAAAAGTCCGCAGCGTATCTATTCTGAGTCGCATTACGCATACAACGAGACATTGTCTGGCTTTCTAAGACGTTACACCACATTCCAGCCAATATGTATGTTTTGTTATCTGATACATTCTTCGTAGACGTCGATATCTTGAAAGAGCTCAAGCCTGCTGATAGATAACTCGTGTTTCCTTGGGCAAACATTGATAGTATCAAGGCGATAGAGTGGATAAAGTCTGACATTCGCGAAAGAACACCCAATTCGTAATATATATATATATATATATATTTACCAACCCCTCCGCAAGAGCAGGGTGTGATACAAGGTCAATTTCTTAAGCAGAGTTTATCAGGTTTGAATTCAGAGTTTTCTTTTTCCTAGACTGGTTACCTAGCCAAGGTTAAATATCCCAGTCTGCCCTTCTATTTACCTATAGCTGGAGGGAGAATCGGATTCATACCTTTCAGAAGAGTATTAGCACTATGTGAAATGCTAACAGTTTCGTCCAGAATAGAACTCGGCTCGACGTGTCCATTTTCAATGACTCTAACCATTAGACCACGCGCCTAATTCGTAATATATGTTCGTTTTCTGCGTCCCCTTAAACATCTTGACAACTGTTTTTGTAATGCAGCAGAATTACCGTTCGATGTCCTTGCCAAAAGAAAGATGTTTTCTAATAGAAAGCTTTTCAAACTACCAGTGATCCTCTTTTTTTGCATAGTTATTGTTTCAGAAATTCGTAATATGAATTCACCCTTATATTCATTTTTCACTCATTCTTATCTCCCTTTATGTTCTTTCCCCCACTTCTTCACTTCTCCAATTTATTTTTCTTTCCTTCCTCTTTTTGAACTCGCTATCACTCATTTCTTGCCTTCTTTCCCTTCATCACTTCTCTCTTTTCCTTCCTTCTCCTCTCTTCTCGGCTCACTCAACCTCCCTCTCCCCCCTCTCTCTCTCTCTCTTTCTCTCTCTTCCCCTATTCGTTACTTCTTTTCTTCGCATCTTCCCCCCATCCGACTTCTCCCCTCTTCCCTCTTTTCTTCCTCTTTTCAACTCGCTTCACTCATTTCTTCACCTTCTTTCCTTCATCATTTCTCTCTTTTCTTTCCTCCCCCCCATTCTCTGCTCACTCACCTCTCTCTCTCTCTCTCTCTCTCTCTCTCTCTCTCTCTCTCTCTTCCATCTCTTCTTCGTATCTTTCACTCCATCTGTCTTCTTCCCTCTTTCTTCCTTCTTTCCTTCCTCTTTTCAACTAGCTATCACTCATATCTTCCACCATCTTTGCCTTCATCACTTCTCTCTTCTTTCCTTCTTCCCTCCCTTCTATGCTCATTTATCCCCCTCTCTCCCCCTCTGTCTCTTTCTCTCTGTTTTCTCTCTTCTCTATTTGTTCTTTCTTTTCTTCGTATCTTTCCCTCCATCTGTCTTCTTCCTTCATTTCTTCCTTCCTCACTTCTTTCCTTTCTTCCCTCTAAGATTCTCTCTTTTATTTCCATCCCTCCCCCTTCGTTCCTCACTTCTCTCAATTCTTCCTTCATATTATCTGGCTCACCCCCTATTTCTTCTTCCTTATAATTTCATCTTTTCTCAATTCTCTATTTTCTCCTTTCCTTTTTCTCTCCTTCTTTTCCGCCTCTTTGTCACTGTTCTTCTTTGTTTATTTCACCCCCTCTCTCTCTTTCTTTCAATAAGAATTTCCTACTATAAGAACCTTTATTATGTTTAGAAATCTGCCATGCGCTTCTCCAATATATATTTACACAACCGAGCAAGATCTGACACGAGGTCAATTTTTAAGCGGATATTTGTTTTCATTTTCATAGACCAGTTGCCATACAAAGGGTCAAGTCTATTCTGCTATTTACCCATAGCTGGAGGTAGTATAGTTTGATGCATACTTTTTCCAAGTCTATTAGCGTTATGTCAAATGCTCCCAGCTTCGTTCAGAATTTGATCACCGTTCGCTGTGTCCATTTCCTTCGAAATAACTATTACACTACGAACAATCCCAATATATATGTCGCGTTTTATTGTAATTAATTCATTTTGTCAGTACAATTCTAAATAGGATTTATTGGGAACATTTAAATGGGCCAGTCATCCTTGTTCGTTTTTAGCTGTTTTCAAAATCGTAATAGTCAAATAACTTTGATATTTATTTTATGATTTTAGTCAAATATCATTTAAACTGCAGTTACAATTCTAAAAATGCATTTTTTCTGGAACATTTAAATGGGCCAGTCATCCTTCTTCCGTTGTTTAGCTTTTTCAACAATTCGTAATAGTCAAATAACTTTGATATTTTATTTTATGAATTAGTCAAATATCATTTAAACTTGTCAGTACAATTCTAAAATAGGATTTTTTCGGGAACATTTAAATGGGCCAGTTCATCCTTTTCCGTTGTTTAGCTTGTATTTCAACAATTCGTAATAGTCAAATAACTTTGATATTTTATTTTATGATTTTAGTCAAATATCATTTAAACTTGTCAGTACAATTCTAAAATAGGATTTTTCTGGGAACATTTAAATGGGCCAGTTCATCCTTTGTTCGTTGTTTAGCTGTTATTTCAACAATTCGTAATAGTGAAATATATCACATGTCACAAACAAAAACAATGTTATTCTTTTTAGAATATCGTTAGGTGTTCCAGGTATTCCATCCTTTTGCACCGCCGTATCGATTATTTAACAGGAAACTTGGTAAATTTCAGGATAATGATTTTTATAATATTTACTCATGAGATTATTCTAAACTGGTCGATTTCTCTTTAGTCATTTTTAGAGATACAAATTAGAAAATACAAAAACCAGGTGTTCACCCTGCGTTGTTCGGAGTAGTAGTACCTGTTATGTTGTCATCTAGGGGTTAAATTGCAAATAACGTATTTCAAAAATGTGTTAAAAATTTGAATACCCTTCAAACATGAAAAGAACAAAACGTTTTCGGCATAAATAACCTAACAAGGTTTTGACATGCCGTAAATCAAATCAAACCGACCACGTAGATAATACAGAGAATACGATGTTCACCCTGCGCCGTTCGTGACAATTTTGTCTAGAACTGGTCTGTACGTCGGGAAGCTCTGCAACCACTTTCAATAAAACGAATAGACACAAAAAATAGAATCTTTTTAAAACCAGTCGAAAGGGTTCACACCACAAAACAGTTCATTTCGACCCAAACACTTGATCTAGCGCTGGTCTATAAAAGAAATTTGTTTTTCAATTCAAATGCAGAGGAACACCTGAGTTCATGCGATCTGGCTCGAGTCAACAACGCTACATAACGCTCACCTCTTCATAGTCCATCACACAATCGACCTCACACCTCTTACCAGGCCATCACTGTACATTATCCCCATCAACCCCAGCGTCGCACATATCAAACAGACTCTTAAATATACCAGTATATTACTTTCTACTTCCATTGAAACCTTTACGCATACACGCACACATTACCCCAAAATATCGTTTATCTTTCTATTCAGTAACCTTTAATTAGAGTAGCTAGCATCCCTCCTTCAGCACTCTACCATATGACCTGGTTCATAGCCTTAAATAATCTACAATTAAGGACTTCAACAGTGGATTAATAAGCTGATTCATATTCGGACTGATCTTACTTTGGCTATACTACATTTGACCCTCCTCCATTTCTTGTCTTGTTATTGTTTTGTAACTTATTGTTATGTGTTTTTGTATGTATCCGTTAGCACCGGATACTGGTGCTGAATAAATATATAAATTTCTTCTGTATATCATTTCACCTTGATAATACAAGACCTTGTAAGACCACAAAAAAGATTTACCTGAAGATAAGTGTCAAAAATGTTTATAGCTTTATAGCTTTATCAGATGGTTGATTAGTTTGATGTTACGGCATTTGAACCCTTGTTGGGTTATGATATACCGAAGACAATTTGTCTTATTCATTCGTGTTGGGTATTATCTTTTCAAACTCATTTTAAAACACAGTTTAATACTCATTTTTTGGTTTATTTTAGATAAGACCCTAACTTAGAGTCAGAGTGGACCTGGGAGTAATAGCGATAAAGGGGTACTCCACATACCCCACAGCTTCTGAATTTGTACAACGATGAGATAGAATTTACCGTCATGCATAAGACATTAAAACCCTCAATCACCGCCTTCTAGCACGTATATTATGAAAAGGATTGGAGACTTGTCATAAGGCAATAGGGTTGGTCAATCATATAGGTGCTGGGGCTGACGTGATCAGCCAATTGAGTGTAGAGTCTCTCTGACCGCCCGTCTAGCCTAAGTAATGGCCAACCACCAGGATTTCATTTTTAAGTATCACAAATCGCCATTAATGACGTTATAGGTGGCCCTAATAGAAGGAGTCTAACCCCTGCATAATTGTAGTCAGTGTATTTTAAAGCCACACCCGACAGGGCTATAAATGTTTTTTTATTGTTAAAATCTTCCTTTGCTTCTTTTACTACTTCCCAATATATGTATCATTATCATCATCATCATCATCATCATCATCATCATCATGTCGCGCATGCAGCACGGGTATCCATGACAATCTTTCACCAACCTTCCCTATCATTCATTGCACCTGGGAGTTCCTCTGCGGAGCAACCAGCATTCTCACATAGCTGGTCAATGTAGATCCCTGCTGGGCGCCCCACACTTGCATGACCATGTGTTGGCTTCCACAGGAGAACGTCGCTTATGAGTTCATCCTTGCTTCTCCAGCAGTGTCCTGCATGCCTTGTCCGTCTCACTTTGATAGTTTGTGAGATGGGGGGCAGGTGACTGTACAGCTGTTTCTTTGTGGGGTGCTGCTTCCATGACTTGTTCAAGACTGCGCGCAGCATTCTTGTGCAGCTCCCATCTAGCTTATTCTCAAGACACTTTGTTAGGGTCCAGGTGGTGCAACCATATAGCTGCACCGACACAACCACAGCCTGGAAGAACTGTCGCTTTAGCTTGTCAGGGAGATCGGACATCCATATGACTGATAATCTATTTGTGCCGACCATGCCTATGAGTCCAATGTTTCAGGGTAAATAATAGGGCAGACTAGGCCATTTAACCTTGTTACGGCAACTGGTCTAGGAGAAAACTCTGAATTCAAACCTGAAGAAATTGACTTAGCGGCACATCCTATAGTGTGGAAAGCATACATATGTATACTAATATATAGGTTATCTAACTCATGAAGGCCTAATCTCAAGCCTCCGCCACTGTACACCTCCTGTGGTTACTATTTTTTACTTATCCTCCAGATTATTCTGAATATCTATCACAGATACTGACAACTTTTATATACACTGAAGGCTTTGTGACTAAGTAAGATAGGGTGTGTCTCTTGACCTCTTTCCTGCCATGTTCCCTCCTTTTGAATTTTTGAAATAATCGAGTACATGGATGTCAGTGTGTGACATCAGCGGTAGTTTGACGTGTTATGAACGTCGAAATTGAATGATTTTAGGAAAGGTTAATAACTGAAAAAAAATGGAATTTGGATGACGTGTGAATACTGTCCCTGGTTTCTGAAAGAAAGACAAAGTTTATGAAAAACTTGATAACACACAAACACAGAGAGAGAGAGAGAGAGAGAGAGAGAGAGAGAGAGAGAGAGAGAGAGAGAGAGAGAGAGTGAGAGAGAACGAAGGAGGGGTAGAGGGAGAGAGTATTGCTGAGATATACGAAGGAGACGGACGCAAGAGTTCAGTGGTCTGGCTGAGGTGTTCGATGGAAACGCATCGCAAGTGTAAAGAATCTGGCTGAGGTATTTGAAGGAGACGCATCGCAATAGTGGTGAGTCCAGACCAAAATTTCCAATTTGGCTTTGAAATAAAATAAATGAGATCAGAAAAAAAAAACAACGTCTTGTGTTCGTTATTAAGAACTGCCAACAGATGTAAAGAAGAGAAAGGACTCAAATAGAACCCAATTAGTTTCAGACCCATATTTAATTTGATATCTTATGATTCTACACATATTCCAAATTGATTCCTCCACGTCACACACAGAGATTTTCCTATATATCATCTATAAATTCGGACCTCCACAACGTCCCGAATTTAGGTGTTAGTGATGCTGGAACTATCAGAGCTTCGTTGATTCCTGAGCTCTTGATTTCTTATTGAGTCACTCATGGTGTTGTGAATATATATGTCAAGCTGTTGGCATTTACCATGGCGCTAATACCCTGTGAAAGGTATGAATCTAATTATCCTCCAGCTATGGGTAAATAGTAGGGCAGACTGTCTCTTTAACCATGGCTAGTAACCAGTCTCGGAGAAGGAAAACACTGAATTCAAACCTGTTAAACTCCGCTTAAGAAATTGACCTTGTGTCGCATTCTGCTCGTGCGGAGGGGTTGGTGATATATATATATATATATATATATATATATATATATATATATATTATATATGTCAAGATGGTAGCTTGACTTACCTCATGGAAGCTTTTTTCATTAAACAGAAGCGGTTAGTGATGGTGATGCTCGCTTCTTAGCACCTTTCTTCGCATTCTGTGCCATTCTACCATTAGTGCTATGTGAAATGCAAACAACCCAAGTCCAGCATTTGAAACTGATCTTGCCATTTCCATTTCCTATCCGAGTAACCATTACACCACTGGCTCCAAGTAACTTTCATATTTTAAAAATCTTTTCAAGCTAATTTTATGCGTATAGAATCTGAACTTCAGGTATCCTCTGTTGAGCCCAAATTAACCTTTTCATCCCATCAACTTCAATGAAAGACTTGTGTCCTAAAATGTTGTTCAACAATAGACACTTATTATTGTTGTGACAGTCCTGGTGTCTTTTTCAATGAAGCATTTTACTATTATGAGCAGGATAAAATGATGCATATTTTATTGCAGCCGATTTCAAAATTCAAAATTTCTGTTGAACTTATTCAACAAGTTGGGAAATTGAATAATTTTCTATTTTCAAGTGCATCGTCTTTATTTCAATGTAAGTGCGCTAATTAAATTTAAAAAAAAAACCCTGTGTAGCAGCATTTAAAACTAATAAAATAAAATTGAATTTGTAATTTTTAACAAGCCTCTTAGGGGTCCAATAATCCCTGATAATAGCCAACATTGAAAATTTTGGTTAAATTAGAGAAAGAATTTGTATACATCAAAATATGTGAATGTTTCCAACACACGCTAGATGTTCACTTCTTCATCAGCATCTGTAGAACAGTCGTCGATGACAATGCCAAAAAACAACGACATTTTGAAACTGAGACGTTAAGAGAAAGATACGTATTAATTTTAAAAAGACCCCGCACAAGTTCACTGTGACACAAGATTAATTTCATAAGCGGGTAAAACAGATTTCAACGAGAGATGATGCATCATCATCATCATCATCATCATCATCATGTCACGGATATCCTTCACAGTCTCTAGCTAGCCGTCCCTATTATTTATTGCTCTCCAGGGGTCCTCTGCGCAGCATCTAGTATCTGCGCAGAGCTGGTCAATGTAGGTTTTTTTGCTGGGGGGCATCTACTAGAGTGTTCATGTAGCTGGTTTCCATAGAAAAACATCACTTTTGAATTTGTACCCGCTTAATCAGTGTCCTGCATGCTCGTTCGTCTCACTAGCGAGGTATGTGTGATTGTTGCATACGCCTGCTTTCTTGCAGGGTCATGTTTCCATGGATTTGTTTAATATTGTGCACAGCATTCTTGTGCAGCTCCCATCTAGCGTATTCTCTAGGCGCTTCGTTAGGGTCCAAATGGTGTAGCAATACAGTAGCACTGATACAATTACGGCTTGGAAGAATTATCGCTTTAACATGACAGTGAAATCGGATTTCCATATGACGTATAATCACTCTATGGCAGACCATGGCTTTCGAATACATGCATTAACATCACAGGGTAGATGCCTAAACCAAGGAAGATAGTTGGATGCATACGTTTTCCCAGGTGAGTTAGCTATGTGAAATACAAAAAGCCTCGTCCAGAATTTGAACTCAGTCAATTTCCTACAAGGATAATCATTACACAGCTATCCCCAAAAGATATGTATAATGCGAGAGACAGAGATAGATAGATAGATAGATAGATAGAGAGAGAGAGAGAGAGAGAGGGTAAATATATTATAGAGAGGGGGTAAATAGAGAGAGAGAGAGAGAGAGAGGGGGGGAGAGAGAGAGAGAGAGAGAGAGAATAAATAGAAATCAGTATAAACGGTGAAAGATTTAATTGCTTCATTGTTGGTGAAAAAAATCAACTAGAACCGGAGGTAATTTTCAGAGGCTCTCTCTGATAATTTGGTATAGACGTTCCTTGTCGTGATGGTCACTTCCTGGGCAGATATCTTTTTTTAAATGTTGTAAAATCATATATATATATATATATATATATATATATATATTATGTAAAATGAAAATGGAAGTGAATCCGACTGTATGTTGAAAAGAGAAATAGAGGAAAAATAGAATGGTAAAAAAAGGATTATTTCAATTAATTTAACTTACATGTGTTTCGGCCAGGAGTTTATCCATGTGTACATTATTCTATCTATTATTATTTTTAAATAACAAAATGAAATGAAATAATAATAATAGAAAAAAATTAGAAATGGTCCGTCTACAAAGAAATATCGCCCTTCCTCAGAGCATATATATATATATATATATATATATATATATATATATATAGAGAGAGAGAGAGAGAGAGAGAGAGAGAGAGAGAGAGAGAGAGAGAGAGAGAAAGAGAGAGAGAGAAAGAGAGAGAGAGTAAATGTGTCACGAAATGTTTAAGCATATGCGTCAATTTAAAAGAAATCATAACTTTCGTCGTAACAGTAAGGGGTAAATAAAGTGAGCAAAACCCGACCAGACATTAAAAAAAGAGAATCTCTCGACGAAATTACAAAAGAAAATTGAAAATATGTAATTAAAAGAAGTTTAGTTTTCAACAAATATCAAACCCGAGAAAATTGAGAAAAGAACATCAGCTGAAATGAATATTTCCTTTAAATAATTTATTCCAGCATACGAGAAATACGTTCATATAAACTACATAATAGTTCTATAAAAACTTATAGGTGTATAAGTGTTTCAGGAAATCTATTTGCCTTTCCAGGAATGGAAAAATCTTAGTCCTTAATCTATATAGTTATTCAATACTTAACTTATTTAATTTCTTAATTTGATAAATATTTTACCTCTTTTTACCAAGTAATGAAAATAATATTATATATCTGTGTGCGGAATATTTTATTTCAAAATAAAATTTCACTCTGATGAAGGTCGAATCTTCTCTGTGTGCGGATATTTTTCACATTTTTCTATCATTATTATTTCTTTTCATTTGTTTATTTAATGATAATAATAGTTTGAACCGTGTACACAGAGATGAACTGACCGAAACACATGTGTAAGTGATATTGATTAAATTCATCTTTTATAATCCATTCTGTTCTTTTTTTTCTTTATTCATTCTTCCTATATATATATATATATATATATATATATATATATATATATATATATATATATTATATATGCATTTGAGCCAGCGGTTTAACGTTTTAAATTGGGTGCAGTGGATGATTATTTTTATTTGTTTTGATTGTTCAATGGGTTTTGGTGTGTCGCTATCTGATGTTGTTTATTACTTGTTCGTTTGATTTGTAGTCATATTGAATTTGATTTCTGCAATTTAGATTGATTTTGTTATTGTTGATGTTGGTGATATTGTTATTGTTATTGTTATGTTTGTAGATGGTATGAAGATATAGTTGTATTGGTTAGTCGACGAATTTATTAAGGAACTTATTATTATCTAGATTTTTGTTTGTTCTTTGTATATATATATATATATATATATATATATATATATATATATATATAGATTTTTGGATGTTTGATTTTTAGAAGCATTGTTGAATAAAGTATATATTATTATTTATTTTTTGCTTGAAGGCAATTACAATGCATGTATCGCATAAAATTCGATACTTATAGAAAATAATCTTGACAAGTGAATCCCGGCAAAGGATTGTTCGGTGTGTAGAACACCGCTACAGACTGTTTCGACTTTATTAAGTCTCGTCAGCGATTGTAACTATACTATGTATACTATCGCATAAATTCGATACTTATCGAATTTTATGCGATACATGCATTGTAATTGCCTTCAAGCAATGTATATATATATAATATATATATATGTGTGTGTGTGTGTGTGTGTGTGTGTGTGTGTGTGTGTGTGTATAATTTCGTGATACAGTATCTTTACGAAATAAAGATATGAAATATCTAAATATTGAATAAAACTATATAATATTTAAAATATTGAATAAAACTATATGATAATTGTTGGAAGCGCATGGTGTAAGGGGTAGAGTCGTAGGAAACGGACTCGTCGACCCGAATTCAAATCCTGGACGAAGCTACACTTAGCGTTTGGGAAAAGGTATGAATCTCACTATTCTCCCTGCAGCTATGGATAAATGGTAGGGCAGACTGGGGTCTTTAACCTTGGTTAGGCCACCAGTCTAATAAAAGGAACACTCTGAATTCAAAACTGTTAAACTCCGATTGGGTTGGTCACTACTAGAATAGGCTCAATCAATAGAAATCAAGTAATATTAAATTTGAATGGCTACTAATGAAAAAGTCTAAACTGTCAATATGGCTTAAGCTCATTTATATACTCATGTGAATGACCGTATTCAGAGCTATTACATCTTATGTTGTATAGCTGTATATACCCTTTTAACATACTCACAGAGAGAGAGAGAGAGAGAGAGAGAGAGAGAGAGAGAGAGAGAGAGAGAGAGAGAGAGAGAGAGAGAGAGATGGTTACTTACTTGCTTGTTTCATTTCTGCGTATTGACTGATTCCTGCTATCTTCCATGGAGACTGCTTTATTCTAAAGTTAACGGCCCTTAATTTAAATATTTCTCGCTTACAGGTCTGTTCACAATTTTGTGACTTATCATAAATTGTAACACTTATAAACTAGATGAGAGAAAAGAGAAAGAGAGAAAGAAGAGAGAGAAAGAGAGAGAGAGAGAAAGAGAGAGAGAAAGAAAGAAAGAAAGAAAGAAAGAGAGAAAGAAAGAGAAATTTCACTGTTTAAAAAAATTCAAAAATTGAATCAAACTAAAAAAACGATCTCAATCTTCAATGATAACATTAGTTAAAATACTGACTGAAGTACGGCTAATTTTATTTTTTTATAATCATTAATTTTAGTATGGCCACATTCTGTCCGTGGAAATAGCGCTTAAAATGTTCAATTTATTCATTAAAACATAATTTTTACAACAAACTTTTTTCTATATTACATTGATGTTCACTACTTTTTCCGATGTTTTAATTCATTTCGAATTAAACTTTTTTTTCTTGTGCGATGTCCATTTTTGTTTTTGCTGTTTGGAAGTCGATCATGAGGCAATATCTTTTCCAGCAGAATTGGCGAGGCAAACCCTAATATGACAGTCAATGCAACTGGGTGTGATTCCTAAAAAAAATCAGGCATTGAGTAATGTTTATGGCACATGGAAATCATAGATATTACACGAGCAATAAGGAAATTGTTTAATTGTTGTATACATTCTCTTTAGACACTTTGAAATCACTTCTTTGAAATAATACTTTGATCTTTCTTTCTTTCTTTCACTCCCCTCTCCCCCCTCCTCTCTCCTCTCTCTCTCTCTCTCTCTCTCTCTCTATATATATATATTATATATATATATATATATATATATATCTTTAAAAATATATATTTGTGTGTGTGTGAGTGTATGTCTGTAGAAAAAACCTAAAGTATTAATATTTATAATATATATGTATATATATAATATTATATATATATGTTTATATATATGTGTATATATATGTATATTTACCTGTATCTATATATTTATATTATGTATATAAATATATATATATGTTTATGCATGTATACATATGTATACACATATATATGTGTATATATATATATATATGTATATATTTATACATATATGTTGATATATGTTTATATGTATACAATATACATTTAGGTGTATGAATATATACATACGTATATAAATATATATATATATATATATATATATATGTGTATATACATAGATATACGTATATGTACATGTATATAAATATATATGCATATATATGTATGTGAATATATATATATGTATATACATATGTATATGTAACATATATATTTATGTATATATGTATATAAATATATATGTGTATACATATGTATATAAATATATGTATGTATGTATATATATATGTGTATAAATATATATATGTATATAAATATATATTTATTATATACATATATATTATATTTATATACATATATATATATATATTTATATACATATATATGTATATAAATATATATATGCATATATATATGTGTGTGTATATATAGATTGAATATATACATATATGAATGTATCTATATATATAAATGAACGTGTATATATATATATGAATGTATATGTATATATATATATATACATATATATATATATATATATATATATATATATATATATATATATAATATATATATATAGATATATATATGAATGTATATATATAATTTAATATATATAGATATATAGATATATAGATGTATGTATATATATATATATATATATATATATTATATATAATATATATATATACTATATCCGTATATACGAATATATAGATTAGATAATAATGAATGATTATATAATAGAGAGAGCGAGAGAGACAGAGAGGGAGTGAGAGAATGGAGGTACTCAGGGAGAGAGAGCATAATACCATTGGTTTCACGCTTTTCCTGGTCTCTAAACTAAACAATAGAAATCCTCTTTCAACTTTCCCAACTTATAATCTGCTGAGTGATCAAGCAAAGGCCAAAACGTTTTATATCGTTTTTCGTTAAGGTCTAGTGGTTTTGACGAGGATGCTATATTTGACGAGAGATTAATGGGAATGTGTTAATATATACGCACATCAGACTCTATCTTAAACGTGTCTATCTATATTAGGATATATGTATGTTTCGTATGTTACCTACCATATAATGTTTTATCTTTTCTAGATTTATCATAAAATATCTATATCTTATCATTTATATCTAATCTCACTTATCCATGTATATTATGTAATCTATCAATCTATCAATCTCTCACGATTTATGTATCTTTATACCTATGATATCTGTCGTACTCTCAATTTATCTCGTACTCTCTTGTACTATCACTTTCTCTCTCTCTCTCTCTCCACTCTCTTTCTTCTCTCTCTTTAAATTATATATATGTGTGTGTGTGTGTGTGTGTTTGAGTGTTTCTCTGTGTGTGTGTGTGTGTGAGAGAGAGAGTTTTTTGTATATGTGTGTGTATGTATATATGGTGAGTGAGATACATGCCTATCTGCTACATATATTTATCCAATCATTATTTTAATAGATTATTTATACATATATATTTATAATACAATCTGCATATACGTAAAATAAATTAAAATAAATAAATAAAATAATATACGGTATATTAGTATATATATATATATAATATATATATATATATATATATGTTATATATATTCATCTTATATACATACAATTTATTCATATATATGTATATAGACAAATAAGAAACACAGCACACATACATATATATACATATGTATAAATAAACGATTTATCTATAAATCTTATGTATTATACATTACATAATCTTATCTAATCTAATCTTCTCTCTTCTCTCTCTCTCTCTCTCTCTCTCTCTCTCTCTCCTTCTCTCTCTCTCTGTATAATTATATATATATATATATATATATATATATTAATATATATGTGGGGGGTGTATAAACGTCCTTTTTCTTTCATATTTTTTGATTTTGAATAAGTATATCAAATGATAAAAAATACAGGATTTTTCCCCGGTGATATATACTAGTCAAAGCGGGAAATAACACATACTTGAGAGAGATTGATTGAAACTAAGTCGATCTTCAGACCAATCGAGTTTAATGAACCGATGCATTGAGTATAAGAGTTCAAGAATAAGTTTTGTTACATTGGCTTCAGGTATGAAAACAAAACAATTTCGGTTTTTACAAACGTCTCAGACTCACCTCCTGCCAAGCGCATTGATTCTTGGATATATATTATATATATATATATATATATATATATATTATATATATATATATATATATATATTTAATCCAAAAGTTCGGAGAAGAAATCTTTCCTTACGACACAATAAGTCCTAAGCTCCCTGAAATAGACTATAAAACTAAATCTCTAAGTCTTTTGTTATTTCTTTACTTATATATTTATATATATATATATATATATATATATATATAATATTATATATATTATAAAAAGATGTATATACATATGTTTATAAAATTATAATCCTCAGCAGGTGCCCTTTGTCATGTACGGGTGTGTGGGTTTGCATATAAACATTTAGGGATTAGTGTGAGTGTTTATATACGTTTGTGTGTGTGAATTTATTCAAATATGTAAGTATATGTATGTGTAATATGTAAGTTGCATGTGTACATACACCATCCGAGGATGTTATATATTATAATACAATATGGATATGGGGGGGGTGTTTACGTATGCACTTGTGTTTGCGTGTGCATGAATGTATTGGTAATTGTTGGTGTATAATATGTGGATAATATATATATATATTATATATATATATATATAAGAGGTATATATATTAATATATATATATATATATAATAAGAGGGTAATAATTATATATTACTATTATATATATATATTGGTAAATACATCTTCAAGATCGCTGGGATGCATCATCAGTATGTTTTTCCTGTGATTCATTCAGTTTCGGGGTTTTTCAACATTATAACTGGGTCGCACAGGGACAGGGCCCAAAATGTTAACATTTCGGGCTTGCATCCCAGCAATATTCTGCTACTCATTGTGTGGCTTCTCTTTTTGTACTTGAAATCTTGTGTCAGTGTTTCTTTTATAAGAGATCAATCTCTCTGACGCGAAAGGTGACGGATGAATAGTATATATATATATATATAATAATATATATATATATTATATATTATATATATATTACGGAGAAAAAGAGAAATCGAGAGAGAAATAGGGAGGGGCGACCTTAAGAATGAAACAACTTTTTCAAGACAACCGAGACCGAATGAGGAACTGGCGCGGGGAATGAAAGAACAGCTCAAAACATATATAAATGAATTGAAATTCGTTGTAACTTCTTTCAAAGGCGCGTTTTTTCTGAGGTTAAATGAAGATGAGTATCACGGTTTTCTTGGATTATAAAAGATGCCAACAATACCCGTTCATTCATGGACTTTCTTAACTCAGTAGCATATTGCATTTCCGGTAGATTAGCTAAGCAGTAATATAGAATGCATTTAAGGTTGTTGGTATTTGTCTTGAATATATTGCAAATTGAACTTTCAAGAAGTGCAAGAGAAAGAAAAAGGAATGCAACAGACGTTCTGCTATAAAAGGGTATCTACCAAAACTATTATCTTTTTCTTACCTAGAATTTCAAGGAATAACAACAGACTTTTTGCTACAGTGAGTATCTACCGAAACTACACTCTTTTCTACCTAATGATTTTTAAGGAAATACAACAAACTTTTTTTTGGCCTAATGAGTATGCTAGCGAAACCTACTACTCTTTGTCCTACCTAAAATTTCAAGGAAATACAAAAGACTTTTCTTGCTACAATGAAAGTTTCACGTAAACTACACTCTTTCTTACCTATAGTAAGGAATACAACAGACGTTCGCAAATAAGTATCTACCGAAACTTACCACTTTCTTATCTCTAACCTAAAATTTCAAAGGGAATACAAAGAACGTTCTGCTACATAAGTATTACCGAAACTAACTCTTATTTTCTACCTAAAATTTCAAAGGATCAACATAATTTCTGCTGTAATGAGGTATTTACCGAAAACTTAACAACAATTCTTTTTCTACCTAGATTTTCAAGAAATACAACAGACTTTTTCCTGCTGATGAGTATCTCCCATCACATTACACCTCTTTTTCTAACCAAATTGGGATTTCATAACAGGGGAATAAATGCTTAATTGGCGAGACCCAGAAATCGTAGCATGTCTCTTTTAACCCAATATCGGAAAATGCAAATGGAAAGTGAGGGTTGGTCGGGTTTTAGAAACGTTTTCAGCAGCAATTTCTCTTAATCCTCCTTTTGAAAAGAGGCTGAAGAAATTCCTCTTCTCAAAATAAGAAATACAAAATGTTCACAATTTTCCTTTTTTTTATTGTTTTATCTCTATTCAACGGTTTGCCCCAAATATGTTGTCGATTACATATTTGGTTATTTTTTTTTTAAAACGCGAAACAGGCAGCATAATTTTAGTTTTCTAAAAGAATATCGAATATTGTACCGGCCTTGCTATTTTTTCGCAACACGCAATAAAATAAATTAAAACTGGAAAGTATAACGAAGGGAAAATTCTTGGGAAATGCTGGTTGACCAAAATGAACAATGAATAGAGCAAAATGTAGTTTAATTCACTCCGCATAACTTCACTGTTAAGGAAAATTACTGACCTTCAGTTTAAATTGAATAGAGAAATGTCAAAATTGAGTTGCATCGACATAAATTAAAATTCTATTGGCAAGGCGATTGTGGCAAACTGAAGATAGATAATAGAGATAGATAAGAATAGAAGAGGTAGAGAGAAATAGATAGAAATATTTATATATATTATATATATATTATAATAATAAATATATATCAAAACATTGTCTGTTTGTTTAACTACTTCTCTCGTAAGTTCGTGTAGAGGTCTACTTAGAGGAATATAAATACCCTACTCTTAACAAAACGAAAGAAATCTTTGCTAAGTCCCGTTTGGTGTGGTGGTGGTGGTAAGACAACTTGACAAGTCAGCTTGTAAACAATCAGGTTTTCGGAATCGCACCACGGGTGCGGTCTTTGTAAATCTATAGCTTCTGCTGATGAGGCCAGTATATAGGCCGCCGATGTACATACAGAGATTGATTTTTCTCGATTTGGTTTAGCTTAAATTTAATAGGTAAATCCGCCTTATTAAAATTAATTATAATTAAATTAACTTTCATTAATTTAGGTTCGACTTCATTTTAAAAACATATTCTCCCATATATATATATGTAATAAATATATATATATATTATAAATTAATGCGAGAAGAGAAGAGGGAGTAGAGAGAAGAGCGTAGAGAGGAGAAGAGAGGGTCGATTATATATAAGGGAGAGATAATAGATATAATAGAGATATGTATAGAGAGTATAGAGATTGTATTGAGATTGAGAGATATATAGTTGAGATTGGAGAGATAGATATAGAGATAATAGATATTGAAAATTCATAGAGATATAGAGAGATATAGAGATTGATTATTGAGAGATATATAGAGAAATATAGAAGATTCAGATTCAGAGGGAGTAGAGAGAGAGAAGGAGAAGAGAAGAGAGATTCGAAGGTAGAGAGAAGGGAGAGAAGAGGGTAGATATATAGTATATAGGGAGAGATATAGATAATATGAGATATGGTATAAAGAGGTATAAGAAATTGTGATTGAGTTGAGAGATATATAGAATTGGATTAAAGAGAAGAATATAGAGAGATTATAGAGTTTGATATTATTGATATATAGAATGAATATAGATTGATATATGAGAAGAATATTAGAGAAATATAGAGATTCCGAGAGAGAGAGAAGAGAGTAGAGAGGAGAGAGAGTAGAGGAGGATGAGAGAGAAGGATTTCTAAGGTAGAAAGAGAGAGAGAGAGAGAGATATTGAGACGAGAATTTCAGAGGAGTAAGAGAGAGAGAGAAATTCAGAGAGAAGAAGAGAAGGAGAGTAGAGAGAGATAAGAATTGAGAGAAGTAATTGGAGAGAGAGCATTGGAAGACATCGATTAGGATATACAGAGATTAGATAGATATATAGTATTGAGAGATTCTTATAATATATATATATATATATATATACTATATATATATATATATATAATATATAATATATATCTAGAAAGAGAAGAGAGGAACGAAAGAGAGAGAAAGAGAGAGAAAGAAGAAAGAGAAGAGAAATAATTAGAGAGAAGGAGAGAGAGAGAGGAGAGCGTGAGAGATGGGAGGGAGGAGGGGAGAAAGAGTTAATTGTTCTAATATCAAGCCAAGCAATACTGCGGTGAATAATATTACAGGAAAATTAAATACTAGCAAGGACATGTGAATAATATTCAATGTATGATAATTTAAGTTGAATTATCACTTTGAATAGAATCAATATTCCTAAATACAATTATAAACTTGAATTTAACTCCCACCCTTTTTTCTTTCTTTTTCTACTATTTTACTTTTCATTATGTTCGATAAACAGATTAGCCCTTATTCCCCTTCCCGTGTGGCTTCACCCCCCTCTTCTCTGACTTTTCGCCTCCTCTCATTCCTTTACCGGGTTATTTCTTTCTTCTAAATTATATTTTTTCTGGTAAAATGCTGTTCCTTTCCTCCCCCTTTCTTCTTTCTAAAATTAAAACGGTAATGGTCCATTATCTAAGCTGAGGGACGACAAAACTCATGAGAAAAATAAGAATTCTAACGATTCCATTTTTATCTAGACGATTGCATACGTTTTAAAGGGTGTTGCAAGATGGATAAACGGTCGGAAGTATTAAGGAAACGAGCCTATTGAGGTCCTGCCAACTACTTTACGGATTGATTACGAAAATAATTGAGGTTTTATTCATACAATATCCGATATTGGGTTGGGATTTATTTTGGTGATAATAGGCGTGGCCTGGGGCAATCCAACCAACTTAAAATTTCAAAATGGAAGGACTGGGCGGAGGTCCACTGTGGGTTTGAAACGAACCTTCCATCAGACAGCCGTCATTACGTGGGGTTGGTTGAACCCCCTTAATTAAATAAAAATCGCTTGATATTAACAGCCGTCCATTTGCACTCTTATTCGAACAACATTGAACACGGACCTGCCCTTGCAACACTAAGGAACAACCAGCAATTTAAGGAGCACCAAAAGGACACGCAAAAGGATTCTTACTACAAGATCGTGCTCTGCTTAACGCAAAGGATCTCGCTGAACAGTGCTCTTGGCCTAAATTGCCACAAAAAATCGTACAAATATGGACTTAAAGCTAACGTGGTGTGTAGTCCAGCAATATATATATTAAAAATACTCGTGTTCCGCTTCATTGTACGACGGTTATCATATTGCACCAACCACCTTCTGGCTAATGACAGAGATGAAATAAAAAATAATAAAAGAAGAGGAAATTATAATTAAAACTTTTAGAGAGGAATTTAACAAGAATCATAAAAAATTAATTTAACAGAAACAAAAAATAAAAATAATAACACTATTTATATATTAAAACTTCAGGTTACTTAATTTTAGACGACCCATTATCATCTTGCAAACAACCTCTGGCTTAAAATGAAGATTCGGTCCAAATCGTCCGACGGATGTATACAAAAAGTAATACTGAATTTTCTGGTGTTGGCTATCCGACAATTTTAAAAAAAATTGTCGTCACTTCAACGGTAAAATAAATCAACCATTCCTTTTTCCATTTTAAAGGAAGAAGGGAAGAAAAATTGATTGATACACAGAAAAATATAATAAGAAAAAAAACAAATAAGGGAAACAGAGAGAGGGGTGGGCGCGCGGAAGCGATAACGCTAATCTATTCCAATCGAAATAATTAAAAGAAGGAAATTAAAGAAAAATGGAGTGAAAGAGAGAATAAATCAAGATTATTATACTTTTTACATATTGAATTATTATCAATAGCTCTGAAGTAAACGTATCAAATGTTGTAATAATCAAATTACAATACTGTGGTATATCCACAGGTCCGGCGAGTTGTAAACAATGTTGTGCAACAGAGCAAATGGCAATCACGATATATTAGGTTAAGAAAAATGATCACATACATTCATTATTTTGTACCCTGCCTCCTTGCGTACGAAGACGCTAGATTGTGTAGTGGCTAATGTCGTTAAAATAAAAACAGTGACTCGAGTTCAAATGCTGGACGAAGAAGTTTTCATTTTCACATAACGCTAATATTTTGGGAAAAGTACGAATCCAACTTCTCCCCTCCAGCTGGGTAAAATTTACAACAGACTGGGCTTTTCAATTTTGGTATCACAACTAGTTTAGGAGAAGGAAAGCTCTGAATTCAACCCTTTTAATCTCTTCTTTAAATTAACCATATGTCACATGCTGCTTGTGAGGAGAAGTTGGTAAATACATACATATATACTTACGTTGGAGATGGACTCGTCAACCCGATGTACATTTGTCTGCATTGTGGCCTATTGTCGGCATCACTCGAATATTGTGAGAGTATATCCACTTTTCGCTCGTGCTAGACCAGGAATATTGTTTTACAGAGATGGAGCGCCACACCGACGTCAGCACAAAGGGTATCATTTTAGTTTTTCTTTCTTATCCAATTTGCATCTGTCCACAATATAAGTCATTAGAAAGATGAAATAAGTGTAATACAAGGTGTGTCAAAAAAGTATCTAGATTTTTTGTACTATTTTACACACCTTGTATTCTGAAAAAATGTTCTTTTATTCTTCATTTGTATCCTTGATAAATACAGCATTAAAATTGGTACTTTTTGACACACCTTGTTTTTCTGAAAAGGATTAAGGAATGGAACGTTATTTTTTTTCAGAATACAAGGTGTGATAAAAAGTGCAAAAAATCTCGATAATATTTTGACACTCCTTGTATAGTATACTTCATAACTCCATACTGTCTACGCGATGATCAGATTACCCAAGCTATGTTACTCATGCGCTGAGTCGGCAAGGACCGGTATCAACATCGGAACCTCGCTATTCCTACGCAAAAGCTCTACCAACTGAGCTTTGTAATTATTCCGAATGAGACAAATGGTGATCAATTTCATTTCGGTATTTGGGACAGATCAAGACTCAAGAAAATGAAGATATAATTAATTGTCCTGGTGATCCTTAATAATGAAAGGAGATAATTGCTAATAAGTTTCTTTGAGATCGTATCTAGCGTATTGACAACGGGGCAAAGAAAAAAAGCGTTTTAGTTTTTTTTTTCTTTTTTTTTAGCAATTTGCCTTTCTGTCCAAACGTACCTCATTCGAAAGACGAAATAAGTGTAATATTAATATACTCATAACTCCATAGTGTCAATTAATGGGGCGGCGTGGCATAATAGTTAGTCATAGGAAATGTTACTCGTCGACGCGAGTTCAAATCCTAGACAAGGCTGTTTGCATTTCACATAGCGCTAATACCTTGCGAATGTTATAAATATATTCTCCTTCAAGCTATGGGGGAAATAATAGGGATAAACTGCGCTCTTTAACCTTGGATCTGTTCCATCTAGGAGCAGGAAAACTATGAATTTGAGGTCAGTCGTTGATTGCGTTTTGTGCCATTCCTTGTGCACCAATTCTTTTCTTATGATTGTGCCAAAAAAGTGAGGATGGACCAACACAAGCCTTCACCATATAAACCAAAACACTGTGTGGGTTGTTCATTTCAATGAACCCTCATGTGTTTGAAATCGACGAGAGAGTCCACTGTCAACCTCAATGCTGATGAGAAGATTCAGCAAGCTCGAAATATGCTATTGGCAAATTATTCATTAGCAGATTAGCCATGTTATGCTATCAAATCATCCACGATGAGCAAACGGCTTCCATAAAAACAAACAGGCGGAAAAATTTAAAATCTTCCTCGTACATATAAGTAAAAGTATTTAGTTGGAGTGGCCTATTGTCGTTAACAGCCAGGAGAGAGGAGAGAGAGAGAGAGAGAGCAGAGAGAGAGAGAGAGAGAGAGAGAGAGGAGAGAGTCTATCCCCTTGTCTTGGCGCTAGACCAGGGAAAATTGTTTTTCCTGAGGTGGAGCGCCATATCACCGTCAGGTCCTTTTACCGCACAAATCAGATTACCAGATTAAGCTACTCATGCACTGAGTTAGTTGGAACCAGATACGAACCAGGAACCTTGCAAATAGTCTACCGACTGAGTCAGAAACGGCCCTATATATAATATATATATATATATATATTATATTATAATAATATATATAGATATATAGATATATATATTATATATGCGTGTGCGTGTGTTTGTGTGTGTGTGTGTACGAGTCATTCAATAGATAACGTGATCTTGCCTGAGCAATTGTCAATAGAAGCACTGGTTAAAATGGGCAGTTATTCAAGGAAATCGATAGTGTTTATGTCACAGAAAAAACTGTCGGCATGATATTATTCAGTGACCGCTGCGCGGAAAGATTTGCTTTACCGGAAAGTCAGTGTATTTTAATTCCATGGATTGTCTTTTTGACTCAAGCTCGTAGTAGCAAAACACATTATTTGTAAAAGAATTTTGACTAAAAACAAATCACATATTCTACTGTAAAGTTTACAAGGTTATTACTGTTAATCATAAAAGATTTTGATTATCGTTCTCTGTTCCGCCTGGAACTTTAGTTGGCCACCATTTGGATAGCCAACACGAAAAAATATCATTATATATTGAAATAGAATTAGATAAACTAATTTAAAAAAATGGTATTTTACATTGTGGGAAATATTCTTGTTGAAAGTTTTGTGGTCTATCATTCTCAAACATGGCTGAACACTAAAATATTGAACAGATCCCGATAGACGTGATAAAAATCGCCTCTATTGTCAAAGCAAATCTAAAAGAAACTTACAAAACAGGATAGATGATGTACTCAGGAAAGTGTATTGTAGCTAGTCTCCAGGCTACTAAATGGAGAATAAAGGTTGGAACTTACTGAGTAGAAAAATCATCGCGTAACAGGACGCAGAAAAGACGCAAATGGTGCGTGGGTCTCTGTGAGACAATAGGGTGTAGAGGGTTTGTGTGACTGTACACGGGTGCTTGTGTTCTGGTGGGTGCCAAGACCCTTGTTCTAAAGGACAGTGACACATTCTTGTTTGTTAGCTCTGGCAAAGACAGAGAGAGAGATAGATAGATAGATAGATAGATAGATAGAGAGAGAGAGAGAGAGTAGAGAGAGAGAGGAAGAGAGAGAGAGAGAGATTTTTTAAAAAATGTAATATTACTTTTAATGAAAACATATTTGCGAAATTTGTAAGCAATTTAAAAAAATATTATTTACTCTAACTCTTCTTTTCTTGTACAAGAAGTTAACTATAGTACGGGTTCAGTAAATCCGTGTAAAATATGGGAAATAATGTATTCAATAATATAATAGGAGAGAGAGAGAGAGAGAGAGAGAGAGAGAGAGAGAGAGAGAGAGGAGAGAGAGAGAGAGAGAGAAGAGAGAGAGAATATTTGGTTTGTGGTACTGACTTTAAATGCTGCCAGTCGTAACGTAGCCAGTAAGGGAATTAATCCAAACATTCTGAACAAAACAATATTTTGCTCACGTTGCTGAATACTGTAACGTCTTTCGTTTTTTGCGGTATTAAGGTTTTTTGTTTTTGTAACTCATTTGACTTTCCTTCTCCGACCCAAACAACTACGGGAGTGAATGAGCTCTGATGATGATTTTTGTAAAATCGAAATATGATCAGTATCAACTATGATTATATTATAAATTGTTTTTCTCTTTAACAGCATTGTGTGATGTTTTCATTCCACCTTTTCTACTCATATATATATATACATATATATCTGCGACGACATTCACATAACGGCAAAATATGTGCCCGCAGGGTTAAAGTATTTTGAGTTTTAATATAATTAGATATTACACTGAATTAGGAAGATTAATGAAATTAAAAAGTACTCAAAAGGATGACAATTTTGTACGTTATTCCAAATGATTATACATAGGATTGCTTTAATAAGTTTCGAGAATAAAACAATAACATTAGAAATCAATACAGCAAGCAATCATATATTAAACACCGTTTCCCTTAAACCGTATGAAAATTATTCACACCATATACTATGTAAACATTTACTTCTTAATGATATATAACACTATTTCAGGATTTTATACACAATAAAATACGGGCTGGATTTAGGCAATTTATCTCAGCTAGACATCTATAGAGATATTTTAATAAATAAGATGCAAAGTAAGATTAAATAATGATTATTTGATAAACATTGAGAATATAAAGTAAAATATAATAATTAAGAGAATTGTGACGTTAGTGGTGACGTAGTTTCGTTACAAACAGAACATGATCTCCATTACCTATTAATAAATGGAGAATCGGTCACTATGTGTCTGTAACCAAGAGTACGTCATTGCCTACGTTATATTATGCAAAATCGTCAATATATGGAATAAAGAACGGTTAATATCAATAAAATAAATAAACGTTGTTCCTTATAATTCATCATTTGAATCCTTTCCATTGTAATAATGACAATTCAAATAAATAAACTATACATAATTTAGATATGTAACTATATAAACTAAGAAAATTATTTTTTAAAAATTGTAATATTACTTTTAATGAAAACATTATTTGCGAAATGTGTAATCAATTTTTAAAATTATTATTTACTCTGACTCTTTTTTCAGTAAGAAGAAGTTAACTAAATAGTTTACGGTTTCATGTAAATTTGAGTAAAATATGGAAAATAATTATTCATTTAATTGATAGATGCACGCAACATTTTATATGGGCGAGACATAACTTAGCTTCCAATTAAAATTGTTTTATTTTTTATCTTCTTTAAAAGATGTGATGATTTTACTTACTTATAATACAAACCCTCTGAATTTTAACTCCCACCTCCTCAAGCAATATATTTCAAAACTATATTTTACCTCGCCTGGCGGGCGTTTTTGCTAGTTCATATAATGTGCGTCGTTCTGACACCACACACTCAATAGTCATCATGCGTGATGTTTCTCGGGAATTTTGAACTCTATTCTTAATAGCTTTAATTTCGTTTAGTAGGGCTGTCCGCCTCATAATGAACCATGTTTCATGTTGCCTACTTCTTGTAAAAGAATGTTCCCATCCCTGCTATGGATCCATAGTTCACAGCTGGTCGCTTGAGGAATGATGTGTCTGGGCGGTGGAAGAGTAAACTGGTCGATTGGTTGTGTTTGTTTAACGGGATATCAACATTTTCGGGTCACTTAATGCCGAATCAATTCCTTTTTAGAAAGAGGGGGCACAGTTTGCATACAGTACCCACTGATGCTTAAGTGGTCTCCCATTTAAGTATTGAAAAGGCTCATCACTGTTTAACTTTGGGGATCTAGCAATAACTTTGGAGAGTAGGTGCTTGAAAGAGATATGCCAGAATCCTTTTGAAAGTCCAATTAACAAATTCTATAAAAAAATATATAAAATACAAAATAAAAAAACAAAAAATAAACAAACAAAAACAAACAAACAAAAAAGAACAAAATGGTAGGCTTAATTATTAAGTAATTAACGTTTTCAAGTATTTCTAAAATAAAATTAATCAATTTCACTCAAGCCAGGAAAAAAAGTCTTGAGTCCCATCGTCCGTAACAGATAACACTAGCCTGTGTTAAAAGTCAAAGGACAAAGGTCTATCAAGTGATCGCCATTTTACGCTGAATTAAAAAAATACCATTGTGTTTGGTCACGTCAATTTTTAAGAAATGTTCGAATACTTCACAGGTTGTACATAATAATAACACTTATTCAAAAGCACGTGGACTCTACTTGTCACAAATAAATAGAGTTATAATAAGGTTCTATACATTTCAAATAAGAGCGTGTATCTTAAAAATTCAGTCTGATTACAAAGAAATGAGTATGAGTTTTGGATTCAGCCCATCACCCCCCACCCCCAAAAAAAACGCCTTAAAAATTATATACTAGACATTGAAAAAATCGCAGACTAGTGTAGATGGGTATTTTCAAGGTTGCCTGAATTATCAGATGTCGACCTTCACTGATTACAAACACAGACTTTTGGATCGCATGCAGGTGGGAACACAAGCGAATAGCAAGTGGCTTGCCGTGGATACCCATAAACGCAGAAGCCACCGACACCAAAAGCCGCCGGATCCCAGGAGACACAGATCTGGATTTGTGAGCGTTTGCAATGGGTATATCGCCCAACACTTGCTTTCACACCTTCTCTATTTGGTGGTAAACAGTGCAGTGACGTAAACCAATGCGGATCACCTCCACATTGGTTTACGTCACTGCGGCAGAGCCGTAGAGGTATACATAAGTGCCATTTAAAATCTTGAAATAGAGATAAACAACTGCGGGACTGAATTGAATATATATATATATATATATATATATATATATATATATATATATATATATATATATATATATATATATATATATATTATTGTAGATGAACAATTTCAACTGTGGAGTAGAGTTTATAATGTTAATAGTCGTAGGAAATGGACTCGTCGACCAGAGTTCAAGTCCTGGACGAGGCTTTTTGCATTTCATACAGTGCTAATACCCTATGGAATGGTATGAATCTATTCTTTGTCCTGCTATGAGTAAATAGTAGAGTAGACTGGGCTAGGTAACCAGTGTAGGAGAAGGAAAACTATGAATCTAAACTTGTTAAACTTCGCTTAAGAAATCGACCTTGTGTCTCATCACACTCGTGTGGGGGAGTTGGTATATATATATATATATATATATATATATATATATAGAGAGAGAGAGAGAGAGAGAGAATGGGAGAGTCGCGTACACACATATACACACGTACTAACTATTCTTAAATCTTTGTGATTCTAAGAACAGTTTTCTTTAAAAAAAATGACCTTGTATTGCGTTCGAGGCTCACAGCTCAGCAAGCACATTCTTTGGCAGGATAATTACGTTTTAAATTGTGTTGTGATGGCTGTGAGCAGCGTAGAAGATCTACTTAAGAAGGAGGAGTTTTCTGGATTTCATTGGAATCCAGTGGAGCACATATTGGATCAAATCTGATTTGCAACGCAGCTAACCACTTTTGTATCTACACTTAACACCCAGGGTCATGACGTCATTGCTCCAAAGTCTTCACACCTCTGATCGATGGCACCTTGGTAGAATAATAGGTTTATCATATTTAGTGAGGGGAAAAAAGGGAATACAGATTGGATCGAAAGCAAGTGTTCATTTCCCTTTTGGTTGGGTAGAGAATTACGTAGAATTCTGCAAATGTATTTCTGTTCAATACAATCAGTGTTGTTGGCGGGGCTTAGAATACACCGATTGCGTCCCTAAGGTTACTTGGTTGGATTTTACGACATTTCAACCTTATTGGGTTATTCTATGCCGAATACATTTGATTTTGTTCGTTCTTGTTGGATATTCCTTTTCTTTTCAAATTTATTTTTTTAAGCCAGCCGAATCAATTTAGTTTTTAGTTTAGGTATATATATATATTTACCAACCCCTCCGCACGAGCAGGATGCGACACGAAGTCAATTTTTTAAGCGGAGTTTAACAGGTTTGAATTCGGAGTTTTCCTTCTCCTAGACCGGTTGCCTAACCAAGGTTAAAGAGCCCAGTCTGCCCTACTATTTACCCATAGCTGGAAGAAGAGTAGGATTCATACCTTTCCCAAGGGTATTAGCGCTAAGTGAAATGCAATTGCCACGTCCAGGATTTGAACTCGGGGCGACGTGTCCATTTCCTATGACTTTAACCATTACACCACGCGCTTAGTTTATGTATATATATTGTTCCATTAAGTGTATAAACCCTTAAACTCAGACATGTAGAAACATTCATATGTGTAGGAAGGCTAAAATGAATTGCATACCAATTAGTATTTATGTGTAGCCTAATTTGTCTTCCTTCGAAAAATATATTTTTTTTCCAGTCAAAATGGCAGAAATAAACTTTAGATTTTAGTACATATAGACTAATAAAAATGAATATGTCAAAAGTCATATTTTGGGAGATGTATATGTGTTCTTCTTTTAAAAACGTATATTTTGTAGTTCTGTAGAGGAGGCGCGTGGTCTAATGGTTAGAGTCGTAGGAAATGGACTCGTCGACGCGAGTTCAATTCCTGGACGAAGCTGTTGGCATTTCACATGGCGCTAATACCCTTGGAAAGGTATGAATCCTACTCTCTCTCCAGATATGGGTAAAATAGCAGGGTAGACTGGGTTCTTTAACCGTGGCTAGGTAACCAGTCTAGGAGAAGGAAAACTCTGAATTTAAACCTGTTAAACTCCGCTTAAGAAATTGACCTTGTATCGCATCCTGCTCGTGCGGAGGGGTGGGTAAATATATATTTTGTAGTTCTGCTTGTAAATTTATGAACTATTGATTTACTGTTATATATTGTACAAAGGGAAATATGAATTCCCGGTTTTTATTAAACAAAGAAGTTTTAACAACTGCCCGTTATCAGATCAAGAGATAAAAATACGTGGGAGTAGCTATGAATAAAAAAGAACCGAGGGCTTCAGACAGGTCAGTCGTCAGAGTCCCGGAGGCAGTCACGCGGAGAGAGAGTGAGGTGATCGGGGCAGTAGTCGGCCGAGCGGGACCTTGTGTAGTTGGTGTCGGAAAAGCTAGCGTTAATATTTACCAACTGAAAAAGCTTGTCGCCCAGAAATTTAATCGAAGGACCGAAAGTCTAAAGACTGAATATATTAATTAAACTGACCCTCTCTCTCGAAGTTAAGAAGCTTGAATTTATTTCAATAAACTTCTGGGGATAACTTTGGTGTTATTGTCATCCCTTACAACGAAGATAAAACTATTGCAATTTAGTACAGTGACGACGCGCTATGCAACATTACTAATCTTCTTTCTGAATGTTAGGATTTATTTTTTTCTGTTAATACTGATTTTCTCTATTTAATCCATAATCTAGGCCAGACTTCCAGAACCGGAATTTCACTACTAGAGTTTAACCTCATACCCAGGATTCTAAGACCCTAAGCCATGGCCTTCTAGCACATATATGATAAAAAGCATTGGGGGTTGCAATAAGGGCATTTGGGATGGGAAAATCATAAAGGTGCTTGACGTGACCATCCAATTGATCGGAGGGAGCGTCTCTGACCACCTGTCTCGCCCAAGTCATGGCTAAATTGGAGTGTTGCATGATATAGACTGCTTACCCACTAGGATACCATGTTTAAGCATCTTGGGTCGCTACTCACAGCCAACAAGAGGCCCCATGGGTGTAATTTAAACCCTCTGTCGAGGTGTAGTCACCGTATTCTACAGCCTCAGCCAATATTCCTACGGTCTTTGGTCTGAAATCAAACTGCATTGGTTGGTGCGGCTACAGTTCCGAATCTTTAAAGAGTGCGAGGTCACACTTTCGTTGCCATTACTTCCATGTTTACACTGATCCGGACATGAAAGGAAAAGCCGTATTTTTACACTTTAGACAAGATATATGCGGCGAAGTAGTAGTTCACGATAGTGTCCATGTACCACTTCAGTATTTCCATTGAAGAAGTATGGTTTCAGTAATTTATCCAAGAGTGCTCAATACGTTATAAAAAGGAAAGCTTTAATATTATTAGTAATTGTGAAAAAAAATTTTTTTCATTATTATTTATTTTTCTTCATTATTTATTTTTTTTCTTCTTCGTTATTTTTTTTCTTTTATTTTTTTTCCTCCTCCTTATTTTTTTTTCTTCATTTTTTTTCTTCTTCATTTATTTTTTTTCTTCATTTATTCTTTTTTCATTCATTTTTTTTCATTCATTTATCATTGTTCCATCTTTAGTTTAAAAAACATTGTTGCTAGATTTATCAATAACTGGTATAAATATTTTTACATTAACGCGAAAACAAATCTATTTTACGCATACATGATACTCTATGTGGTAATATCTATCCGAGTCAGAGTTGGCCTGTAAGCAATGGTAATGAAGGGGGACTTCACAACAAGTTTACATGACGTAAATTCCAACCAACCAACCAACCAACGATCCGTAGTAGAGGAACGAGTCCAAACATTCTCCTAGCTCAGTGGGTAGAGTGTTCGGCTAGAAGCCACAAGGTTTCTAGTTCAATACCGGCCATCGCCAACTCAGCGTATAAGTAGCACAGGGATCTGTGCAGTAAAGTAAGGAGCTGATTGTAGGTGTGGCGCTCCACCTCAGATGCTAAAAAACATTTTCTTGGTCTAGCACTAGTGAAAAGGGAAGGGGATAGACTCCCTCGATGATTGGCTGATACCGAGATTAGGCCACCCTGACGACGAAGAGAAGGAAAACTCTGAATTTCAAACCAAAGAGGCTCGCTTCCCGTTAGTCAAAACTGCTTTGAGAGCTGATCCTTCCCTCTCTTTCCTTGGACCGGTATTGAACTTGGAACCTTGCGATTCGCTAAGCGAATGCTCTACCGACTGAGCTATTTAAAAGTCTTATAAAATCATCGATTATTTTCCAATAATAATGATAACAAACTATTGTGTGTGTTTATGAAAATTAAGTCCTTCAATTCTTCAATACTAACACTTTTGTTAGTTCAACGTAATAAACACACCCGCTAAATAAGAGACTTTTAACACATTCGTTCAAAGTGTCTACCCGAGTCGGTCCATCGAGAAGTTCGTCTGTGTTTGTGCACAAACTCTGGGTATTGTTCGTACAAAAAAAATGCTGTCGGGTGTATTTGGCAGAGTTTTCACCACTTAAGCGTAAAGTAAATGTGAAATTCGTCAGCCGGTTTGCATGATGCACGAAATTTAGCAAAGAATTGGAGGAAGACAAAGCAGTGCAATTGCCAAAGATAAGCGTGAAAATGTTTTTGAAGTCCGGTCTCCCGTCGTTTATTCTATTCCGTGTTGAAACTCATATGAAAGAAATGAGGCCCAATTTACTTTGCACACGGTCACTTCTCCGTCTATCATCCTTAGTCTGTTACCTTAATGGCATTGCACAATTGAAAAAAAAAGAAAGAAAAAAAAGAAAGAGAAAGAACAAAGGCGGGGGGTAGTAACAAGCCGAAATTCAGACATGACATTTCCTGGTAAGTATATGAACGGAAAGATGAAGAGAGCGAAAATGATAAGTAAAATGAGAGAGAGAGAGAGAGAGAGAGAGAGAGAGAGAGAGAGAGAGAGAGAGAGAGAGAGAGAGAGATTACGAAAAAACTTGTAAACACAGATACATATATATATATATGTGAAAGAATTGAAACGGAGACAGAAACGGGAGAGAGAGGTTATGAAAATCTTGAAAACACAAACACACAAACACACACACACACACACACAGGGAGAGAGAGAGAGAGAGAGAGAGAGAGAGAGAGAGAGAGAGAGAGAGAGAGATTATAAAAAACTTGAAAACACACACACACACACATATATATATATATATATATATATATAAGATTTGAAAACACAGAGAGAGAGAGAGAGAGAGAGAGGGGGAAAGATTAGGAAAAACTTGAAAACACACACACACAACATACACACACACAGAGACACACACACACACATAGATAGATAGAAAGAAAGTTAGGTAGATTGAGAGAGAGAGAGAGAGAGAGAGAGAGAGAGAGAGAGAGAGAGAGAGAAAGATTAGGAAAAACTTGAAAACACACACACACAACATACACACACACAGAGACACACACACACATAGATAGATAGAAAGAAAGTTAGGTAGATTGAGAGAGAGAGAGAGAGAGAGAGAGAGAGAGAGAGAGAGAGAGAGAGAGAGAGAGAGCTTATGAACTTGAAAACGCAGAGAAATAGAGAGAAAGACAGAGCTTATGAAAAATTTGAAAACACACACACACACACGCGCACACACACATAGAGAGAGAGAGAGAGAGAGAGAGAGAGAGAGAGAGAGAGAGAGAGAGAGAGAGAGAGAGATTATGGAAATCTTGAAAAAAACAGACAAGAGCAGGAAAATGTGGGGGAGTTTAAATAAGCATAACGATTACAATACAATCTAATATCAACGAATTAGGATTAACAAGATCTAGTAAAAGCAGTAGTAGTTTTGAGTACGTACTTGCTGAACGGGTAGACTGCTGTGCAAGAACAAATGTTAAGCGCAATAAATAAAAGTTTTCTTTCTCCGAGATTGGTTTCCTTACCAAGGCTAAAGATTCCTCAACAATTACAATACACTTTAATAACAAAGAATTTATATATTAATACTCGTATTCCTTAAAAGTACGACAGTTATCAACTTGCAACACACTCTGGTTAAAAATGAGACCGTACAAATCGTCCAAGATGAAATGCAAAAATGTAAATATTGATTACCTGGTGTTGTTTATCCACCGAATTCTTTGTTTAAGGGTGTCGTCATCTTAGCTAAATATTAGACCATTTCGTTTTTATTATAAAAAAAGAAAAGGAAGAAAAGGGATATGCTACACAGAAAATTATGATGAAGAAGAAAGTAAGAGTTGGGGAAGGATAGACAGTTTGTGTGTGCGCAGAAGCAATAATGTTAATTGTTTCAGTCGAACATAATGAAAAGATGAAAGAAGGAAGAAATAAAACAAGAGTGAGAGACTTAAATCAAGATTATTTTACTTTTTACATATTGAACTAATTACAATAGCACTTAAGAAAACATGTCAAACGCTGTAATAATTAGATTATGATACTGTGGTATATTCACAGGTCCTGCTAGTTTTCTAATTTTTTTAATTAAATGTTATGAATACAACGTGTACATTTATTGGAAAGACATTCTGAAAACATGATTCTTTATTCATAAAAAATGTCCCTTTATTTATTCAATGACCCTCGAAAATGTCAAAATAGATAAATAAATAAATAAATAAAACCTATTCGCTTTAAGCAATATCAAAAAATAAAACAAAATGAATTGTATAAAATGATCCGATATAAAAATGATTCTCTTATATACTTTAGAAAGAAAATAATTATATTTTGATATGTTTACATTTTTTTTAAATCAATTGAAAGTTTTTCAGTGCTAAATACGCTTTTATTTTTAAAGTCTGTTACAAAACAACTAATTAATAAAAGTCAATAAAAAATTGTGTGTTTTTCTAATTATTCTTTGCAATGATAAAAATTTATAAAAATTGATTAGTAGATTTCTAAATTGGTGATTTTTTTTTTTTGACAAGACCGTGGTCTTTGTTTTTTTTTATTCTCTTTTTAAATTGTCTTTATTTATATTTTTAAAAAATCAACTTATTCACTTCCAATCCGAAATTTATTCGTAATTTAAAAGTCTACCAAAAATCAACTAATTAATGCAATATAAAAAGCAATTGTGTATTTTTCCAATTCATCTTTTTAACAATATACATTTCTAGAAAATTGATTAAATTGATTTTTTTTTTATGAATGAATTAAGTTTTTAAAGTGGGTGTCATATTTTACATGAAGGCGTAAGATATATTTCATTGTGCAAATTTTTTCAGAGCTCTTCACAGAAAGAAAGTTTGGCAGATTGGATTCTTTTCCTTTTTTGAGTGTGCAATTATTGGAATTTTTAAAAAAATTTGCATTTCTTGGAAAAAAAAAATTTGAAAAGATTCCTTCGCGATTCTAGTTCCAATTTAACATCCGAAATTATTCAAAAGGAATAACTAAACATATTACCAAGGAAATACGGCGATTCCTTCAACTCTGGGAATTGTCCGGTCGAGGAAAAAAAAGAGGCAATAGCTCATACCTTGAGTTGCGAAAAGTATTGCCATTCATTTCGCAACGTCGTATACGTGGTATGTTGTAACAGTAATTGTCTGAAAACGGGAAGCAAAAGAGAGACATAACCTCTCCCTTATATGCACACTCCAGGGAGAATGGACTCGTCGCCCCGAGTTCAAATCCTGGACGTGGTAATTGCATTTCACTTAGCGCTAATACCCTTGGAAAGGTATGAATCCTACTCTCCCCCCAGCTATGGGTAAATAGCAGGGCAGACTGGGTTCTTTAACCCTGGCTAGGTAACCAGTCTAGGAGAAGGAAAACTCTGAATTCAAACCTGCTGAACTCCGCTTAAGAAATTGACCTTGTGTCATATACTGCTCGTGCGGAGGGGTTGGTAAATATATATGTGCACACTTCAGGGGCACCTCACGTGGTGTAATGTTTGGCAAGCTCGATTTGTAGATCAATGTTTGTGAATTCGATTCTCTTTGGCCACCTCCATACATATGTCCTTGTGCAATATCTAAGTTAAACTTAGTAAATCACTATATACATACTTCAGAGGCCATGTGACATTTCATCACTTGACTACTTACATCTTTTAATTGTAGCTTTTTTAGCAGCCAAACCCTTATTCAAAAGTTCTTCATATTTTCCTTCTTACTTCTTTCTCTTTCTCTTTCTCTTTGTCGAATTAAAAGTGCGGAAAACGTTGGAGCCGACTGAAGAGATATGAAACCTATAGTGTTGCTTTCGTTTCTTGAGATCGACTGGCTGGCTGGCTGGCTGGCTATATATATATATATATATATATATATATATAGAGAGAGAGAGAGAGAGAGAGAGAGAGACAGAGAGAGAGAGAGAGAGACAGAGAGATAGAGAGAGGGGGAATGGCGCTCGGACGGTTGTTTAGAATGAAGGTCACTTCCGGTCCGGTGGGCAATTTGTACAAAGGAATGAAGAACAAGACTGTGGTGGCGATGGTGGTGGTGTCAGTGTGTAGGTGGTGGTAGAGGGGGCAGAATTCGACGAAATTAAAGGCAGAGAAGAAAAAATAAAAACTTACGGTTGTAATATTGCAATTGTTGTGGGCTCTTTAGTCTTGGTACGTAAACCAATCTAGGAGATGAAATAATTTAGAATTAATGTGCCTAAAATATCATACCTTTCCTTCTTCATAATAAAAAAGGAATATTCCATTATTTCGCCGAGGTGACGACACTGATAAGAAATAAGAATTCGGTAGATAAGCAACACCAGATAATGAGGAGTTAAATTTTGGCATTTCATCTTGGATGATTTAGACAGTCTCATTTTTAATCAGAGAATGTTGCAAAATGATCACGGTCGTACTTTTCAGGAACTGTGAAATGAAAACATCCTTGTTACGGATTTGAACCGTGTCCGTTTCGTTAGAGTGAATTTATATTTCCAGTTAATTTTCCCTATAGGAAAACTGATAAAGTTCTGCTTGTACACAGTAAATATATTAATTTTGTGTCTGGGTTCATTTGGGTTTCTATGATTCGTAATTTAGAATGATGTTAGGCCAGCCTCTGTGTTTCGTGACTGGAGATATAGGTGGAAGTGAGATAAGGTGTGTGTCAGTGTTTTCTCTTCTAGGCAGAACTTTTGTTTCTAAGATAGAGGTACGTGACTCTCTACTCGTTTTAATGACAAGGTGAAAGCAACTAAATATAATTAACTTATCTCTAATTCTTCTGCTGCCACCGGCTTACCCGATAACATTTTCCAAAGATAAAGGCTGGAAACTTGTTAGAATCTCTGAGCAACTATTCCTCTTACGTTTCGAGGTCAATCGAAAGGAGTTGTGTAACAATGTATGAGCAGTCATAAATTGTGAACGTACCTGTAGTTAGAATTTTAAATAAAGTTCGTTTGATTTAAAATCGGAGGTTGGTTAATTTTCTATACCTGTTTGGGATTATGAATGACATGACGATGATCCCAACTGACCTCCGGTAGAGACACGTGAAAATAAGATAGTTTAGTTAATCAGATGCGACCCGATTTCGAAGGAGTGCAGACGCGATTATCCGCTCTGGTGGGTCGGTCTTCCCGGGGAGGAATCAAATGGGCAGGGAAAATAAAACTTCATCAAGAACACCATGTCTTGTGAATTAATTGAATGTTAAGACAATGAATAGCTCAGCCCAAAGAAGAAAACAACAAGGAAGAATAGGGTTTAGTTTAGAGTTAGATTCGACCCGGCATTCAAGTCGCGATGTTGATGTCAGCTCCCGGGTCCATCTCACCAGCGGCGGAATCATGGGCTAAGAAATTAAAAGCTTTATTATTAAGAACACTAAGTCTTGCTGTATTAATTAAATATTAAAGACAATGGCCAGCCTAGCCCATAGAAGATTAAACAAAGAAAATCAGCCGAAAGCAGAAACCCCTAGATAGGCCCAGAGAAAATGGCCGACGACCTAGACGAAGAAGTAGAAAGAGTAAGCAACAAGTCAGTAACCATAGGTAATCATGTAAGAAATATCATCTCTCTCCTCTCTCTCTCTCTTCTCTCTCTCCTCTCCCTCCCCCCTCTCTCTCTCTCTATTATATACCCAACGTATGATGTGGGTGTGTATGACTATACAATTGAGAGGCGCATGGCTAATGGTCAGAGTCATAGGAAATGGACTCGTCGACCCGAGTTCAATTCCTGGACGAAGCTGTTGGTATTTCACATAGCGCTAATACCCTTGGAAAAGGTATGAATCCAATTCTCCCTCCAGCTATGGGTAAATAGCAGGGCAGACTGGGCTCTTTAACCATTGCTCGCTAACCAGTCTAGGAGAAGAAAAACTTTGAATTCAAACCTTTTAAATTCCGCTTAAGAAATTGACTTTGTGTCGCATCCTGCTCGTGCGGAGGGGTTGGTAAATATATATATATATGACTATACAACGGTTGTTTGTATTAGTAATAATTCTATACTTATTCTCTTTCTGTTCAACTATTCTCTTGGCTAGATCAAGATTCGACTCTGTCTATGTACGTTGGTGGATCTGTTAGTGTGCTGCACACCTGCTGTTTTAGGCTGGAACAACTTGGGAATCTCCTGAGGATATCTTGTCTCGTGCCGTTCACTGTTTTTGATAGCAAACACAGACGTCCTTATTTTTTCTGAGCTCACATTTCATAATACCCCTAGGTAAAATGCCTTGGAGAACAGGCACTCACCCTGCGTTAATTCTATTCAAACACTCAACCATACTGACAACTCCTCTCACTCTTTTACTCTCACTCTCTTGATCGCCTTGTGCTGACTAATCAGAAATTTACAGGTAGGCTATTATTCCAAAATTTATTGTAACGTTCCACTCTTAATTAGAATTTTTGTTTTTCCATCTAATAATATTACATTCCTTTGCAACAAATTGTTTAGTTCCTCTTCATTGCTATTACTCCCAGGGGAGGTAGTACCTATTATAATCACATCTATTGGTCAATATATCGGTTTTGAATTATTTGAACGATTAAATATATGAACACTCCGGTACAAGTAATTAAGTTTTAATGTAGTAAAATATTATATGAAATTAAAAATGCTATCGTAACTAAATAATAATGTAGATAAAACGATTGGAAACAGAGGGGTATAATAAAAAAATTAGAAATAACTGAAACTTACTCTTCAATCACTCCCGTCTTTGATTGCTAAATTTTCCTAATTTAACTATTTAGTTAAAATAGGAAATAAAGAAAAATAAATTACAGATAATTCTACATATCAATGGGTTCTTTTGAGATTTATCTTCGGGATTTTGCTAATATTCATTTAGATAAAACCAAACAATTAGAAATCAATACTGCTAAGCACATATTTATTAAAATCAAAATTTTGATATCAATATGTAAATCTAGCGTTCCCATTCACACTATAAACAGCTATTTTGTTATATATATAAATACAATTTCATGTTATTAGGGTGTAAATATGGTCAACAGTAATAATAATGTAAAACAATTTCATTATTAATTGAGCTTTAAATACGAATGAAATCATCGAGAATGTGACTTTAATAACTAAGTGAATAGTGACTTGAGTAGTAATATAGTTTCGGTTACAGACAAACAAACAATCTCTATTATAATAAGATTTAAAAGGGGTACTTGATAGAAAACTTTAGAAAATGAACGATATAATTGGTAAAACTACTTTTATGTAGATCAATCTTGTATAATAAAAATTATTGTTTTCAGTTATTTAGTCTAAATTTTTTGTAACTCGAGTATCAATGTCAACAGAGAAATAATAGGAAGGAACACAATATGTATTAAGAATAGGGAAAAAAGGTTCAATAAGCAAATATACAATGTGAACAGAGTAATTAGCAATTGCTAGGTTGAATTAAGAAGTCCCATGAGCTCTCGGCATACATTGTTTATAGGATAAACAGACGATTTCATTCTCATCATTTAGGTAATATATGACAATAACAAAAATGATAAAATAACAAAGATTTGGTCTCTTCTACTTCCTTAAAACTTCCTCTCCACCTTTCTCATTTTGAGTCGTTCCACAAATATCTATTCACATACTGTGACCGTTCACCTTGGTATTCTTTTCTTTTCGATTGATTTTATACAGGAGCTTTCAACCGGGGGCCATATGGCCCCGGAGACCATATAACATTTTTGGTCTAGACAAGCAAAAATATTTAATTAAAAACACAAGAGGATTTTTAAACGTTGAATTGCTATGAGGATCCACCGGAGTAATATAGGAATCAAAGGAGTCCATAATTTTTTTTAAAGTTTGAGAACCATTGATTTATTATACAAGGGTTGTCCCAAAGGTGAGGTTTCAAAAATATTTAGAAATTACAGAAACGTCTATTATTCATTATCCTTGATATTTACATCATATTAAAGGTTGAGCATGTATCTATTTTTCTACATGAACGCTGTTTTCGTCGGTGTATTTTGTAGACACAGTGTCACATTTCCTATGCACATGTAATACCAGCTGGCTTTTATGCTCTAAAACCGAATAACTAAAAGTCACCTAAGCCAGTACTGAGCGTGGCATCGAGGCGCTCGTAGGGAGAGACTTTCGTAGGGACATACTTTCGTAGATGCATACAGAGGTACAAGTGCATGATTTTCAAGCACGATATTGTTGTTAATGGCCACGGTAAATATTTTCCTGAGTCACCAGATCTTTGGAGCCCTTACATTTGGGATTAACTTCGTAGCTCTTACTTTATGTTTTTTTATTATTTCTTTATGTCTTGAGTCTTTAAATTTTGTCGCTTCGATGTGATTCTTTTCCTCTCATTTTCTCTTGAAATTTAAAGGTGCGGTTTCCCCAATAGAACATGTAATCACCAATGTGAGTTCAAATCCCACCTGCAGCACTTTGTAGTAGATTGGTTGGATTTTGCAACATGTCAACTCTTGTTGGGTTATTTTATGCCGAATACATTTTGTTCTATTCATTCTTGATAAGTACTATTTTTTTAAACTCAATTTTTATAAATATATTTTTTAATACTCATTTTTTAATATACCCCATAGATGGGAATCTAAGAGGTACTACTACTCTGGGTATGAGTAGACCTGTGAATAATGGCTATAATGGGTTACTTCACTCTCCCCAGAGATTAAGAATTGGAATTTCAACAGTTTAACATCATCACCAGGACATTAAGATCCTCAGCCACCGACTTCCAGGATATATATGATTACAAATATTGGGGATTGCCATAAGGGTAATAGTGTCGGGACAATCATATATCTACTAGAGCTTGATGTAGCCAGCCGATTGATCGGAGAAGGTCTCTCCGATCACCCGTCTAGCCCGAGTAGGGGCAAATATCGAGAGTTATTTGGTATGGATCAGGATTCAATCTTTAAGCATCACGAGTCGCCAAACATGGCCAACAGTTGGTCCAATTGGATGGATTTTACCCCTCTGCAGAGGTACAGTCGCAGTGTTCTAAAGCCCCATTCGACAGGGCGGTTCACAGTGTTATATATTGTACAAAGGGAAATATGAATTCCCGGTTTTATTAAACAAAGAAGTTTTAACACCTGCCTGTTATCAGATCAAGAGATAAAAATACGTGGGTGTAGCTATGAAGATAAAAGAACCGAGAGGGCTTCAGACAGGTCAGTCGTCAGAGTCCCGGGAGAGAGTGAGGGATCGGAGTCAGTAGTCGGCCGAGCGGGACCTCGTATAGTTGGTGTCGGAAAAAGCTAGCGTTAATATTTACCAACTGAAAAAGCTTGTCGCCCAGAAATTTAATTGAAGGACCGAAAGTGTAAAGACTGAATATATTGATTAAACTGACCCTCTCTCTCGAAGTTAAGAAGCTTGAATTTATTTCAATAAACTTCTGGAAGATAACTTTGGTGTTATTGTCATCTCTTACAACGAAGATAAAACTATTGCAATTTAGTACAGTGACGACGCGCTATGCAACAACAGTTCTTGTTTTAATCTGTCAAATAATGTGTTGCGAACTTATATTGTATACTTAACTTCTGTTTATGTAAGCTTATGTGTAAGTAAATTCTGGTCGAAACACGTGTCGGCATATAATATATTTCATCCATACCAAAATATATATTTTTTCTTCCATTATATTTTCAGCATATCTGCCGGATTCATTTCCATTTTTTCTCAATTAAAACACACACACACACACACACACACACAACACACACACATATATATATATATATGTTTGTTTTATATATATATATATACATATATATATATATATATATATATATATATATATATATATATATATATATATATATATACACGCCCTGTTTACTTGTCATGATTTTTTCAATAATTATCGAATTTTATATACGATACACGCATTGAAATTGCCATCAAAATATAAACAATAATATACTTTATTTAACAATGCTTCGAAAAGCAAATTTCCAAATATATATATATAT